>CM073768.1:68678892-68820311 GCA_037158775.1 Hetaerina titia | reverse complement strand
GTACTTTGGAGAAATGGTAATTACTAGTAAAGGAAAACTAAATAAATATTTAATAATTGCTGAATATTAATGTGTTTCACAATTTTATGACTCATTGTGGAAGGACTACATTAACGAGTTTAAGTACATTCATACAATCTTTCTGTATTCCTCTAACTTGAAACTCGTCGAGATATCCTTTATCAAACCGAAAGTGGTTTTCATTTAGAAGGTTAAAATGAACCACAAAATATAAATTAGCACAACATCAACTTAGGAAAAGAACAGTATTAATCAAAACAAGAAAAACATGTGCGTTGTTAATCCTAATTAAAATGAACAGGATAGGCTTAAGGTGTTTTGATTATATTTAAAATAATTTTATTATTAATACATTTGCTATCACAAATAAAACTGTGCTAAATATCTCAACAATTAGAATATTTATTGAATGATAAATAATATTTTTTTGATTTTTTACAGATAACCTTTCATAACCTCACCCAGTTCTCAATTATTGCAAAATAATACATTTAATAAAATTTAAAATATATATAATTAAATAAATTATAAGTTACTAAATTCTCTGGTAAAATTCAAGGCTTGTATTGATTGAAATGTAGATATTTGTATTCATTTAATACATGAAAATGACTCAAACTGATACACTGACTTTTCTGAAGCCTATTCCTCGTGTATAGTCAGAACCACGCCTTTTATTTGAAATTCTATTTCGGCATTTCTCTAAAGTCACTTTTTTCACTCTACGAATAACGAGGTATACCTACAATTCCAATCCGTCAATTAAATTCCCTTCCAGCTTAGGCATTTCGTCCTTTCATCAACTTCCCTTCCATTCTCCAAAATCTTTTCATCCTTTATTTTAACCTCGAACTAAGTCTTCGGGCAGAGGCGATCCAACTTAATTTTCCCATCATTTCCCTCTCCGCTGCTTTTGCGAGTTCTGCCAATGCTCCCTGTCTTTTCCTTTCTTAATTTACGCGCTTTTAATCCTTAACCACTCGAAAATATGTGCTTTCGGTATAATAAGCCATACCTCATTTAAGTACAGTATTCACATTGCGATTTTTTTCTTTAATGTTTTGTTGAATTATTGATTCTTCCGTCACTAGCAGGATATCTCATTCTTTTGTTTAATATCTCATCCGTTTATGTCTTCATTTGTTTCGAGAATTAATTTGGCCTTCATTTTATAGATTAGTTAGATGATACTTGAGTAATAGCAGGTTTAACAGCAAAATAAATTCGAGGGGATGTTTTCTAAAGCTCATGCCAAGAGCATCTCGCCCACATCCTCAATCATTCTGAGAATTATGAAAGGAAATAGAAAAAATTATCTTAGCATAATTTTTTTAAGGTTTTCCTTATTCTGAGGGGGCAAAATTTATTCGGGATAAGTGATGGAGCATTAATACAGGCGGCCGCTCATAAAAACTCCTTGACGAAATATTTCTTTAAAAGGGCATCATCATAAATACACACAATTATTTCTTCAAATATCTACTATGTACAGTCATATTAGTATCTAGTATGTACAGTCATATTAGTAATGCCTCATATATTTTCAAAATAACCATTGCATTATAAGTTGCATGTAGTGGTTTTTAAAGGAGCTGATTAAAATACCTATTTGTATAAAAAACAATTTTTTGCTGAACTAAAAATCTTAGAAAATATGGTAAAAATTATGGTATATTATTATTTAAAGAGTAAAATTATGGTAAAAACAATTCTTCCAAACTACTACGTGGGAAATATACGGTTTGTGGTAGACAACATGGGGTTCACACAATAAAAATAATTGGGTCCACCTTTCTAACGAGACCTTAGAACTTCAATAAAACTCGTAATGTTAACAATCAGTGGTAAAATAAAATATGTGGCGGTGGCCACTAATTGATGATCAAAGAACATTTTAAAAACACTTAATTCGGAATATCTTGGGCAGCTGAAGGGAAATTGAAATGGAGTGAAGCAATCAATGTGATAATATAAATGCCAGAGAAGGAATTGAATCTCGCTCTAAAAAGCAATAATCGTAAACATAAGTATTATAAGTATGCATTCACAAGGAAATAGTTATAAGGAAAAGGAATAGGAACACACTTATAGACGGACACAGGAGAGGTGGGGAAGGTCCACTTGAAATGACCTCATTCTAAAGCCAATGGCATTTAGAGTAAGGAGAGTGAAATTGTCGTGTAAAAAAGGACGAAGGAAAAACCATGGAAAGAATGTCAGGGAAATTTTACAATGGGTGACTATAAATAAAGTAACCTTGCAAATGAAGTCGCTGCGGTAGAAGATGAAAGAAAGGACTCTTAGTGTGAAATCCAATTTGACGCTACAAGAAAAGATTGACAAAAAGGTAGAGCTCCAGAACAAATACCAAAATAGTTTTACCTCCTATTTTGAATAAAATAACTTAAGTTGTAAAAGCTGGAAGGTTTATGCAACTGGAAAAATGAAAAAATGGTATAAATTAAGCAATTCCTCATTTACACACCAACTGATCTAAATACAAACTCAAATATTCAAATCACTGGACCTTACGGATAATAAATGAAAAGTTTGGGCTACTATTATTTAATCGCGGATTTTTTAAGAACCCAAGGAAAAAAGTTGGATTAATGAGATATATCTGCAATTACGATTAATATATCGATGCAAATGACGAAAATATGGTAAAAATTTGTTTTCATTTTCCATTTGGCGAACGCATCTTCATTCATTGATCGAAAAAATATCCCAGCAACGAATGTTTGGAGGAATAGACGTAGACATATTTACAGCTAGGAAGAAACGATATAAAAAAACACTTATTACTGAAGAAAATTGAGAAAGAAATATGAGTGAATGAAACAATAGTGGACAGATATATAGAGAAGATACTCTATTGCATGCTTTAATAAGTTGGCGATATTTTAAACGTACGATTTCATGGGGCACCAAAGAAAACAGTGGAACAACTGAAAAAACTTATTTGAAATATAAAATACGAGTAAAATACGTGTAACTTTACAGTGTAGAATTATTTGGTTTTCTGCTCATTTTAATGATTAATTGACATTGACTGAAGACTCACTATTAACTCCTCATTCTTATGAAAATCAAAAAAAAAATATTTAATCACCTTAATTGAAAACAATATTTCCTCGCACAGAAACTTATCTATTTTAGTTTGACATGTTTTCATTTTTACTCATGTCTTTATAGAATATCTCTAATTAATTTTTTTTCTTTCGATATAGCGTCAACGCACGCGTATTAAATGGTTAAAATTTATATAAAATGAATACATATGTCATTTTCATATTAGTCTCATAAATACGTTTCTAAGAATTCTAACACAACTGAGAACTTCTGCAAAGTTAAAATGGCTGGAGGAGTTGAGGGTAGTATTGCTTTCTACATTTATCAGGATGCGGTTTCAGTTCTTTCTGTTCAAATTTATATTCTGAAGCCATAATAGTATTGCAACCGCCTCATGACAGATCCATTACTTTCTGTATTTATGACTTACTTCCTTCCATATGGCCATTTACTACCAACATATATCTGTACTATTTCATGCTGGAATCCACAACTGAGCAGTCCAATTTAAAATGCGAAGGAAAAAAGACACATGGGACCCTCTTTGCCTCGCCTGCATTCTGCCTGATATCTTATCTAACTACCTCATTTTCGATCCCATTACTTTTCCCAATTGAAATATTCACGACTTCTCTCACAAAACGTGTCAATCTTGGGTTCAAGCGTGGACTGGTCTATCACATCTCCAGCTGTTCTAACCTCGACATAGACTGCCCCCCCCCCCGACCATTATCCTCTCCTTTCTTCCAACCGTTCTCCCCCTCGCCAAAAAGTTGTTCCCTACATCTTCTTTCCTTATCTCCCATTTCTTACTGCCACAGCTGCCTAGCAGGTCCTCGCCCCCAACCCCTCTTCCACTAAACCCCATTTTCTTTCATTCTCTGCTCTCTCTTGCGAAACTTCCCTGCGTATAAGCCAAAGCCCGCACCTCCGTCCTTCCCGATCCTCCCCATTCCCGTCTCCCTACCAAAGAAACCCTCACTCCCTCTCTCAACTTCAACCCTTCCACGAGACCTCCCACTTCCGAACCCTACACCGCCTCTTTCTTCACACCTTCTTTCCCGTCCATTACCAAGCCTCTTCTCAAGTCTGAGAAACTTATCTCCTTTCCTATTATTTTCACTTTCCATGGCTCTCTTTTACAAATTTCCCTTACACTTTCTTCCACTCTAGCATTCACGCTTTCTCAATTAGCTACGTCTTATCTGTCCCTTCCATCTCTCTCCTCCTTTTACGCGCATCAATTTAAAGTTTCTCCTCTGTATCTCGTCCCCATTTTTTTCCTAATTACTGATCTCCATGCTGAAGAGCACGCGCATGTATTATCACGTCCCCCATGGCTACCTGTATCCTTGCCTAATATCTCAAAGTTTTCTGCATTGCCCCTCAAATTTTCCACTTTTATTCACTCTTCTGGTCATTAATTTCAGTCCATCATCCGTTTAGGCCAATTATTTCCAATGGGAAGACCTAATTTTACTTTTTTATATCTAATTAACTTTTCTGGCCATTTTACCATTTTTTCCACGTTTTTACTATTTTTTTCAAGAGTTTAATCGCTTATTTCGCCTTTTGACATTCTGCCATATATTTAATAATAACTCATCTATCCCACTTTTACCATCATAGCTTTTCTTATTTCTGGATAATATGATTTCCCTACTACAGTATGATTTATTTTGGTAGAACTAATTAATGTCAAATTTTGAAACCATATACAAAAATACCCACGGACTCGTTACGTAATTATTACTTAAAGACAGTCGTACAGGCTTAGTAAACCTAAGTGCTACATTAATACTATTATTAGGTAATCTGCCGGTTAAGGTAGGTTTTTGGATGGACGCAACTATCAAATAAATATTTTGTAACTCCAAATAAAACCCAATCCAGCAACCTACTCTACATCAGCTCCCTTTTCATCTTTGTATACTTCTTTCCTCCCTTCACCCCCGTCCAACATTCCTATCCTGTTCATGCTCTTTTCTCGTTTGCCGAACATTCTCCCCTCTATTATCTTCTTCAACATTCCACTACCCCTCAATACGCCCGCCTTTCATCCATTTTCCCCTGCCTCCATAGGGATTTCTCGCAACAAACCCCTCTCCTCACCCACCATCTCCACGTACTTCCTCATTTGCTTTCCTTTTTGGTCATTTTCACCTTCTCCATTCTTCTCCACACCCACATTTCAAAAGCTACGTCTATCCTCCTGATCATGCGACCAACGTTTCCGCGCCGTACATAGCTAAGCTCAATATCAGACTTTTAACGACTCTTTTCTTACCCTCCCTACTCAACGTTCCCGTCATCAACCCTTCTTGAGAAAGCCTCCTTGCCTAGCGCAATTCTTCTTCTTACTTCCCTTCTACTTCCACGGCATTGGTCAAAAAGACTGCCGAGATATGTAAACTGTTCCACCTGATCTATTTTTCCCCTCCTATTTTAATGTTTAGCTTAGCCTTTTCTTTCTGGAAAATCCCACAACCTTTGTTTTATTAATATTGATTCTCATCCCATATTTATCGCACCTAACCCTCCAATTCACTCAGTAATGCTTGTAACCCTTGGCTAACTGAGCAACTAATGCTTGGTCATCAGCAAACCTATGATTCCATTTGATTGATTGTTGTGATTCCACATTTTCTTAAACATATCAACATTTCCACAGGCACGTTGCCTACCCTCACGGCCTTATTTGCTTTCATCTCCTTTTATGCCCTATCTATTTCATCGTCGAGTATGTCTGGACCTAAACTATCTTCTTCTACGTCATGTTCCTTTTCTATGTCTAACCTTGTCGGCATAAGTTCTCTACAATACAGTGTTTCTATATATTCCTTCCATCTCTCTTTGATTTTTTCTGGTTCAAATATTATCTTACCCCACTTATCTTTAACCGTTAGCACAGATCTTGCCTTCTTACCTCCCGATAATAACTTAACCTTGCTGTATAGAGCACCAATTTCACCCTTCTTCTGTAAACTTTCCATATCCTCGCATTGCGTTTTCCACCATTCTTCTTTCGCTTTATTTGTGGCCCTTCTCAATTTATTGTTTAACTCTTTGTACTTCATTTTGTCTAAGTCTGTGTTTACATTCTTCCATCTTCCCCTCACTCGTCTTTGCAATCATCTCATCCGTTGCCGATGGTTTCCTTATCCTTTTCCCTTTAACGGTTCTAATAGTGTCTTTTGTGGCTTTCGATATCATCTTCTTGTTACATTCTCATTTTTCCTCGATAGTACTCATAGTAGATAGTATTCATCGATAGTAGCTGTTTACCGTCATCCATGATTTTCTCTACAGCATGCTGATACTCTCTCTTTTTAATCCATTTAATAGTTCTACATTACATTTCCTAACCCGCCGCCCCTCCCTATCTTTTTGAATTGGACGCTACATTTCATTACAACTAAATTGTGGTCAGATTCCGCATCCGCTCCTGGAGAGCTGTGCGAGTACTTTCACACTGTTCCTAAATCTGTGCCTAACCATAATATAATTTTAGTGTTGCCTTTTTGAGTCACTTGGCATTATTCATGTATACCTACGCCTTTTTTGGTGTGTAAACCATGTGTTGGTGATGACTAATCCATGTCTCCTGCTGAATTCAATTGCTTACTCCCCGCGTTCATTCCTCGTGCCTAACCCATAATCCCCCACCTGAACACCATCTCTTCCTACGCCTACTGCCGCATTCCAATCTCCCATCACTATCAAATGTTTCCCTGCAGCAACACACGCGATTATATCCTCTAACTTATCGTACATCCTATCGACTTCTTCCTCCTTTTGGTTGCTTGGTGGTATGTATACCTGAACAATGACTAAGTATGTCGGTTCTGCTTTAATTTCTACGAGTAAAATTCTATCTGTCGCTTGCTCTATGTTGACTACGCTTCTTCCTACCCCTTTATTTAAAATTACGGCAACCCCTCGTTGGCTCTCGTCCCCGCCGCTGTATATCACTCTATAATTGTCACTCCAGTAATCCCCGCTATCCTTCCATCTCACCTCGTCCCTGAGAGTCCCTGTAAGACTCAGTAACCATTTTGTTAGTCTCCTCAAGGACGTTTTTCTGTTTAGCACAAAACTTAGTAATCGTGTAACGGTGCTCGATTGTCGATTTTTTTCGTGACACCATCGGCGCGCAGAGGTTTTCAAAAACAGACGTCCTGCTGCTTCCACAGCTTGAAGAGCACTGAGACTGCTTTCGCGGCAAAGCTCATCATCCCCTTCACCTCTTCCAAGTGGTTTGTTATCACTTCGACCAATAGGAGCGGCGTAGAAAATTCAAATGCAATATAATGCAACCATTTCAGAGAGTAAAAATCATTCGCCTTGACCGGGATTCGAACCCGGATCCCTCGATATCCGGCCGAGTGCTTTAACCACTTAAGCTACTGAGACGTCCTCTTACACTCTGAAATTTTGGGGGCTTTAAAAGAACAAGATGTTAAGACGAAATACCGTACATACAATGTCACAGGCATTCGTAGTCGTGCGCGACGCGCCACAGTCCACGATGTTAATAAACCCAGTTTCAAACACTTAGGCTGTTTATACCTTAGAAAAATTTCAAGAAACTGTAACAGTAACTTTAACGGAGTCACCCGCTATGTGTGCATTATAATGCAACCGTTTCAGAGAGTAAAAATCATTCGCCTTGACCGGGATTCGAACCCTGATCCCTCGATATCCGGCCGAGTGCTTTAACCACTTAAACTACCGAGACATCCTCTTACACTCTGAAATTTTTTTGAAATGAGAATCCCGGTCAAGGCGAATGATTTTTACTCTCTGAAATGGTTGCATTATAATGCACACATAGCGGGTGACTCCGTTAAAGTTACTGTTACAGTTTCTTGAAATTTGTCAAATGCAATAGTTTTGGAACGCATCCTGTATTTAACATATAATTATATATACTACTAAGGTAATTTGGAAGAAATGTTTTCACTTGAAAGATTTTGGAGCATGTGTAACAGGAAAGTCGTCCAAAATAGAGACAAATTGCGGTCGTAATTTGCATCATGATCTGAATCAATTAATGAGCGGAAGTAACTCATTCTTAAATAATTGGATGGATGTTTCTCTTGAACCATATACATAGTACTGAGCTCCGGTGATGTATTAAGCTATTTACATAAGAAGAACACAATCACAGATGGTTTAAGATTAGAAAATGTAATAGATTGTACTATATACATATTTTGATGATGTTTTTGACAACAACAAGGAAACAACCCATTAATTGAAAGTAATAATAGGTTTATATTTATTGAAGTTCCTCTAATTCACCTACAATCAAAAGAGTACCAGTAGTAATGCAGCTGAGAAACCTGAGATTAGATAAATTACGTTTTACGAAACAAGGTCTATTAATCTTTCCAACGATGTACAGATATACTTAGGGAAAATTCATGACTGTGACTTAAGTTGGGCAAGTGTTTTGGATTCCATGACCCTACCTCCTCTGACGAAGTGCTTCATTTACAATGTAACAGATCGCAGTTCGCAAAGTATTCAGTTAACAACTCGACAAATAGCAGTAAACAAAAACAGTAAACGCTTTCCAGAAGTGCATTGGACTTAACCTTCCACTTTAAGATACCGGCGGCTTACGATGTTCACTTTAGACACATATCCTCAAATGATAACATTAGTTTACCTTCCCCATGGGGATAATGCTACTAAAATATGTACTACCAAAAGAATTTATCAGAAAAAATACATTGTTATTTATTTCAAAATAGTCATTTGTTGAATTAAATTACAGTTCGAAATTATTAAATTAGCATAGATAGATGGATCCCCTTGGTTAAAAGTGTATACCAAAAAAACAATTGTAGGTTCTGTGAATTTGTGGAATTTACTCAATATGATTAAGAGTTTTTTTGTTAACTTCCCCCTACTATATAATGAAATAGAGTATCAATACATCCTCTTTCGTGAGAGTTGCATAGAGGCCAGGCCAGGAGTAAAACTATTTACTTCATCGTATACATCATTCAATGAGTACAATATGGAAGAATGAGAAGAAATGTCAACTCAATGCCAATGGACACATCTTGCAAGAAATTAGACATTGTTAAGAAAATATCTCATTTGTATGCTTTGAAGAAAAAATGTTTTGAATTAGATATGGTATACCATTTTCACAATAAACATTTTTCTTCATTAAACGATTGAATATAAAAAAATCTAAATGAAATATTTTAAATCTTAATGTTAAGTTCATTCCTAATGGAGAGTCTATAACCTTCCTCTCTTTCTTGAATTTCACGTGTTTCCTTACGATATTCCAACTGTGATAAAACTTTGACCAAAGTATAAACTCACTCCTGGAACTTTTACAGGTACTATTGAAGATAAATCCCACTCTTCATTCAAATTTTGAATACGCTGGCCACCAAGAAGTGAAGTTCAGGGCTTCGATGGTATACAGCTGGATTTAACGGTCTGCTCCGAGGGAGGAGCATAGGTTTCTGGTTTGGAGCCGAGTGGAAGGCATAAACCAAAGACTTTGGCGATTCTTCTGGGACATAAGAGCCTCCTTCGTCAACCTAAGGCCAAGCCTCCGATCGTGCTGCACTCTCCTGAACCGATCTAAGTCCATTACACGGTGGAAGCGGTGAGTAAGGTAGCGAAAAGGATACTCGGCCACTGTAGGCCTTTTATTAGGATTGAGAGTAGATCATTTAGTGGGTCGCTAATATCGGTAACTAGTGCTTATAAAATCATTAATAAACATATAAAAGGAACGGACAACACTGGCATTGATAAAGAAAGACACTTGACACGCACGTCTCCACAAACGTGTCCTAAATTACAGTCAAACATAAATACGGGCGTCATTTAAAATAAAAATAATCTATCTATCCTTTTACTAAATTGCAGAAGCCTCAAAAATAAAAGATCGGGTCTCGAGCATATAATCCAAAGTAAATCTCCTGATATATTATAAGGCACAGACAGTTGAGATGCAAGACCCGGAGGAGGAGTTTTCGTAACAGTGAAGAGTATTCCGAAAGCAGACAATGTTTGTTTGGATATAAATAATTACATGGAAAGTATTAAGCGAAACTTACTGCGGTCCAATCAACCCAACACTAATTTCTGCTCTTTCTATAGACCTCCAGAAAGAAATTTACACGTAAAAATAACAACAGCATAAACATAATTTGTGGTGGCTTTAACCTCTCTGGTATCGATTAGGACAGCAATAGCGTTTATCTTAGACCTGTGATCACAAATCTAGTAATTCCTTATTAAAATTGATGCAAAGAAACTCCCTCCAGCCAGCAGTAAGTAAACTCACCCGTGGAAAGTACATATTGGACCTATTTCATACGTACAACCCAGCAGGCTTTATGAGTGTATCGAATGACGAAGACTTGAGTTACCATAAATCCGTTAATGTTAACCTTGACACGAAAATAAAGAAGACATCGCAGATTTCACCATATATAGTACGTTAAAGCAAATCGCGACCCGAGGTGGTACAACAAAGGCGTTAGGACTCAGACAACGATTACACTCTAGGGTAAAGAAAACAGGCGTGAAGACATCATCCTCGAAGAATAAACAGTTATTGGACATGTATAGATAATCTAAATTTGAAAATAAAACACTATTACGAAGCGCCTTACAAGACCTTAAACGTAAACTACTTGGCGAATATTTGGAGTTTAGTGCACTTATCCTAAAGTTTGCTGGTCATATTTTAAAGAAGAAAGAGGGGGTAAGCAAACCTTGGCTTCCTTAAGGGATTGTAACAATATTATTCATGCTGACAGTTACGGTAAACCTAGCATTCTAAATACATTCTTCCAAAGCGTTTTCACGAACGATATTGCCTCCGCGTATCTCCAAGAAGCAATACATACTCAACTAATAGAAAAATAACAGCGAATGAACAAGGAATTCTTAAATTGTTCAAAGACATTCAATCCAACAAATCCCCAGATCCCGAAAATATACCAGCTAGGGTGATAAAATATTTAGCTCCTTACATCGTCCTGTACCTCGAAGTTATATTTAACATATCCCTCACAGACTGCAAAGTCCCTAAGAATTGGAGAACTGCGCAAATAAAGCGTATTTATAAGGGAAAACAGTGCATTCCTTGAAGACGGAAAACGGAGAAATTATTACAGGCAGCGTGAAAAAAGCAAATATTTTTAACAGGTTTTTTCAGAGCGTCTAAAATAAAGACACATGTACCAAAGGATCCTTCACATCTACCCGGGGAACACATGAGCGATATAACGCTGACCAAAAAGGAAATAGAACATCTGCTCCGTAGTATCAAAGCAAACAAAGGACCTGGTCCGAAACAAATAACTGCTAGAATATTAAATGAATTAGCCAAAGATATTGCCCCGTTTTTAGAAATGGTTTTCCTAAAATCGATAGCAGGTGGCTCAGTGCCTCGCAACAGGAAGCTAGCCCTTATACTTAACATCTATAAAGGCTGCGATAGGGGTTAACTATCAATAAACGATTCATTTCTTTGGCATCGATCTCTTGTAAAATATTGGAACACATTATCATCAGTAACAATATGAGATTAATAGATAGTAGGAAAGTACTAAGCCACAAACAGCACGGATTTCGGAAGAGCTGATATTGCGAAACACAATTAGGTCTTTTCATTCACGATATATTTATATCGGGAGAAAACAACACACAAGTCGATGCAGTGTTCCTATATTTAAAAAAAACTTCGATAAATTGTTACACAAACTTAAATGCTCTGGAATCAATGAGAAAATTTTTATTGGATTAGAGACTTCCTGTTATATCGAAAACAAATAGTAGTCATCGATGGATTGAGCTCAAGTGATAAAGATGTAACTTCGGCCGTCCCCTTGGGAAGTGTAATAGGGCCTCTTCTCTTCTTAATATAGATTAATGATTTAAGTGCACACTTTAGTAGTAATCTCAGGTTATTTGCTGATGACACGGTGGTATACAGGGAAATAAGGAGCCAACTAGATCGCGAGATACTCTCTAGAGACTTAGACACAATCTCGGATTTTTGCAAGAAATGGGGATTAATGCTTAATATAGACAAATGCGCAGTTTTGAAATTTTGGAACAAAGGAAGTGGCGAACAGGACATAAACTACGCAATGGAGGGTTCAGTACTAACTACGGCCAAACAAGTTAAATATTTGGAGATAGTTCTAACACCACGCAATTGCAAGGAATATTCCGCAAGTATTTGGGATCCTCGGAGAAAATTTAGCAAAAAACATTAGATGAAGTCCAAAGAAAATCCGCTAGATTCGTTACAAATTGTTATAATAAGAACACAAGTGTGACAGGTCTCTTAGGGGATTTAGGCTGGGAGCCACTTGAAATTCGAAGAGAACAAGTGAGACTTAGATTTTTAGAAGGATTTAGAACCAACGAGTTTAACGATGAAAATAAAGGAATTATAATGGCCCCGTACTACTTAGATCAGACTACAAAGATAATGTTAGGGAGATAGATTCCAATACAGTTCGATTCCAATACCCATTCTTTTCAAGAACAATCAGAAATCATAATAGTAAGAAACCGAATTACTGTAGAAATATTAAATACTTTTAATTTACAAGTCGAAACAAAATTAATTTTTGCAAAGAAATTAGGTCTCTTTGTAGGTGCATGTGTATGTTAGTTGGTACTTTGTGTGATATGCATATGTGTGGGATAAAAGGGTTCTTGCATGAATGGACACCATTTTTGTTTATGTACTTTTTAACTTGGCGACTTTTGCTTGCGTTTTTTCGTATTTACGGGTGGTATCCTTAAGCCACACGCCCTTCCGGCGGCATTCGGGGTATTAAGTAGATTTAGATGAAAAGAGGTGACAGGGAGGACCCCAGGAATTGCAGACCAATTTCTCTCACTTCTATATGTTGAAAAATTTGGGAGTATATTTACGTCAGTTCCATTATGGGGTACCTTGATAACATTAACTTTGTAAGTATCAATCAACACGGATTCAGGATACTCGCTCATACTAGTCCCAATTAGGATTATTCACGGATGATCTACTTTTGTCGGGTGAGAGTGGTGTACCAGGGGGATTCTATCTTTTAAGATTTTCAAAATGCATTTGATAAGGCTCCCTATTGTAAACTTATTCATAAATTAAATAACGCGGGTATAAACAAGGAAGCAATAACTAGACTGAAGACTTTCTTTCAGAGCGGGAACAGAGGTTAGTCCATGACGGCGCTATTTCCGTCAGCGTACGAGTAACCTCGGGGGTATCACAGGGAAGTGTAATCGGGCCGTTGCTTTTCTTAATTTTTGTTAAAGATTTGAACCGCAAAGTGAAATAATTCTAGCACAGTATCTAGATTGCATTACCGAATGGTATTCAAAATGAGGACTGTCATCAAGCCTTAATAAATGTTCAATGGTGAATTCTTTAAAAGATCAATGAAATTTGTTTACAAATTAGCAGCAGTTGACATAGAAGTAGTTGATAAGGTAAAATACCTAGGTGTTACAATCGCTAAAGACAACTTTGGGGATCCACATACGTAAATTTTGTGGGCAAGTATATAAACAATTGGGATTTATTAAACGCATTTTTGGCAAAAGTTACTCCAAATTCAAGGAACGTTGATGCCATGCTTATGTAATGCTTCATTTAAAATCTGCATGTAGCGTACGGATCCGAATGAAAAGGGCATAATTCGGAAAATTCAGAAGTTTCAACGCCCGGTGGTCCGTTAAAAACTCTGGTGATAAAACGAAAAGCTTCACTGCAATTCTTATGGAGATGGGTGGGAATAATAATAAAAAAGAAGATTCCATGTTTATAAAATTCGGGAAATAGATGGCCGAACCATATATGGGATCCACACGAAGTTAGATTATTTGCCGAATTGGATCGCGTGCAGCGTAGAGGAGCTAGATTTGTAAAATATTGTTATGATAAACTTAGCCTACCTAGCGTAGCGTAACCAAAAAATTAGAGCAGTTAGCCTGGGAATCACTCACGGAGCGACGGTAAAATTACAGATTAAAGCTCTTACATAAATTCGAATGACGTCTCTTTAGCAGTGATATTGAAAATGTGTTATTATACACATCGTGCTACGATAGGAGAGATCATGTTATTAAAATTAGCGAGTGCAGATTAAGTGTAGAACAGATATATTTAAAATATCATTTTTTCCACGAACGATAGGGGATCATAATAACTTTTGTTCAAGCGCTATTGGGTAATATTTGGGTAAAATTATTCATGTGTGGATTCACCCCCTGCCACACACCCTGGTAGGGTATATATAATTAAAGAAACACACCTATCAGACTCAAGAACCTCTTCTGCCCACGGAAAATACGAGATAGCTACTGTTCGGGCTATACATTACATAGCAAAAATTCCACTGGCCACCCTCAGCGTCTAGGGAATGATTAGTTGTCCTCAATAGCATGCACTTTTACTAACCTCGTGTGATTTGTTGTCAAAACCCTTCCCGCATGACCGCATAAGAATTTTATTACATAATGTAGTGATCGCTAGAATATAGTTTGCTCTGCTTTGTCTATTTTTAAGTTTTCCTTCCAACCCTTGTTTCCTTCTCTCTCTGCCGAGGGATTCTCAAACTACCTACAGCTTTGGGTCATATTCCTTACCTGTGTTCTAGGAGGAGTAGGCTATTGTACGCTGCAAACCTATGTGGTAGTGGAATATCGCCTTCTCACTTTTCAAATTCTAGCTTGCACGTTATTGGATAAGTATTTACTACATCCTAAGGTGCAATAGTTTGTTAGTTGATGTATTTGCTTGCTTGTAAGGTGAAAGGGTTTTTGCATTAATGTTTTTGCCACTTTGGGTGTAGGTTTGCATGGATATGTTGATTTTACATGTTTTTTTAGTTCTTTTTCAAGGTTGGTGACCTAAAATCCCCCGCCACACGCCCTTGCGGCGGCTTTCGGGGTATTGAGTACATGTAGTGTAGTGGTGAAATAGAGTCTTCAAATGTGGTGAATAAAATGACCACGAGTTTATACTTTTTTACAATCAACCAAAGTCATCATAAATTTAAGATCCCTCTAATAAACCTGATGTCTGGAGGATGCTCTAATAGATTCATAAAAAAAACTCATCTCAGACTAAGCGCTATGATATATGAAGAGCATACTAAGTGTAGGAAGAGACATTCTCAACCCTTGCACAACGAGTGAAGTCTAAAAATGTTCCTATTCCAGGCAATTTCACCGTTTGGATAACTTTGTAGCGGTTATTATCCACCGGTATTATTATTGCTTGGTCTCTTTCAAATATTCTACGCAATAGGACACTACACTACAATTATATTTACATAATATTCATTTGGTAATTAATTAAATTTGTAAATTAATACAGCAATAAGCTTTTTAAATAAGTTTTTAGTAAGCTTTTAGAATCATTTCTTTGCAAGAAACCCACGATGTGTGTGGAATCACAAAGTTACTCATTTTATTTCAAACCTACAGTACTCGAGAGCGACATGAATACACAAAAATAAGTGTTTCAGTTTAAAATAGATCACCAATAAAAACCTTACATGTTCGTTATTTACTTCGGGTAAAGTCTCAAACAAATTGTCGTATATCTAAATAATTTTTCGAACCAATACTATATAATTATTTTACCTGCAACGAAATTTCACGAATTGAAGATTTCGATTTATCGGCGAATTGCATTTTGAAATATCACTTAAAAAGATGCTAAATAGGAAACAAAATAAGTATCATTCGAGGAAATTATCCAGAATATAAATGTTTAATTATACTTCGAAGGTGTTATTTAGAAAATAGATACTCTTAAATAATTATTTAAGATGTAACTTTAATGTAAGATTATAATCTTACTGAAAATATACCTATTATTTATGAAAATTTGAAAATAGTTTATGCCTCCCCCATATTCAATTTAGTTTGTATAGGTCTTACTTAATATGACGAAAGTGACAATGATAGAACTGATGATGGTCAAATTTACAGATGGTCAAATGGTTATTTTACAGCAAATATGTGTTTTCTTCTCTTAATTATTGCCACTTTAACGTATATAACAACCAATATTTCCCTTGTAATAAGCACCGTGGATTTACATTGAGTGATCAGAGACTTGCTACCAGAGCTAGTAGTAATATCTGTTACATACATCATATTTGACGCCTGACTGTTTATAATAATACTGAAGACTTTACTCTTATTTTGCTTTCTCCATAATTAATATGATTACAATATATTTTCAGTGCTACTGACTGAGGTGCTACATATGTGCTTCAAAACTTGAAACTCGAAACTATTCTTAACGTATGGCGTATCCTAGAGCATCATTACCATTTTTAAGTAAAAACAATACTTTGAATAACAAATCAAAAGACATTTATCCTGTCCACAAAATTACTTTCCATCTGGAACCATCTCTAACCCTTTCTCTACTCATAAACCATTTCTCTTCCCATTCTTTCTTCCTCTCTGTGCTACTGACATTCTTCCATCTTTTTTTAATTGTTAGCGTTACTATGCCTGGAATCATTTACCTTTTTTCCAGGGGATCGCTGTATCTACCTTCGACCCTCTTCGCCCTCTCCCCATTAGTTCCTGTCGCGCCCCCTTTCTCCCCCTCGGCCCGTCCCACCATGTGCGGCTACCACACACCCATTCGCCCCACACCCTGCCAGTTACTCCGCTCCCTCCAACTCCGGGCGACATTCGATCCCCTCACCCTTGAACTCTCCCATCGTGCCCCACTCCAGCCCACCCGTCTCGCCCGTTCCCAAGCTCACTCGGCTCAAGTAGGCAATTAGCCTGAGGGAAGTTGTGACGCATTTAAAATGTGAAAATTTACATTTTATTCGGCCAATGTCTGGCGTGAGTCGTGACATTTTGAGCAAAAGGGAATGGATGGGGGGATCAAGGGTAAGAGGATGGCTAGAGTGTATTTATGAGTGGTTGAGGGGAGTGGGGTAAAAAGAGAGGCGTGATGCACCCGCAAGATTGAAAGACAGCCGTCTTGGTTGACGGTGGGGTATTTCCATCGCCTACTTATCTAGCGAGATCAAATCCAGTCAACGAGAGATATTTTTCTCATTCGAATAAAGAAAAGGAAAAAAAAATCGTTCATGTGCGACCCGTTATTTTTCAAATATTGGTGTACTGATTTGCACTTCATTTGAGTTTCCTGCTGGTAATCAAAGATGTATCATTAATATTATTAAAAGAGCGCGACGGACATGAATGTGGTGAAGGAGAAATAGAATAATAACTAAAAACAGGTCCTGGGAAGATACCCTGCCTGGGTTGATGAGTATTTCAAAACTGAGTATACTTTTTACTAAGATTGAACGAAATGAATCAGCATGCACAGAAGTATAGACAAATTAATCCATGAATTCCAGGAAGAGAACTTTAATGCAAAGGTATGGGAATGCGCGGACATTTCGGTATGTACATAAGGTGTAATTTACGAAATAATTTACATAGAATGGTGATGACGAATTAAGTAAACCATCAGAGTAGAAGAGATGAATGGAAAATCATGATCTTAAGAATCAGGAGAGGTAAGCTATTATGCATGGCGTTGGCGAAAGGGGAGGAGTCATTCTGGCATAAGCTTAGGTGAAAGGAGGCATCGGGATGGATGGCGAGTGAGAGAGGAGTGCTTTTACGGGGTCTCGGGCGGTTTCACGGACTGTGAGATTTTTCCAAAGGCATTCCTAATCGTCCAAATTTGGATGTAAATTACGGAAGAGAGAGGATTTTTCTCAAGCTTAAAAATTAATGACGCTCACTTCACACATTCGTACCTATGCACACGGATTCGAAAATGTGTCCCAATTTTTATTTCCTCGTGTAACTGGCTTCCTTCGCAGCTCAGCGAATCTGAAGTCAGCCCTGGGTACATTATAAAAAATTAAAACAAATGATTTAATCTGAGTGATGAAGTTGCCGCTCGCTAATATTTGTGCATATTGACAGATAATTTGTTTTAAAACTCTACAATTAAGGCACTAATTTTTTTTAAATGACCTACATTCTTATACTTTATTTCGCAAGGTATTTTTTTTTCATTTTATCTGGTTTACCTTTTTACATTTTCAAAGTAATTAAATTCTCTGAAAAATGGCCATAATGGAATTTATAGTTTTATTTAAAACCTCAAAATATAATTAAGTATACATCCAATGCTCTCACTAATCGGTAATTAAGAAGCGTTTATGTTTTTAAATTCAATACCACATGGTAATAAATATTGTTAACGTTTAATGAATTTATCCTCCTCTGTTACTTGAAATGGCGTATTAAAACCATATCATCATTACAAAACTTTCTCATTTTAATGAGTCGCAGGTATAAATTGTGTTGATTGATGAGATCACATAAAGCACTTTCTGATCAAAAACATTTGTCATATGTGGTGAAATATTTTCATTTATATTTAATTCTTCATTGGAGATGATTAAAGTCCCCAATAAATAAAGGCTCCCAATGTAGAATAAAAACATTCGAGCGGATATTTATTGATCATTTCACTTACTTGATGTAATGAACCATTGATTATCTGAAATGCACAAACGTTACTCATTAATAACTTTACCTACGAAAGTTAATCGTAATATTTACGGAATTACTATGGAATTAAAAAGACCACAATTTAAGTCAAAACCAAAACTACTCGAGAAAAGGGTCCTACCAATACCCCACACATACTCTATAAAAATCACCCTAATTATCAAGGGGGATCAAATTGAACGGAATCGCAATTTAACTTGATTCCAATATTTTATGAACAATGGAGTTTACTAAGTGTTAATATCTCGCAGTCAAAGGAGATTACGCTGGAATACTTCGGATCTAGTATTTCTCATGATTAACTGCAACCAATATCATAATCAAAAATAGAAAAATACGCTAAAATATATTTTGAACACTTACAATGCGGTCAGAAGGAGAGTTATTAAATCGTCGACTGCATAGGTACATGTGACTGGAGTGCATGCGATTCGAAAATTTAAAGCCAATATTTACCACTGCAAAATGAAAAACTTAAATGGTTCTTCTCATGAGCTCCCAGTTATCGCGGAAGCTGAAGTAACAGCCACACTCCGATCATATGATCTTGTTTGAAGTTGATAACAATGTAGTTTTTCCGCTTCAGAGATGCCGAATATTTTGAATAAATCTAAATCATATCATTTTCAAAGGACCGTGAATGCGGCGAGCGTTGGTGATATCTCCGGTTTTCTTCCTCCCAATCCCCATTGATCTAGTTGCGTCATTTCCACAAAGGAAATCTCCTTAAAATCCAGCCTCTCCCTTCAACATTATCCAGAAAAATTCTAATGCCATACATATAGCACCTGACAACTCGCCATCCCATCGCGAATCCTCCACCACGAAACCCTCATCTTGGAATCTACAAGGACCGAGAGGGAGGAAAGGAGGAGGGGTATAACAAAGGATAAAGGAGGACTCCTCAAGCCACATCGTCAACTCCTCTCCCTCAGAACCTCCACGCCAACACCCATCTCCACGCTCCCACCCCACCCACCAACCCAGACCGTCCCCACTGCCACCCCCTCCAATAAGTCCGTCTCCACAACTGTCACATCCTGAGAGCGAGCGGTGCAAGGAGCGGTGAGGCGACAGGAGAAGACTGCCCGCATAGTTTTTAAAGAGAGAGGGTGGGGATGAGGAGGAGAGCAATGATGAGGAACTGAGGCGGCTTTCGGAAGCAGGGGGCAGAAACGGTGGAAGAGCTGGAAATGAGTGAAGAAAGGAGAGAAGAATGGAAGGGCAAGAGTGCCTCTTGAAAGCATAAAGGAAGACAAGGAGGAGGAGCGGAAATAATTAAACGTGAGAAGGGGAAAGGGAGAGAGGTTACAACGGAACGAGATAAAGAGTAAGGATCGGAGAGAGAAAAGAGTTGAAAAGGGGATGACGGTGGGAAGAAAGTACAAAAAAATCATGCTTAAAAATGAACGATGAAATTGGTATGGCTAACAAGAGATATATATTTGAATGCTCGATTAAGTTTTTAAAATTACATTCATTTTGTTGATCACTCAATCGAGTTTAGGACATAATTATTCTACTCCGAGAATACATAGAAAAACTGCGACCTTAATATTTTGCCATGAAGTTTCATACTTTCTTGCAAGCATCGTCCAAGGCGGTTATTAACCTCTCTAATTAAGCACTTCACTTCACTCCGTAGTCCCTTGCAACTTCTGAGATACCTCTCCACTCTTCGCTCCCCCTTTTCCATATTCGTCTACCTCATGAAGCTTGCAATTCCCTCAAGGGTGGAGTTGGGTAGAGTAAATAAAAATTTGGGGAAGAGTATCATCAGCAGGAATATGTAAAATAACAATTCTCTAAATTTAATGTAAAAATATCAGCTGTGAATAAAACTAAGATATGCACTTTGGAGAATTAATGACTCTAACATTGAGTATTTATTTACTTATTTTACTTAGCAGCATCTTATGATTTTTATTGCGTTTATACATCTTTTGGTGTGGTATTTCAAATGATATATGTAATTTCAACCACGCAAAACGATTGTTTAACTTCGATGGTCAGAGTTTATGCAAAAGGAGTAGATATTGAGTTCCAAGAAATGTAATCAAGACAATAATTAAAGCTACGAAGGGATATAAAATTCACGGTGTGGAGAAAATATTTAGAAGCATATTTTTCACCTCAATAAGTTACTTGTACGAAGGGTGTTATATGTTATGTAATATATAATGAAAATTAATTATTATGTAGAGCAGAACAACGTCAGAAATGTTAAAAGTTTCTTTTAAACTTTTTTTAAATGTCATGTAAATTGAAGTCTCATGGCTAGAATAAAGTTTGTAAACTAGAAATATTAGTTGTAGTTAACGAATGGCCAAGTAGGATAGATAATTCAAATTCAAGGAATTTGGGAAATTTAAAAAGCAATTAGAATTTAAAAAAAAACTCCAAGGGTTGATTTCAGGAAATAATCGTCATTGCGCCTATAACGGATGTGAAACAATATTGACAAAAAACAAATTTGATTTGAAACAGGGCTGGAAGGATTTGGAAACGTTTTATTCTGGTATTTTTTCGCGAGATAAAGGGCTAGGAAATGACAACCTAGGAAGATAGAGTAGAAAGAAGCTCGAAGACTGGGCAAACTACCAATGACAGTCAAAGAGAAGGGTGAAAATGGGTCACAAGGGACGGAAATTAGTTTATGAAAGGGACCACGATGGGAGTACGAGTTAGTAGTGTTAGTGAAAACAGTGGACACAGAGAAAGAGAAATGATGAAGGCGGGTTTACAGACTGAGTGGAGGTAGGTGAGGAGGAAAGATGGATCCGGGGAAAAGGGCGTCTCCTTCCAAAAGGCCTTTCAATCGTTAAAACGAGGATTCCGACTTCGCTGGGAGTGAATTGAAGGCGTGGGTGTGGATAAAGTCGATATTTGAGCGAGCAAATATACTCTCCCTCCGGATTGCTAATGAGTACCAGGACCCTCCCCTAATTGCTTTTATTTCTCGTTGAATAGAATTCCGGACGTGTCAAGAGGATTATGGCCGAAGGGCTCCGAGACTCTCGCGGAAACATACCCATTTGCGGTTTCACATTAAGCGGGCGCATTATTGATTTCGTTGACATGGTTATTGACGGGAATTTCATAATTTTGTTCACGCATTTGAGTTTGAGAGCATATCGAATATAAGTTATTCGATATATCGAATAATATCTGTAGGTTTTGTTATCTTGGAAGCTAAAATTCACTTGGATCATTTCACTGGAATCATTCACTCACTCGGAAATCTAGAGGAAGAACTCATCGCAAACACGAATTACCTTTGAAACGTCAAAAGGAAGAGTAAATAATCGTATTCCAAGTCACATTATTTGCTGTCAGAGGTAAATATTTTCAATTGAAAATAAATCAGGCAACAAATTCATAATGAAACATCACTATTCATTTAAAACGACATTTGAAAAAATATTTTATTACCAACTTAGAAAGCGAAGGATTGAGGAAAAAAAGCTGACTATTTTTTAATGAATTATCTATTAATAAAAAAAATGTTACTGTACCTAAATTTTTATTCAATTGAATTACTTATGTTTAGTTTTTGTTTTCAGCATAAGATTCCTACGATTATCGGGAATAAACATTATTTTCGTGATTATGCACGTAAATTGGCTATATTAATTCATAGCGAGTTACAAATACAGAACTTTTTCTTCGAACATCTGCAAGTTATAAACACACAGAAACGAATACACTTGAATTATCACTATTCATCGAATATAATTATATCGGAAAAGTGACAGTTGACTCATCAAATTTTAATAAGAACCTTATTTATTCAATATTGAATATTGAGCAAAATCTGGTTCTGACTTTTAATTTAGAAATGTGAAAGTGATCAGAATGTTTGAGTGTATTTCTATTTATATTTATGTAAATAATACGTAATTACAATATTTTTTAATGCCAAAATTCCACTTTTGCCACCACGGCAGTAATCCAATCGAAGGCTGCTTTGATAGAGCTCATCTAGTGGCAAGTCTTATACGGCGTGTGAAATTTACATATCAGTTTATGGGAGTCAGCACTTTACTCTGTGCCAACTGTGGTTTCCCATGAAGATATGCTATTACACTACTTAAGTGAAGCTGAAGTTGCCTAGAGGCGTCACCCATTGTCAGTCCATTGTTCTACCACCTGAACTACCACGCCCATTATTTATATTACCGATTGGGATGATTTTCGGAGTAGATGAAGTTATAGCGTAATTCCTCCTTTGCTAATAGTAGTGATATGGATACAACAGATTTACAAGCAAAATTTATATTGAGGAATATAACTGTTTATAACATTATAGAAAAAATACACGAGAAACCATCGTATCAACGGAATTATGTTGACTGCTGACTTAAAATCCATCTGATAAGCGAGATATGTCGCCAAGTGCTACATGTGTGAAATTTTATAGGACTCTTATTACTTAAAGGATATTAACCCCACAACTGAAACTAACTTAAGAAATAACAAAGATGACCAAAGAAGTGGGGTTAGTTAGATAGAAGTGGGGTTAATACTCTTAATACACGTTGTATTAGAAAGAAAATGAGACGACACTGGTGAAAGGAAATAGTTTCTCACTGTCAAAACGGAAATCCATTTATTTAAAGGTCTTTAGCTCCTAACGTAAGACACAGGCCCTGGAGAAAATGTAGCAATTACGAGTTGTCATAAAATCAAAGAAGCATTTCTCCACATTTTTTGAGGATAAAATAATTCACATGATAATTCTAGTTAAACCCTTAGAAAAATAAATAAGAGACCTCCTATCTTCGGCACAAATTAATTTTAAAAATCCTCAAAATAGAAGGTGATTTATGAGTAAATATCATCAGGATGTTTATCGCGCATTATCGAATTTATGCTTTCCAGTAAATTCAATGCGGATATCGGTTGTAACTAATATTATCAGGGGTAACCAAATGTCCAAGCAATGGATTCTTTTAGCTTAAGCGCTAGAGTCCGAGATCTGGTGAGAATGAGTGATCATATTGGCTTATGACTATGGTAATAAAACTGCCATTTTATGAGGTCGTAGGCATAGTGTCATAGAAAACCAAATGCTTTCAACTTTTGCGATTTTTTCCAAGCAAAGTGATTGTTGAAGTGAAATCTTACCAGGGTTCCAGGGTCAACTTTTACTTGTAGGCACTAATATAGTTCGATATACAATCCATTTATTGTCATCAAAAAGTGCTTGGTAATGGTGCTCAATAAATCAACCGTAGATATTCTTCATTCTTAAAAGTTGAGGACTCCCCTGGGTTATCTGAGGCACTTCTTTAGCATTCCGTTTACTGAATCGACCCTTTTTTTTACAATTTTTCTCACCGTTTTTTATGCACAAATCCACGACCGCTGCAAAAGAATGACTTCCGTTAAAAAACGAGCATCGACCTACACTTTCATTCGATTCATCTAAAAGAGTGGGCAAACATTTTCCTATCGTCCAGCTCGTCCCCTCCCCCTCATTTCGAATTCCGCCCAACCAACCCTAGTCTTTCTACTCCCCGCCCGCTTTCACTCGGCTTATCCCCCGGGAACCCTCAAATTCCACTCCCTCTCATTCCCCCTGGCTTTTCCTTTTCCTGTTTATCCGCGTGCCCCAAATTTCTCGCCAACTCAAAATTTCCATCCCCTATGCTTCTAGCGCTAAGCTAACCCTCACGGACTTCCTCACTCGTTTCTGCTTCACTATTTTCCTCCGTCTTTCACCCTCACGCCACCACATCCGACTTCTTCCTTGAAGATCATTTTTCTCTCCTTGTCCCTCCTCATTTCCCCGGACGTGCCACTTCTCCATAATATTTGCTCACATAGGTAATTTCCCTTCACAGTCCCTTCACAATATTTCCTTGCGCTTTCTCCCTACTTCCCTCCCAATCTCAAGCCATTATACAAACATTACTCCTCGCTAATACTTAAAATAAATTTGAATTTAAGGATGAAACTACAGGGATAATTCTGCTACTCAGTCATTTTCTAGATGCTCTTGAACGAAAATAATTATGCATAGAAAATTGATATGATCCAATCCCACATTTAATAGCTTCCATTGTGAATTCAAATTTTTAAGGATTTATTCATGTGCATTGAAAATTAATCTGCAAAAAACCCGCAGTAATCATTCATCAAATAATATTCTTTCGATTTGTCTTAGATTTCAACAAAAGTGGTTTTTAAAGTGGTGATTAACATTCATTTCAATCTATAGATTTATTTCGAGTGGCGTAGGAGGAAGCCACTGTAATGACCGAACGGAAGAGCAAAATACCTCACACAAATACGTTACGTGGACAGCAAACTTGTAAGACTGAATGACGAGAACGGCTAGAGTTTTTATTATTTCAGAAAAACATTTATCACTATACTGGACAAAAGATGCCTGCTACCATATTTTATAGACGCAAATCCCGTAATATTTTCGTATTTTTTTTTATTTAGACAAAAGGATATCATATATTAATTATTAGCTAAATGTAAACATAGACATTAGTATTGCTGTCAAGGTGGCAGCGAGGGAGTAAAGAACCTAACTCACATTCAACCCGCAGATAGGAGCGCCACATACTCGTATAAGTCAGCAAAAAAATTCGTAGCTCCAGAAAACTATCACAATATTTCATTTTTAAAACCAAGCATGCGCATCATTTCATCATTCCTAAAAACCTAGAAACTTTTTTTACGCAAGAATGCTTTATTTCGGATCATTTAACGTCCATAGAATTCGTTAACTCTTTTCCAACTAATTATGGATCTGCGTAAAAATCCTTTCCAATCTTGTAAAATAATTATCATTAATTTGAAAACTAAATTCTTTGCCTCTCATGGTTTTTCCAGCGATGAATTAGCATATAGTTTTTATTGCCGTAGAGTAAAATGATTTTCAATCAGTAGCAAATTTCCATGCCTTATTTTTTTGTCTGATATTTTCAGATTCCCGAGAACTTTTCAATTAACCTTTGAGAAATTGCGCCCTCTATTCACGAAACGTCATGTCAAATCTCAGTTCTTTTGCTCCGAAAATGATGGCATCTCTCCCATGACCATTTAGCTCACTCAATCCTGATTGAGAGCAATACCATGAAACGTGCCTTTACGAGGATTGCAGAAAATGCAAAACATTAAGTTCAGCGATTCTTTATAGAAATGCTACGACCCCGTTAAGGGAAAACTGGGCGTGCATGCGACACGCTCGTTGAGTGTGCAGTGCGGCTGTCTGCACACTCACCTTCCTCTGTCCCGGTCCGCAATTTCATTCAACTCTCCCCCTCTCCTGCCTCCCCACACTCTCCTCACTTTATCCCTCAACGTCTTTGTTTTTGGGCCTTCCCCACCACCAGACCTCAAGTCCTCCCACGTCTCCCACCCGCGTCCATCGCCCACACTTTACCTCTCACTCTCTCCCCTCCTCTCTTCGCGGCTTCATGTTGCCCTGCCACCTACACCCAACTCCCTCGTTCCAATTCCTTTTCATCTTCATCTTCCCTCCCCTTCCTTTCTTTTTCGAACCCACCCTTTACGCATCCAAACCGGATGTCTACCTCTCTTCACCTACTTGCACCATTCTCACACCCACGACCAACTAGTTTTCCTCCTCCGCACACCAAATGCATGCTTCTCCTTGCTCTACTGCCGCCTTCTTGTCTCCCGGCCTCACACCTCACGGCACCAAGACCTCCCACAAATATCCCTCGAACTCAAGACCAACGGTCGGCATCCACCCCGGGACCACCAAGAACCGCTTCTTCACGATCCTTCATCCCAATCGGCTTGGACCTTCATTGCCTCCTCTCTTCCACCTCTCCTTCCTCTTATCCTCCATCCCTCTCCGCTTCCCACACTCATCTCTAAGCCCCTGGACGGGCGGGGCTTCCCCAGCATGAAGGCCGGCAACATTTGGGAAAGAGCGAGGGATAGAGAGGGCGCGGGAGAGAAAGAGTAGTGAGGATGGTCCCGGGGAGTGAGAGGAGAAAGAAGTGTGGGCGGGTCCTTTCTCCCCAGTCTCCTCCCGATTTCCTCCCTCTCTCTCGATCCACATCCTCCCTCTCTCTCAAGCCACCACCCCAGCTCTCTCTCTCTCTCTCTCTCAATAGCCCATAGCACCCATCCAGTCCCCCACTCCCCACATCTCCCTCTCCGCGCCTGTTCCTCTCTTCCCTCCAGTACCGCGCGCCAACCCCGCCCGTCTCACCCCCTCCCGGTTACTTCCCTCCCCGGCCTCCTGCTCGCTCAAGGGACCGTTAGCTCGGTCGATATCTCTCCCGCCTCTCCTCGCCTCCTCTGCACGCCTCTCATCCCGGCCACTCCCTCTTCCCTCCCTCTCTCCAACACCGCTCCCACCCTCCGCGGCCTCCGCCACCTTCTCTGCGCCCAGAGAGAGAGCATCACTGCGTTGCCATTCTCTCTCTCTCTCTCCTTCCACCTCTCCCTTGCTCTCTACCTCCATTCTTCAATCTTCTCTCCTGCCGTCAGTTCCGCCCAACACCTTGTTTGTATCCTATCCTCATTCTTTCCATTTCCACTCCACTCTTCCCGAAATCCCTTCATCGCATCTTCTACCTCCCCGTTTTCACTCTCTTCCGTCTTTGCTATTTTCCTTCCCAGAATCGCACTCCCACGCTTTCTTTCCCTATATTTTTCTCTCACACATTCACATGATCCCACCCCACGCGCCTTTCCCGTCGTTTTTATTTCCTGCCTTCATTGTATCACTATGGCCGCTATCGGCAAAAAAATCATTAAAATTCACTCCACTTAATTTTATTTTGACCTGATTTTCGCCATTTTTTTGTATGTCAAGCCCATTCATCTTCTAAATTAATCGTTTCCATTTTATTCTTGCTTACACTTTTTCCATTCCATTTTTTATACATCCACTATTGCTTAATTCTCGTCTAGTAAAATCATTTTCTCGTACACATAAATCTGCATTTCCTTCACTGTGACTGTAATTATGTTTGTAGTTTTACATACCCAAATCGCATATATAAATGCATTAATCAATGAAATTTGTGTGCGTATATATATATATATATATATATATATATATATATATATATATATATATATATAACTTTTGGACGGCACAATAGAACACAGAATAAAACAGATAACACGTAAAAGGACACTCACACTGTAGATGATTTAGGCTTTCGGCCTACTCCTAGACCTAAGCTATCTTCTTCTTCGTAATGTTCCTTTTCTATGTCTAACCTTGTCGGCCTTAGTTCTCTACCATGCAGTGTTTCTATACATTCCTTCCATCTCTCTTGGATTTTTTCTGGTTAAACTATTAACTTACCCCATTTATCTTTAACTGTTATCACAGAACTTGCTTGCTTACTTCCCGATAATAACTTAACCTTGCTGTATAGCGCACCAATTTCACCCTTCCTCTGTAAACTTTCCATATCCTCACATTGCGTTTTGCACCATTCTTCTTTTGCTTTATTTGTGGCCCTTCTCAATTTATTGTTCAACTCTTTGTACTTCATTTTGCCTAACTCTGTGTTTACATTTTTCAATCTTCTTCTTTCATCTATCTTTGCAATCATCTCATCCGTTCCCCATGGTTTCCTTATCCTTTTCCCGTTAACGGTTCCTATAGTGTCTTTTGCGGCTTTCGATATAACTTTCTTGATACGTTCCCATTTTTATTCGATAGTACTCAGATCTTGACCCTCATCCATGATTTTCTCTACAGCCTGCTGATAATCCTTCTTTGATAATCTCTTTAGTGCTTCTACATTCCATTTCCTAACCCGCCGCTTCTGCCTTATCTTTTTGAAACGGACGTTACCTTTCATAACAAATAAATTATGGTCACAGTCCGCATCCGCTCCGGGGAAACAATTCGAATTTATCACACTGTTCCTAAACTTGTGCCAAAACATAATATAATCTAACTGATACCTTTCTGAATCACCTGGCATTTTCCATGTATACCTACGCCTTTTGTGGTGTCTAAACCATGTGTTGGTGATGACTAACCCCTGTCTCCTGCAGAATTCTTTTGCTTTCTCCCCGCGTTCATTCCTCGTGCCTAACCTATAGTCCCCCACCTCGTCACCATATTCAATTTCTTCCTCCTTGTGGTCGTATTTTTATAAATAAATAAATAAATAAATAAATAAATAAATAAATAAATAAATAAATAAATAAATAAATAAATAAATAAATAAATAAATATATATATATATATATATATATATATATATATATATATATATATATATATATATATATATATATATATATATATATATATATATATACATATATCTATACGCGGGTCGCTGTGGTGTAGTGGGTAGAGTATTGGACTACTGACCAAAGAGTCCCTGGTTCGATTCCCGGGCAAGGCACTCTGGGCACCTGCAGATCCACCCAAGCTAGTTGATTTTTCAGGTACCAGATCTTCCTGGGAAACCATAACCGGCACAGGGAAAGGAACTGGCCCCCCTACCCTGATGTGTGAATATTCACACGCCGTCGGGCTTGGTACATGGGTGAGCTCTACCATCACCTAATAAACCTAATTTCGGGTTGATTACTATGTTTATTGTTTTATAGCATTGTATAAATTATATAAATAAATGTATAATATTGTATATTCACTCCAACGCTCTGCCCCATGGACTACCGCGACCCACAAACCTAAATTTATTTATATACATATTTTTATACATACATATATTAATTAAGGCATGGAAAGAAAAACAAATGAGGAAGTACTCGGGATGGTGGGTGAGGAGAGAGGTTTTTTAGGAGAAATCATATGGAGGCAGGAAAAATTGATGAAAGGAGTACTGAGCGGCAGTGGGATGTTGAAGAAGGTAATAGAAGGGAGAATGTTAGGAAAACGGAAAAAGAGAAGGAACAGGATGAGTATGTTGGATGGGATAAAGGGAGGAATGAAGTATGCAGAGATGAAGAGAGACCTGATGTAGATTAGGTTGCTGGATTGGGTTTTGTTAGGAGTTACTACATATTTAGTTGTATCGATCCTAAAGCTACGTTAACAGGAAAATTTCCCAAAAAAAATATAAGGGTTCGGCAACATAACTTAATTTTTTAAAGAGTTTTTGCTTTATAAAAAAGAAAGTTACGCTGCTGCATCTTATGATATGATTAAGTTTGGTTTTGAATGAACATAAATACCAAATAATTGACTTGTCTATCTTAACATACTCGTATATGATTGGCTGGATTCCTGGGATTTCCCAAGCTGCAAAATTATACAATGACTATAGGGTTTTGATTGGAGTTAGAAAATATTTATTTGATAGTTGTGTCCATCCAAAAACCTACCTTAACCGGTATATCACCTAATAATTAAGGTATGTAGACACGCACAATATAATTTGTGAGTACGTTCACGATACACATAGAAAAATATTGCGAGCACCACGCCCACGCAGCACCTCGTTTGCTTTTCCTTCGGTGGCGTCCATTCGGCTTCGTTAACGAAAGGCAACTACTTGGGGATGAAAAAGAAAAGTTATAAAGGACTGTGTGTGTGAGGAGGGTACGGAGAGAAAAAATATGCGTTTGCTTATAGTTTATCGTCCAACACTGGTTTATATAACTTTTATGGCTACTCTTAACGGAGTGTCCTTCATCCTTGAGAGTTAGTAGGCAATGTAAGAGAAAAGGTCCCGGGTTTGACTTTCGTTATTTTTACTACTTTTGGTTTTAACAATTTTTGTTCGCCAAAATTTCCTGGTAAACCGCTTCCGGAAAGGAAAAAGCTAACAGTGCACCTAAAATTTAACGTGAATTTCAAGGGCCAAATACGGCTTGGAATAAGGGGAGACATTATACTCTTCTCATACGTTATCTTGTTAGTCTAAATATTGATTTAGAGTTTTTTCACACTATCTTTGCCAAAATATTTCCAAATAAACTGTGTTTTAAAATTGGAGAGTATTTTCTTTAACAAGATATCTTTACATTCAGATTTCGTCAGTTTTTTTAAAACAATTGATAGCTGAAAGGAAATTATTATTCTAGAGACATTAAAAGAGTTGATGATAGCTAATCAACAAAAATAAAGGTTGACTGAAATGATGTTTCTCTACATTAGGAGGTATTTGAATACCTTCAGTTTTACAAATCTGCGCAATTTTTTAAATCCAAATGTTTCTCCAAAAGTTAGATCCTTCTAGTTAGCTTTGTCGAGTTCCATCTGTAATAGTGAACTAAGATGCAGACTTCTTAGAACGAATTCGTCTACTAGAATTTGGAAGCAATCCTGGAATACAACTAAATCTACGAATTCCAAGACACCGCTGTAGAGATGCCGCACAAGCAATTTTTAACGGAGTCATCTGCTAATATAAATTTCAATGCAAGAATTTCAGCGAGTAAAAATCATTCGCTTTGACTGTGATTCAATCCCGGATCCCTCGATGACCGACCGAGTGATTTAGCCAGTTGAGCTATCGAGGCCTCGGTCAAGGCGAATGTTTTGTGCACAGTGAAATTTTGGTATTTAAATCTACAAAATAGTTAGACGCAAAATTTTAAATATATTATTTTCAGTAACTTAACCATGGGACGTAAATCAGTACGTAGAAAGACTTACATCCATACTAATACAAAGTTTTTATTTCACGCTTTTAGAGAAACTGAAATAATGTAACTTAAAAATAAATAAAGTTATAATTCCTTTTTGTAATTTTTTTTTGTTTTTTTAGGAAGTTTAGTAGATTTGGATGAAGCAACTTAAGTTATTATTAATGCGAAAAATGTCATTTTTTCAATGATTGAATTCAACACCAAGCTTTGGTAATTAACTCTTAAATGTCAATGTACGTTCGTATAAACGTACATAAAAGCTTATTTTAATGCTGAGCAATGGCACTGAATGTATTATCAGTGCATCTAGGATTTGTGTTTATTGTATCTGCATTAGTAATTTCAAAATTACTACGTACATTATTCGGACACAACCAGACACATCATATATTTGTCACTCATAAATTACATAATGTTAAATGTAAAATAATTGCACTCTCTAACTGTTTTTATAACCCTAAATTTTCAAACAAGAAGATGTATTAAAAAATGTAGTCATCAATAAGCATAAGGTGCTTACCCTAAGTTAGGGTCGTGGAAAATATATGATACTCTCCTAATATCAGAATATAGCATTTTTATTTCCTTCTTGAATGAATTGTTTCTGATTAATGTAGCGGTCAAATCTAGCGTGTGTTACAGGATCCAATATCTAAAAACAAATTCCTCTTGAAAATAAATGACCTTATTCATCGAGAGTGTGGGTAAAAATAACTAAATGTTTATGACTTATTTTACAATAAAATTGTATATTAAACACTCTCTTTGTTCGTATAAGAATGATATACTCATTTGTTGATCCACTACTGATCATATATACATTTAATATATATATATATATATATATATATAATATTATTAATTTTATCTTTAATTAAAATTTGAAATTTTAAGTTTACACGTTCTTTTAAATCTTCACATTGAACTCCACGTATGTAAACGTTCCAGCAGTCCTTTACCGTATTTTTAGGTATTATTATTAAAGTGGACTAGTAAATTTTAATGAATGAATTAAAATTTTTAATTGATTTATAAAATTTAGTTCCACTTTTGTGATTCCAAAATTTCCTTAAGAAGGAATTTTAATGAATCCAATGAATTTGAAATGAAGATTGGTATAGGTCGCACAATTCCTTGAGGTTTGATGAATTAACTTGAAGAAATATAATTAGGAGATAAAAATGGAATTGATTAAGTTGACGGAGGATCTGATGAATAAAATCATGGCAATGGCACGAATGAGAAAATTGGGTGAAAAGGAAGCAATATTAGAAAGATGTAGGATCATATTTATAAAATTTGGAAAATAATTAATGGGAGAGAGTCTAGAATAAACTAGATTGACTCTTGAACTAGCAAAGCGGTAACGAGTGCCAGTCCTTGGCCTTCGTAACTCTACATCATTTTGCTATTTCAACGTTATGTCACTTTTTCCCCTATGCTTTCTATCGTCCTTCTTCTACGCTTATCATACTTTCCCATTTTAACATCTCCCTTGCCCTTACGGTCGGCCTCCTTTCATTTAAGCAATTATCTTCATTCTCCTTCACAATTTTTTCCTAATATAATTTCTCCTCCAATACATATCCTTATATTTTTCCCAGATGCAATTAATTGAAACCCCTTTTATTTTCACTCCCTTTACACTTTTCTCATCGCATTCCAGGCTTTGGAAACTCAATGCCAATCCTTTTAAACTATTCTATTTCGTTTTGATTAAGGGTATTTCTGCTTACCTAATTCAATGTAGCAACGCAGATAATTCTATCTATGGTTTATTCCGAGGGAATGTCCTCATTATGCACAGAAAATAATTAATTATGTTCACTTAATCAACGAATTATGTTGCACTCATAGTCTAGGTACAACTGAATGTTTAAAACCAAAATCTCCTAATCTCCTAAAAAAGCAAAGTTTGCCGGCAGAAATACATAAAAAGTGGATAGTTATTTTAATTACACCGACAAAACAGGCTTAAAAATACCTTTTCTGAATTATTGACGTCACTTTCTTCACATGAGTATCATTCGTCAATAATTGAAAGTATGGAACTCCGATTAAATTCGTTTTAGAGTGTCATTCATTAACAGAAGAATAATCAATATTTAAAGGGACACATAATTTAAGGATGAAAGTAAAAAAAAATACTGACTAATAATTTTAAAACTTAAATGAAATATTATAGGAATAAATATCGTTGATATTTTAGCCTGTGATGACTGATTTTGGATAAAAATTGAATTAAACCTTGAATTTTTGTCACAAGTCTTGGTAGGTATCAACTTCAACTTTTAAACTAAGTAATCGGAAATACAATAATACACATTATTGCCCACACACCCACGCTCACCATTTCAAATTAATTCCATAACAAGATGACACAACGCAAGGTGATATCTTTTTCTTAGGCATCGATCTCACATTCCCATAATCAGCTTCAGATTAACAACCTCCTTTTCTGAAGCTGTTTGCTTCCCACCCGTTGCCATACAATTCCTCCTCCATGATCTATCTATATTATGTCTATAGTTAATTATGTCACCTTATTCAATAGCATTGCTTTCTTCCTTTGAAAGCTGTCATTTCGCCATTCAATATTACCTTGCCATTAAGGTTGGAAAATTGTGGCTTTATTATTTGCATATTTCACTCTCATTCCCGTTATACTAATAACGATTCTGTGCTAGCGATTATAAAAAATCATGCCCGTCGACATCATGAGCATACTCATGAGTATATTAACTTAACGTTCACAGGGCAGTAATTGTTGTCGTGACTTCCTTAGAGGGTTACATTTCCCTATTAAAATTCACGAAGGTTGTTTACTATAAATTTTAAATTATCACAGCTAAATATTTTATCTCGGGGCAGTTTACCACTGTAATTCGTATATTCAAAATGAATTATGATTAATTTGCACTGTCCATTAAAATATAATTTTCTCCATTATTATATTTGCTTAGAACAACTGTGAAAAAAGCTTACATTTAATATTAATATGAAATTTTTCAACTTAAAAGAAATAAATGCTAAAAAGCTAAATCTGAGGCACATCCCTCAGCTGAAAATTTCTAAATTCCTCTTGAATCAGATAGCACTTTGATTATTCCTTATCTCAAGATATGAGAATAATTACTACAAATATTAATAGGATAAAAATGTTAACTGCATCGTGAAGCTGTAGGAAATATACGAATAAAATAAAATGTGTTTTTGTATGGTATCTTCTGAGCAAAGGATGGTAAAATAAGCGGAGCTTCAGAGGAAATAGTGTCTCAAGGCAAAAGAGTGTGGGTCCTTTGAGTGGAAAGGAAAAGCATGGGCTCCTGCTTGATGTGCATGTCTCATATTTTCTACCGACCACATCTCAACCCTTTGGAAGAGATTCCAAAAGAAAAGCAAATATTGAATTAGAAAAGAGAATGAGAGAAACTCGTTCCTGAAATAAAAAAGACGTTAGCTTTCACGCGGAAAGAAGACAGAAATACCTCATGTACCACTGGATTAGCCTTGGCAACATGCGTCTGTACATTTTCCATCAAAGCCACTCTTTGTTTCTATCTTCCTGTCTTATCGTTATTCGTCTTTAAAAGATATTCTTAAAAGCGTGGAGATATTAAGAAGACTTTTATTCTAACATTTCGATTGATACATTTTAAAATTTCAGATTTTCTAAAATCTCCATCCGCATTTGCTTTTAAAAACTGGAGCTATTCTCCAATACCACAATTAGCCCTCTTACCCAAGCTTGAGTATTTTTTGAATTACAGTAGTAATCCATAAGATTTACTAGCTGCATGACTTAAATTTTATTAGATAAAATTACAATATAAGATCTCTATGTCTGATATTGTGTTTTCATGGCACAACCTATAGCAAACATTTCTAGAAACACCTCATGTAATAAAAGTCGTCATTTTTCTCAATTCTCATTGCCACTCTGTTACATTTAAGTACAAAAAATTTATATTTTTAGGTAATGTATTAGTTTATAATAAGATGTCTGGAAACCAAGCCAAGTTACACAGCTACACTATTGGTAAGTAACTTAGCTTGGCTTCCTAGTTACTTAAACAAGCCTAGCTATTGGTATGTGTCGTCAGAGTGTATTATCCATTATTTAGACTCTTGAAATTACATGTATGTATGTATTTTTTCTATCTGAGGAATATATAGCCATTGATTTTGTGGCAAATGGCTAAAGCTGTAAACATTATTGTTCTATGAAATTTATTGTCTACAGGTGGTTTTTAAGCCTAAAATGTTTATCGATTTAATTTTTTGTGCATAGATATGCCCTTTACGATACTACTTTATATGCTATTTAGCAGAATGATTTATCCCCATAATTTGTTTCTTATGTCCATAGTAACAAGAAATAATTAACAGGAATATTTTAAGATAAATTTAAGAATAATTGATTCGAGTCGTTTTATTTGTGGTAATTAAATCCAGAATTTTTAATGATCTATTCATTTGCAATTACCAAAAAATCCACCTGGCAAATTATATATATATATATATATATATATATATATATATATAAGAGCGATCTGATAAATATTAATAATAATTATGGAACCCCACAAATGAATTGGAACCAAGGAGTCTTATAATAAATGTACCCGTAAACTCGTAAATTCGTAGGACTAAGATAGAAGAGGAAAACATTCAATTAAATGCAAGTGGAACAATAGTTTTTATTACTCACATATTGAATAACTAATCAAACCATCAGGTACAATGCCAAAGATATAACTGATGGTGGTTGAGTAAGCAGAATCTCATGTATAAAAAAAATATTTATTTTGTGAGGAGTAACTGTGTTATTTATTTTGACGCATCTCCTGAATCAAGGACATTAATTGTTGATTATAATGATTCTAGAAGGATTGGCCACATACATTTATCATTTTTGAACAAAAAGAACGTCATATTCCAAAAACCAGGGACGGTGGAAGGAGAGGCGGATAACAAGATATTGAATATCAGCAAAAGAGCTCATCACATAGGAAACAGGATACTTAAGAAGTTCGAAATAAAAATAAACGAGTGTAGATAATGTGGAGTTTCCCCATCAAAAATGAATACACGTGACCAAAACTTTATAAAATAGGTACTCTGAGGTCTAACACACCTCGTCTGCTAAAGCACAGCTCATATTTTTATCCCATTAATCCAAAACACGAGAGACTTTGGGAAATGATACGAGTTTTCTGAGCTAGATACTACTTGCTCGTGTAAAAATAATATAATAGAGTTAGCCATCTCAGAGAATTAAGGGTTCACCTTTTATAACCCTAGATGACAAGAAACTTAGTTTTATGGAAAATAAATACTGCACAGTACATAAAACAAACATAATTTATTTAATTGAGTTTATAATTCGAAAATTTTAATTAAAATTATATGCCTATTTTTATATTAAATTATATTAAAATTATAAATATAATAAATTTATATTTTATATAAAATAATATGGGACTACCTAGCAATTGCCATACTTTTTCATATATATATATATATATATATATATATATATATATATATATATATATATATATATATATATGACTTCTAGAGTGGAAATCAATTAATGCATACATCAACGTCCTGGAATATTCACTGGAATTTTGCATGAGTGCATGGCCATGGGTGATGAAGGGCACGAGACGAGTGCGAAGAAATCGACACGAAATGTGTTTTGGCGCAATCTAGATGGGTTAGGGAGGGGGGCATCTTGTTGAAGAGGCAAAAATGGGCAAAAGAGAGAGAGGGCTGGGGGCGGGAAGCGGAACGGAATATGACAGGGGGTAGTGGTGGCAATGGCGGAGATTATAAGGCCATGGGGGTTGTAGTACACAAGGGGGCGGGGCGGCGCGGAAGGAAGGATTCACAATGGTTTTTCCCATTCCATTCCCCAAGTCCCCCCGGTGCCACCTCGCCGAAACAATGAATCTGGGCCCGGGGGCATGACATGATTTTCATTTCCCGTCCGACTTCAACGCCCGACCCCGCCCACATGCGACCCCTCTCCGTCACCCCCGCAGGGGCTTTGCATGCTCCCCTTGATTCCCTCTACCCGCTAACTCGAAGCCATGGAAGCCTGCCCTTCACGGGGTCCTCCTCTCCTTTCCCTAACTCTCCGCTCCACCCCGCTTCCCCTCCGTATCCCTCCCACACCCTCTCCACGTCGAGCTTCCCGACCGACAGCCTTCGATGCCCCCTTTCCCCACCGACCTCCCTCTACCATCAAGCTCCTACTCCCGAACCAACTCGACCTCTCTCTTCACTAACCCCTCCACCACGCGCTGCTCTTTCCTTCGGGTGTGGATAAGCACTCTATTGACTCCGTAGTGGCATATTTTTTCCCTTCCTACTTCTTCTCTCCTTCCCTTGTGCGTAGAGTTCCCCTCATGTCTTTCCATTTTTGCTCCCTCACCATTTCCTCTCATCCCACTACTCATTCCATTCTCCGCTCCACCAACTCACTTCGGTGGGGTCTGCGAGGCGCAATGGACGCTGGCGTGGATGGAGGAGGATGAGAATGGTAGGGAAGAGGTTAAAGTTCGGAGTGGATGGAACAAACGCTCTTAAGGCCTCCTCTCAAATGGTTGACTGGGAAGACACGAAGTCGGATTGAAAATATAGACGGAAAAGAGGGTGCCGGTGGAGTGAGGGGGGACGAGTGAAGGCAGCATTCCTTCTCACAAAGGACGAAGTTTCTACTACACGTCCTCTCCCTCTCAGTCCTTTATTTTGCGAGGAAGACAGTTTCGACGACCATGTTTTAGCATTTTCATTTCTGCATCGTAAAAAACATTTTTAATTTTTCGAAATACACGTTGGATCCCGCAAAAGCCGCATGTTTATTTTTACCTACCCACCGGCGACGAAGCTGCGACATGAACAGATTTACTTGCGAGACACAACTTGCATATTTTTAATTTATGGATACGTAATAGGGAAATAAATGGTTCACCTATATTTCACTCGACACTTTTCTATCAAACTCAAAAATTGTTCTATTGCTTGCCCTAAGGGGAGCATCACGCAGTGATCCCATCGTGTGGGTGTATCTATGTAGGTGTGTTTGTGAAAAAAATACACTTATATATATATATATATATATATATATATATATATATATATATATATATATATATGTATGTATATATATATATATATATATATATACACACACATACATATACATACATTCAAATACGAAATCCCGCCATACGACGAGCAAATATTCATTCACACATGGAAATAGATATAAGGAAAGGGGATAGGAAAACACATAAAAGACGAACACAGGACAGGTGGGGAAGGCGGATTTAAGCAGATCACAAATGTAAAAATAAAATCTAAAATATTTAATAGTTTAAATATTCTGGTTAAGGAAATATTTTTACATTTGTAATCTGCTCAAATCCGCCTTCCCCACCTGTCCTGTGTTCGTCTTTTATGTGTTTTCCTATCCTCTTCCCTTGTACCTATTTCTATGTCTGAATGAATAAAAAAATTATGTATATATATATATATATATATATATATATATATATATATATATATATATATATATATATATATATATGAAAATGGACTATCTAGTCGTCACAAACACAGAAACTGAAACATATAAAAGAGGGACTCACTTGTTCTCGAATTTTCGGTGGTGCAACCACTTTTCTCAAGAGGAATTAGGAACAGTACTGAAGCAGAGGAGGGACCGAAAACAGTGGATGGAAGAAGAAGGGGGAAAAATGGGGGAAAAGAGGGGAAGAGAGGGGAAAAGGAGGGGAAAAGGGGGGGAAAGGTATTCGTGGTGAGGGGTTTGGAGGGGTAGTGTTAGGCGTGGGAATTTTAAAAAAGGTGGGGATGATATGGAAGTTGTTGGGGGCGGCGGGGGATGATATTATGTGTATAAAGGGGGCAATTAATGTCTAATATTAATACCTGGGCGATTCCAGGAATCCAAGAGCTAGATGAAAGCTAGCTCTAAGTTTTGAGTTTCTGTGGAGGGTCTGAGTGTGGGAGGGATGCTAAGACGGATGCTTTAAAACATTGGTCAAAGGAAGTGTTGTGTTCGGAGGCATGTTTGGGGATAGGGAGCATCACCAACAAACCGCTTTCTTTGCCCACCATACCTAGTGCTTCCTCATTTGATTTCCTTTTGGTCCATTTCACCTTCTCCATCCTTCTCCACATCCACATTTCAAAAGCTTCCTATCTACATCTGTCCTCCTACTTCAGTGACCATGCTTCCGCACCAGTACATAGCCAACCTCCATATATGAAATTTTTGCCGAGCCTCACGTAACATCTTAACTCAATGTCCTTGTCATCAACTCCTACCTCCTTCTGGAAGCGTCTTTGCTTAGTGTCATTCTTCCCCTTGCGAGTGACAAAATTTTTCCAAAACGACTAAGAATGTTAATAAAGTCTCCTTACTTTAATAGAAAGTGTTCAATCATAAGGTACTATATTCTTTTACAAATATGTACTCACATTAAATTGTTTCACTGATATAAAGTGAATGACTTCCGAATTAATTGACTCGTTTGAGTCTAAAATATTAACATAGAAAGTTTGTTTCATGTTGATGTACAAGCGTAGCAAGCCTGTATGAAGCGTAGCAAGTTGTATGTTTCAAACTACAGGTGACATGTGAAAAAACCTTAATCAGGTAAGCTTTTTAATTCTTAGGATTAATCTAGTTAGAAGATTCATGTACCATTTATTAGCTTGCCAGAAAGGTATTCACGGAATCATAACCATTCAAATATAAATTGGATCAAATGGTCTCAGTTGCTGCAATAATTCGAAATTTTCAAAAGTCAAACCCAAAAATAAACCGTCTGGTCCAATTAAAAATATTCACAAATGCTTGCTCGGTTACATTTTTATCTCTTTTCTTTCTCTATTATTAACTGATGGAGATGCGTTGGTCTTTTCTGTCAAATTGACCAGAAAAATCTTACTTTGCGTAACTTAAATCTCTGACCTTTCATCTATTATCGTTTAGCTAAACATTGAAAATAGACCTAATTCCGTCTGTTTTGCTCTTTTGACTTCTCCTTATCTAGCAATCCGCAAAACCTTGCAACCGTCTGTTCTGCAATTTTGTATCAATCTCTCCCTCCCTTGATCTCAAAAATTCACACTAACAAAATCTAGAATTTGAGCAAAGGATTTTTCTGCTTCCCTTTCCCTCCTCCTTCAAGTATTTTCGCCATCCTCACCTTTCCTCCAGAAATCATGTTTCAACAGTTTCCGCTCCATGCTGCCTCTGCATCTTCTTCAACTTCTATCCACGCACTATAACCACGGGCCACTTTCTTCTCACCTCCACTTCATATGATATTTTCAACTCCATCTTCCCCTCCTCACGGCCACTTGGGCCTGCACCACCCTTTTCGCCTTCCCTCTCCAGCATCCTCTCAACTCTGTCGTCTCCCCTTCCAAAAAATAACCCTCCGCCATGCGAGTGAACATTTGCTCTCAGCCCCTTTTCCACTCACTGCTTCCCTCAACCGTGCCACCCTATTGCATGACACACCGCAGACCCTAACACCTGTTCCATACGACACGGTCCTCTTCTCCAATTTCATTCCTGTTCTCTCAAATACACTCAACCCACACTTTCAGTTCGACCTGCGCACGCACCTAAATATGTGCTTCCATACACGAGGGTGTATCAAAAAAGTAAATTACACTCGGAGCTGTCTCCCATCTTATTGCTCTTGGGACAATAGGACTTGGGTTTAATGCAGTATACATGGTGATCCGACCGGGACATACTTACATGTTGACCTTCGCGTTGGATTTGAAGCGTTCTACCGAAAATGTGTGTCAACGGGTTTGATACAGAAAGTTCCGGAGAACTGTTCTTTTGTTGTGCGCTAAAGTTGGAATGGAATACCATTAAAAATTAATGAAGGGAGTAATGAAATTTCTCGTTATTTTTAAGTTATTACAACACTTTAAAAAGCCCTTTAGAGTTTTATTAATATATTGAATATGGTTTTGGCTGATGGTAAGAATCTACCACGTTAAGTTAAGATTTGCCTGTTGATAAAATAGTTCTGGCTCATTATTGCCACATTCTCAAAGATGGATATTTCGTGAGTTCGTGTGCACGTCATCGTTATAAGCCCTAGACTATTTTGATACGTGGTACACAAGAGTCACGCTTTGCTATGGTAACAGTATGGAAAACGTCATTTCTCCTCGCGATTCAATATTTTTATATACTAGTTTACCGCATACTCCTCGGTGTAAACCTTGAGAATACCATATGCACGAAAATAAAGAAAGTGCCCTATTGTTTGTCCAATGACGACATGGAAAAGGTTTTATTTCACCTTTCGTAACAATTATTTAGTGATTTCAACTTAATCCAGATAGAATAGAATAGACTTATACAGGTTTTAAAAAGCGCCGGGTTGTTCTAGTGGGACACTTTGTGAAAATCTTTGCCGTCATATATTTTATGTTCCTATTAGTTTTTTATATTTCAAAGGGTAGAATTTGCATTTTTGATGAATTAGTTTTGATTAGAATACTTATTTATGATATTTTAAAGAGTATAGCTACATTTTTTATAACACAGTCCACACACAAGTAGGCGCAAACCTAAAACATTCATTTCACGAACACATTTTTTATGAAAATACATTGTGAAGTTTTCATGCACCCTTTTTGCGTCCCAAATAATCTTATGTTATCCAAATAATGATGCTATTCTATAGATCCCTTCCATTCCATCTTTCTGAAGTTTCACAAAATCCTACGTACTTCTTTCTAATCCTTTCCTTTTCTCTCTTTCTGCTTTCTCGCTTAAGTTTGGACTTCTTTCTTCTTTACACCCGTAACATTTAACCGTTCCTCTCGGCTTATTTCTACTGCTTCCCTGAAGCCCCTAACACTCTATTGCCAAAGTTTATCTTATTCTCTCCCATTATTCCACGAACCTCTCCTCTTGTTTTCGAATCCTACCCTAACACCTCTTTGCTAATCGTTTCTCTGCTTCATTGTGCTCCATTCTCCGTTGACTTTCCTCTGCTCTGCTTCACTCGGTCACTTCCTTCCATGGTTTTCTTGCTCATCGTTTGCGCCACTCTTTTCTGCATTTATTTGGTCTCATTTATTACATTTAATTAAATATACTCCATTTTTACCTATTTTCTGTCTCTCTTGTAACCCCATTTTCTCCATTGCGCTATATTAATCAGATGTACGAGTACAATGTTGGAAAGCTAATTTCAGGTTCACGAAATTTTATTTAAATTGCAGTTGCAAGAATTTTGGGATATTTTTTGTCACTGAAAGTTTATGAAGATTAATTGCACACTAAGTACATATTTTCCACACCGCTCAAAAAAATTTTCATCATCGATATTTAATAAATTTAGGAATTAGCTAATTAACAAGTGGTAAACTTGCACTCAAACAATGTCGCAGGATCATTAAAAATCGTTGAATAATGGGTATTAACACCATTTACATTTTATTCTGGAGGAGGAAACATCACCAAGTCAATGATATACGGAGATAGTCCTAGGTGTGGGTACCTATTAGGTGTGTGTTTACTTACAATGTAAACCACATTTTCTTCGTTTTAATGCGAGATTTGGCTAATATATGCTCAAAAGTTCCTATTTAACGGTAAATTTTCAGTTAACGACAGTGCTATTATCTATTTAAATAATGATAACACACACACACACGCACACACACCTATAACTGCGGGTCGCGGTGGTCTAGTGGGTAGAGCGTTGGACTACTGACCGGAGGGTCCCGGGTTCGATTCCCGGGCAAGGCTCTGGGCACCTGCAGCTCTACCCAAGCTAGTTGACTTTTTGGGTAACAGATCTTCCTGGGAAACCATAACCGGCACAGGGAAAGGAACTGGCCCCCCTATCCTGATGTTTGAATATTCACACGCCATTATATTGCTACAATTACACACAAATATACACATGTATATCGACCAAATATATACACACAAATATACACATGTATATCGACCAAATATATACACACAAATATACACATATATACATACACACATATATACATGTATATCGACCCGGAAAGCCCTTGGTTTGAATTTCCATTAAACTGCGACAATCTTACTTTTCCTTGTATCCAAGAGAAATTACCAAGGCACTTTGCAGCATGCTATACTTGGAAAGTGAAAATATTTCTTAAGATAATTCCAAGTCAAAAATATTATATTCCCACCTGTATCATATTTTTCACGTCGTTTTATGTGCGTACAATAATCTTTATCTCATAAAAATAGGCTCTCCTTAATTCCCCTTCTCACACCAGCCAAGGTTATTTTACAGCATGATCCTTCCCCTCCTTTTCTCACCACTCATTCTACCCCGAGAGTAACTTTCAATTTCATAACAATTTTAGCGTTTTAATCCAACATTCCCATTCATTCATTTTCATCCCCGCGTGCGGCAGCTATTCCCCATCCCAGCGCATGCGACCAATCTTCGCTTGCAATTTTCCCACACTGCAGCATTTACGAGCGTAATCAACCGGCATGCCCCGACTCCACTTCCACTACCTTTTCATTCAGTTTTGCTAGCTCCTCTTGAGTTGCCTGGTGAATCCAGCAGGAGCTCCATTTCTACGCAAAATCTACGTTTTTAAAATTTTCATCCCAACAAAAGAACGCTACAGTTTTCACCGAACCGTAAGAACGTACTCACCCGTAGAAAATACGTACTACACTTGTAATTCAGCAAATATTTTGTATTCAGAGGTTGTATTTTTTTCTCTTCCATTTCCAATTAACGTACTTTAATTTAGTAGTAAAACACTAATGACGAAATAAAAATTAACTGCCGAGTTGCACATCAAATACAAACATCTACCAACCTGTTCATTTTCCGAAGACTAAATTAAAACATTATGCCGTCTGCAGTTTTACTAGTTTACATTGGAAAACGAGAGGGTCATCATCATATATTAAAATCAAATAAGACATAGTATTCATGTGATCCGTTTCACTTATTGGATATTATTTTCATTTGAGTTACTTAAGTATATAGATATGGAATGATAATATGAAGATTGCAAAAAAGTGACTATGGTCCAATGGGCTCTCTTAATAAATTTTGAACTGGATGAGTAAATTTATCATCAAATGTGAAAATATTTATGATTAGTAAATAAAGGTGAGGAAATTTAAGGGTACATGCTTTTCGCCTCAAGTATTCTCTATTTTCCAAATTTAATTTTTTTTAAATTTTTCCAACGTAAAATTAGTTCATTGAAAATTAGGTATTTGATATTTTCATTCCTAAAAACTGAAATAGGCGACTTATAAAATCAACTATTTAATTCCAAAGGAACAGCTGGTGGGATTACTCAAGAGATCCTTCAAAAATTATAATTTTACCAAACGGAAAGGACTGCAGTTCGTGAATTATACGATTTGCATATACTACGCATTCTTATAAACAGCGGGTCATGTAACATATAATTTAAGTTTATAGATATTAATTCTTCTTTATCCAAAGCGTAGAGCATATTTTATTTTCGGGCCAATTTAATGAGTGTAACCTTCATTGAAAAGTGCTCTCATTTCTGAATGTTAAACTATGAATTATCACATAATAATATACATATATAGATCATTCACTTTCAAATTACATTTAATTATTATGTCATTTAGAATCGCCATAAAAATTATTCCTTTTGACAACGGTGGTATATAGTATGACTTAAAGGAACCAGTAAAATGTGTTAATCTTCATTTTTATTTCTTACCATACATTTTAAAATTTATTTTATTACCTAAATATAAGTTATTTAGCAGTTTATATATGCACCTTACAGATTTATGGGGAGATTTAACATGAAGTGTAACATAATGAGTAATTTATAACACCAATGAATTCAACATTTCGGAGTGGATTTTTTGATCCATAATTATATCAGTAAATTACAGGGCGTTCTGTAAGAGGTCATTGATATTTATTCCATTGCCGTTTTTGAATAGGTTTGGAGTGAAGAGGGTTAAAGTTTAATGAATAATTTGTTAGATGACCCCCAATGATGACCCCTAATGATTTGATTTTTCCTCATAAAATAGATGGTATAAAAAGATGATCGATGGTAGAAAAAAAGAAGTAAAAAAATAAAGAGGACGGAAAACACGACTAAGAAGGAGACCAACGTAACTGTCGCAAGAGGATATAAATGGGGTCAATTATGCCATGGAGTAAGATTTTGCTGACTTAGTGACGCGCCTTCATCACTACTGAAACCAGTTTCCCTAATTGAAGATCTAAGGGGAATTTACTGCCTTAAATTCTTGCGAGGATTAGTCATTATACCTTCCCAACTTTCTTGGGAACTTAAATCTTGGTAATCAACTGGGCATACGAGATCGTGGAGCTTTGAAACTGACATAAACAATGAATCAAAATTAAATTATCATATTTATTAGTAGCAAATTCAAATATACTATTTTTTAAATTTGAGGTAATCAACGTAATTTCAGCGTAAAAATGGATTAATTGCATTTCCTAATTACAGAAGTAAAGGCAAAATTATATTAACGGTAAACTTAGAGCATCAGTGATGAAATAATAATTATAGGGTTGTTTTTGGAGTGCTCTTTAATCATCTTCCGGAAACTTTTCAGCAGTGCAAATGATGTAAGTACTTTCTTGATATATCTACGTTTACAGCATTATTTGCCTTTATTTTAATGTAGATTGATGGTCTTTCAAGATTCTTTCATCATTTAATTATTTAATACGGAAAAGTCCTTCTGTGTCATTATCCTCAGACAAATTTCAAGAAACTGCGGGAGATGCCGCAACAGTAACTTTTATCGGAGTCATCCGCTATGTGTGCATTATAATGCAACAATTTCAGAGAGTAAAAATCATTCGCCTTGACCGGGATTCGAACCCGGATCCCTCGATATCCGGCCGAATGCTTTAACCAATTAAGCTACCGAGACGTCCTCTTACACTCTGAAACAAAATTTCAGAGTGTAAGAGGACGTCTCATTATCCTCATCAAATTAATGTTTCCTCACAATATATTAACCACTGGAAAGTAAATATTAACACAAAAATTATAACTGTTCTTTAAATTATTGAATTTCCCGGCATTTTTTGAGATAATTCAGCTTTAGGAATATATCAATAATATTACAAGATATAAGTCACTTCAGAAACAGTTATTATTATTGAAGGGTAGCATCTTGGCGGACATCTAGGAGAGCATATTTTAAAGTATAAAACGTTTATCGCAAATAGAAAGACCTATCTTCACTGAAAATTAACAGATAACAATGCAATAGAAAAATGTACTTTTGTGCCTTAAATCAGAACTCTATGCACCTATTCATTATAAGTACATGCCATTGGAACATGAGAATCAAAAAGAGTGGACACCTATTGGACCTGAAGACGAGTGACGAAATTTAATTGATCAGTTAAATTGTAATGAAAAATTATAAAGAATTGTAGATGGGAGAAATTAAAAAAGTCAAGAATAGAAACAGCGGAAGAGACACCAGGGACTCGGCAGATATAGAGAAAATTTACATTTTTAATATAATAGACGGGAAAACTAAATTTAGTCTCTGAAAATAAGAAAAAAGTGATCAAGTAGGCATTCCAGAAAAGAAGAAGAGGTACAAAAGCTCATAGATCAAGCAAGATGGTTGATCTAAAAGGGTGTTTCAGGGAGATGTGAATTATATATGGTAGAATAGACAGTGGCAGTAAACCAATTTTTCAAATGAAATATTAGTGAGAAACAAAGATTTTGCTGTATGATTCGTAAATATTGGCTGCTTAAATGAAAAATATGAATTTTTGCCTTCCATTTTCGATAATAGAGGGTGATAAATATTGAGGTAAGAAACGTTTGCATGGACATTCGACATGTATCGGCGGATATTTTGATATTAAAATACTAGGTATTCCATAAAAGTATGGCAATAATTATGGAGAATCGGGAGTAACGGGTTATTATAATATGGTTTACTCGAGTAATGTGAGGACAAAACTGAAAATTGATGGATTAAAGTAAAAATGAATATGATTAAAAATTCTGATGTTATTTTTTGGTCTATTCAGTTAATATTTGCATATGTTTTAGACCTCAACAAACCGTCGTTAGAGAAAATCGGTCGAACTCTTAAGTTCCTGGGCTCAAATTGTTATTAATACATATATTAATTATTATTATTATATAATTATATATATTATTATTATATAATTATAATTATTATTATTATATAATTATATATATTATTATATAATTAATACATAGTTGATTTTTTTAGAATTGTCCCTTGGTATTTTATCAGTTAACCACATGCATTCTACTACAGAAAGTCTTCAACAAAAATATAGATTGTTCCTTTCATTTGTTATGACGCCGAAGGGTTGTTAATAAAATATCACATGCTGAATGTAGAGGGAATTTGCGAGGAGACACAATGCGTTGAAGTTGATTGGTTGGCAGAATCCGCGCCTCTGGAACGGATCATCAACGTCACTCAGTACTTGGTCTCTCCCCCAACCCCACCACTAATAGTGTAGCATCTATGCAGCTAGTGTTTCTTCCTCGATGGTGCCTTCACCCGCATCCCCAATCTCTCAGCGCTGCGCTGTGGTTGGAGCGCTACGTAACCCGCCGCGGGCCTATGCATGAGAAGCATATACCTTGATGGGGTTCCCCTCGCTTCCTCTGACTCCCCTGGTGATTGGGGGAGCAGGCTGCTGACGGAAATGCATATAGCACTATGAATACTGCCATGGAGTGAGCCACTGAGTGGACAATATTACTTTAAATCAGAATGAAAAGACAGAACTTCCATTTCAGAGTGCTTCTACTTGATGGAAACAATTTTGCTAAATCTCTCCCATTACACCTCGAGGTGAAATCAAATTCAATTTCCAAAGCGTTAACATGCATTATTATTTTTACAGAAATGACCAGCAGAAGATATAAGGAGATGAAAAAAATAGTTTTCGAATTATTATTTGTTTAAGTGGGGATAACAATGATCTCGCCCCCAGTTACCCTTAAATCCTAAACTTCGCCTAAGACATACGAACGTGGTCAAAAGATACAAAAAAATTCTCAAAAAATGCCTAACACTTGATCATTATTTTACTATCAAATACCCTCTTCTTCTTTAGAGGGAAGTTGATGGACAAACTGAGCGAATGACATAACCAACAAGACTCTCCATGATTTACGGAGAAATATGGCACCGTTGGAATATTAAAAACATTTAAAAATATCAACTAATGTGTAAATTTACCCACTATGTTTAACATTGATACAGTTTATTAGAAAGTATTGTTCTTTTCGTACTTTTGGTTTGTTAAAATGTTGGACGAAATATACCGCTGATATGAATAAATATCTTTAAATGGACAATATCAGCATTAAAAAGAACTATATTAAGTCCCCGTAAATAATTTTACAGTCTATAGAAATTGTGAAATGAAACAGATGAAACACGCTTCTACAAAATTCCACCTAGACATTTTTTTGAGGATATCCATTTTGATAAATTCGAATATTATGATCTCTACCAAGTTTATAAAAATAATTATTAAATTTTCCGACGTGATTTGAGATATGGTTGAGGCCAATACTTTGTGAATATTCTTATGTAAAGCACGAAGAAAGAATCAGAGACTACGTTTCCACAGGATATGAAGATAGGACTAGTAAAATGGTACGATTGGATAAACGATCTTTTAGAGGATTTGATCGCGGGTGTTCCTACAGGGAAACATTTGATAGTGGTGGTTGATTGGAATGTGACGGTAGGCGAAGGAAGAGATGATGATGAGGTGGGGGACTAAGGTTTAGGCACGAGGAATGACCTCGGGGAGAAAGCTGTTGAGTTTTGCAGGAGACAGGGGTTAGTCATCACCGACACTTGGTTTAAACACCACAAAAGGCGTAGGTATACATAGAATATGCCAGGTGCCTCAGATAGGTATCACTTGTATTACAATCTGGTTAGGGACAGGTTTAGGAACAGTGTGATCAATTCACGCAGCTTCCTGGGGGCGGATGCGGGCTCTGACCACAATTTAGTTGTGGTCAGAGCCCGCAGTGTAGTGTAAAGTTCGCTGCAAAAACATTAGGAAATGGAATGTAGCCGGCGGGTTAGGAAATGGAATGAAGAAGCATTGAATGGATTGACAAGGAAAGAGTATCAGCAGGCTGTATAGAAAACCATGGATGACGGTAAAGAGCTGAGTACCATTGAAGAAAAATGTGAATGTATCAAGAAAGGGATATCAAAAGCCGCAAAAGACACTATCGGAAACGTTAATGGGAAAAAAATAAGGAAACCATGGTTCACGGATTAGATGATTACAAAGATGAGTGAAAGAAGAAACTGGAAGAATGTTAACTCAGAGTAATGAAAATGAAGCACAAAGATTTAAATAATACTTTGAGATGGGCAACAAATAAAGATAAACAAGCATTGTGGAAGACGCAGTGCGAGGATATGGAAAGTTTGCAGAGGAAGGGTGAAATTGGTGCGCTCTACAGCAAGATTACATCACTATCGGGAACTAAGAAGGGAAGATCTGTGCTAAGAGTTAGCGATAAGCAAGGAAGATAACAGTTGACACAGAAAATATCCAAGAGAGATGGAAGGAATATATAGAACCAATGAATGGTAAAGATCTTAGGCCAACAAGGTTATCCATAGAAATTATTATTATTATAGAAATTATTATCCGTACATGACGTAGAGGATGATTGCTCAAAAGTCCAGGCATACTCGACGATGAGATAGAAAAAGCGTAAAGGGAAATAAAACCAAATGAGGCCGTGGAGGCAGACAACATTCCTGCGGAACTACTCATATGTTTAGGAAAATGTGGGAGGAAGAAATTATATTGACTGATTCGTAGTATCTATGAGGAAGGAATCTGGCCGGCAGATTTTGTGAGATCAGTGTTAGTTCCTATTCCGAAAAAGGTAAAGGCTACATCATGTGAGGACTACAGAACAATATGTTTGATATCGCACGCAGCTTATGCTGTTCTCAGGATCATATACAAAAGGATAGGGAGTAGCGCAAATTATCATTACTTAGGGGATTTTCAGTTTGGGTTTTGGAAGGGGAAAGGTACGCATGATGCCACTGCAGAAATGAGATCATCAAAAATGGTGCTCCTAATATTTCAAATGTTTACTTATTTAAAATCCAACTCGGCCTTTGGTATTTTTACCAACATAGGGTTTTTTTAATTTTTTCCTTTTAACAGGCAACCAATTGTAAATAGAAGGAAATTTTGCCTTTAATCTGCATACTCTGAAATGTGATTTTGCTCTAAAAAATTGGAATAGCGTTAATAATGAAAATATTATTATTAGGTAATCTACCGGTTAAGGTAGGTTTTTGGATGGACACAACTATCAAGTAAACATTTTGTGACTCCCCACCTAGCAAACTAATCTATATCAGGTCCCTCTTCATCTCGGTGTACTTCCTTCCTCCCTTCATCCCGTCCAACATCCCTATCCTGTTCCTGCCCTTACCTCGCTTGCCCAATATCCTCCCCTCTATTACTCTCTTCAACATTCCACTACCGCTCAATACGCCTTTCATCCATTTTTCCTGCCTCCATAGGATTTCTCTCAACAAACCCCTCTCCTCCCCCACCATTTCTAGTACTTCCTCATTTGTTTTCCTTTCTGTCCATTTCACCTTCTCCATTCTTCTCCACACCCACATTTCAAAAGCCTCCAATCTACGTCTATCCTCCTGCTTCAGCGACCACGTTTCCGCGCCGTACATAGCTACGCTCCATATCAGAGTTTTTACGAGTCTTGTCTTAACATCCCTACTCAACGTCCCCGTCATCAACTCCCTCCTCCTTGAGAAAGCCTCCTTGCCTAGCGCAATTCTTCTCCTTACGTCCCTACCACTTTGACCGTGTTGGTCCAAAACACTTCCGAGATATGTAAACTGTTCTACCTGCTCTATTTTTTCCCCGCCTATTTTAATATTTAGCTTAGCCTTTTTCTTTCTGGAAAATCGCATAACCTTTGTTTTACTAATATTGATTCTCATCCCATATTTATCGCACTGAACCTCCAATTCACTCAACAATGCTTGCAACCCCTTGGCTGACTGAGCAACTAATGCTTGGTCATCAGCAAACCTAAACGATTTTACGAATTCCCCTCCGACTTTCATTCCTACCTCCAGTTCTTCCCATGAATGAAAATATATGAATGAATATTTACGGAATGTTAATGTATTCAAGGAGAAAGAGAGTGGGTCCGTTCTTTTCGCATCTCACATCGACATAATACGTACAGGAAACTTGTTTGAAATTATTTCTCTCATTATCTTACTGAAATTTGTGTATGATTTACGTATATTTAGAGGTCTTATGATGATCATAGATGTTTCCCGGGCACTATCTGAAGTATTAACTGGTATTTAATATCCACAAATCTATATTTTAAATTAATAGAATTCCATTGCATTAATTTCAGAGCGTAAAAATCATTCGCCTTGACCGGGATACAGTCAACGTGAATGATTTTTACACTTTGAAATTGTTGCAATGAAATGCATGTCTCCGTTAAAAGTTACTGTTGCATCTCCCACAGTTTCTTAAAATTTAATGGAATTTTCCTTCCTAAAACATATAAAACTAATACAAATTATTTGATAGAAATGTAAAACTTTGGTTTCTCAAGAAATGTATGCAAAATAATAATAATAATATCACACGCAAAATTATTAAAATCCTATTCGAATTGACTTACCGTTCTGTTTCCAAGGTTTTTCACCCGACAGTTCAGGTATGCCGTTTTCCCGACGAGAGCGGTGACATTCTTTGATGCTGAGGTGTCGAAATATGGCCCTCCCAACGAGATGGCCGGGATGGCTCCTTCTACGTCATCCTCCGCTCCTCCTCCTCCACCACCACCACCACCGATGTCTGAACTAACTCCCATCACATCGTTCTCCTGCTGACCATTGTAAAAAGCCTCTTCAAAACGGGTTGATCCTGGCCAGAATACAATAGTAGGATTCATTTCAGCACAAAATAAAATATCAAATATAAAATTTGTTCAATTTAAACACACTGGATATTGAGTTGAGTGAGAGGGTGATTTAAGATTAAACTTCATGTAGTAATATAGAATCTTGGGAAGAAGCCCTGAACATGAAATATACATCATAAAACTATTAGACCTGGGAACAATTTGCAATATATTTTATATGAGAAAACCGGAAGTTGTCAGTAAATCTCTTTGCACTTCAAGATTTTTCTGTTTTATACCCTGATAAAATAATTTTTATCAAAAACGTAATATTTAAACAAATTCATGGGTTTTACGTTTTTCATTAAATTACTTAACTATGATTACGAAATATAGGAATAAAACTTTTCAAAAAATACTCTCAGTGGTGAAAAATATAACCAACGGTATTTCTCGCTTCTTACGTTGCTTTCCCTATACATCATTAATAGATACGACTATCGACAAGCTCTTTGCTGAACACTTTTTAAAGCATATTAATTCAAGAAAGAGGGCTTGGAGGCTTGACGATAAATAACCAATCTAAAGTCTTACATTTCCTTTTTCTTAGAATTTCCTTAATGGTTCGTGACGTGCTTTACATAAAAACATTTTAATATTAACACCAATCTAAAAATGATTTCTTTTCTTAAATTTGTTTAAAATTTTATAACATTAATTCCAAGTCGTTGCTATTGACCATTTACGTCTACACCAAATATTCTTTAATACTGGCTGTGCGCATACGTAAATGGCAAGTGCCAATAGCCCAAAAGTCCTTTTGCTTCCTGATTTACTTTTTTGTTTTCCAGAAAAAAGGTTTTAAAATGTTAATTTCAAAGGAAATTGCATTTTCTCCGATGTCGACTCGTGGCTCATGCTTGATTCTCTTAAGGGAATCATAGGGAACGGAATAACGCAATGTCTGAGAGTGGCTTTTAAAAATTGAAAGTTGCTCAAGCCGTGACCCAAGGATTTGAGAATTTCCTCTTTTTTTTAGACAACTTAATGAGAAGGGGGAAAGATACTGGAGAGTTTTCAGCGCTCCATATCCCCCTTCTCGAGCTCCTCCTCGTTCATTTTAATTCCTTAAACCCTTAGTGCAGCAGATCTCCATCTCATCCTATATTCCGGGTCCCGTTTTCTCTATATTACCTGCGCAACCCCTTAAAACGTGGACCCTCCTTTTTATCCTTTTCCACCACGTCACATCACTCCATACTCTTTTCCCGTCTCTTTTATAGTGGATTCTCGTCCAAACTTTCTTTGCTCCTGCTTCGTATTTCTTCTCGTTATTTTCTCCAGCTCACTTCTTGCCTTCCACTCTTTTCAACTCAGTCGCGAGAAATTTTCCAGTCGCCTTGGAAGGGAGGGGATAGGAACCATGATCATGCATAGGAACGTCATTTTCTTTCACTCCGCGGGCAACAAATGCTTTGTTCCCTTAGAAGCACGAATATCACCTCTTTTTAGCAATAATTTTAAAATTACCATGAGGGAAACATAACGTAACAAGAATTATTACCATTTGTTACAGTAATAACGTCATGTGCGTAAGAGAAATGCCTTTAATAAGATAAACATTCAAAACGGTGTGAGAATTATCTGAGAGCAGTCAACAAATTCATTCATTACAAATTACAGGGGGGATTATTTCACGTGCATGCTGATATCCGGTAATCCTAAGTTTCACCACTATGAGCACATGAACATTTTTAGGTGGAACTGTAAAATTCTCATTTCCTTTATTTGTCCCAAAAGGGAAGGATTCGTTAAGGTCCTCTTTCTCTTATTAAATTTTGAACACCTTAAAGCTTCCGTTGGCGCGTTTATTAGTAGCTTTAGAATAATTTAGTCCACGTGAAGTTGTAAAAACTTTTTGTTTTGTTTTCTACCGAAAATGGTATTCATAGCGGAATAATGACAAAATTTACTTCGCACTCGAAAAATAAGAAAATTTTTCACGCTGCTTGTGAATGATCCGTTAATTCATCAATATTTCAAACAGAAAATAATGGATTGACTGCTGAAAGAGCATTTTTATTGACGATTCCTTTTTCGAAGGTATTGAAATTTACCTTGAATTTTCAAAGGAAGGGTATAACTATAATTGCTTATAAAAATTCAATGTTTAACACGCATGGCGATTGCATCTTATGAAGAAATAAAATTCTCACCGCCAATTTGATATTAATTCTATATATTACATTTGTATTTGTTCAGAAAAAATTCAAGGTAACGTTATTTTGACCCCTGAGGTGAAAGGGGAGTATTTTGGGACCTTATTGAGTGAAGGTTTGACAGTGTAGACACAAATGTCAGTCAAGTAGTGAAGGATATAATCCAAAACAAAACTGCAATGTACCTGTAGTTCCCGTTAATTATCCTACCAGTGATCAAAAGTATGTTCAAATACAGGCAATCATTGGAATCCATTAAAATATGTTGACAATTTTGCCGTCAAAACTTGGGATTAAAAGATAAGCTAATTTTTTATTATATTCTTACTATTTTAACCTTAATAAGGCAGTGGATGCTGACTTCTCAAAATTTTTGCCATTGTATCATTCTAAAAATTTACAATTACTTTTATATGAAAATATTAATGAATACATTTTAATCTTACATTAATTTACTAACAATTATAACAAGTATTATAAAATAAAAATCGAGTGAATACATGTATCTCTAATACAAAAAAATTGCAATTTATATTGCAGCGTTAGCATTAGTTACGTTGATGAAAACTTCAAACACTTATTAATGAATTGAATAGTTTACCACTAGACAGAAAATGATATCCCTTTTATGTTTTTTTTAAGTAATAATGCCCATTACTAAGGTGCTTAATATATACCTTTTGATTTCGGACATTAGTATTTTATTTTTGATTGACGATAAATATGCCTTTATTATGATGAGGTATACCTCATCGTTATCAGTATTCCAAACCTATGAATGGTTTACTATAGCCGATGTTTTCCATAGCGTTGGTTTTCTCACTACTGATAACTTCTCTGTTTACGTCCTTTATTTGTCCTATGTACTTGTCAGTGGATATCCCTCGTGGAATCTTCCTTTCAATTATCACTTATATTTTGTTTTAACCAATCCATTGTGACAGGATATGTCCAATCACCTACTTCTTGGAGCTTTCCATATGGCCTCTTCCTCTTCTGCTTTTCTAAACACTTCCTCATTATTTACTTTGCCTGTCCATTTACTCTTTGGTATTCACCTCCAGCACTATTTCCAAAGAATTTTCCTCTTTTTTATCTCACATTTCCAATATTCTTCATATTTTCAATATTCAATATATCTAACTCTTAGACATTCACGCTTCATACGAAAGCTTTAATGCACGGCTTCCTTGTTTGCTAACTTTGGTTTTCTGAAAGATAGTCAATCATAAACTAGTTATTATGTTGAGCTAATTTTCACTCGAGGTCGGCCGAATTTCCTCCCTCCCAAGTTTTACGGCATGTAGATAAAGGACTGTTCTTGTTCTAGTTTCACTACCCAAACAATGATAGCTGAATTTAGTTTTTCTTTTAGACACTCAAGGATTTTAGTTTTCTTCCTTTTGATGCTCAAATGATGTTGCCGAAAAACTTAGTTCTTAGCATTCAGGATACACAAGAAGGACATGCAGACATTTTCCATTTATGCTGCTACTTCGATGTCTTCTGCAAACAGAAATCTCGACTCCTTTGATAACCAATATTTATTTCTTTTATTTCCTCTCATACGTAATCAGAGTTGGCGAGAGGCTTGCATCCTTGTAAAAATCGTTTGTTCATTTTGTCTTTTGTTTTCCTTACGTTTTATCTTTTGCATGGTTGTTACCTAAATCTTGTAAAGGTTATGGCTCCTGCCGCTGTAGCCCTTTCCAAGACCTTTTTCTGAAATGTCTTGTTCCATTCAAAGTTTTTGAAGGCCTTTTCAGCCCAGGTATAATGGCTTGTTTATTGTATCACTTTTTCGACCAGTAGACTCAAGCTGAGTGTTACCCTTATTATCCGTTGTTTTTTCTAAATATGAATTGGTTTTCCATGAGTATTTCTTCTACGTATCTTTTCCATTTTTCACCTAATTATCACAGCAAGTACTTTCAATACATGAGATCAGGCTTAATGTCCTGAGATTTTTTATTTATCTGTTCTTGGTTTTTTAGCTTTATTCTATGTTGTTGCAATCATCGCACTACTATCCAAGTCCTCTTGTAATTTTACACGGAAAGATGTAATTTTCCATCGAAAGATGACCCAAGGAGAATATTCTTTGGTTTAGCGCCAAGTGCCTTGATTATTTCGTCGTTTTTTTCCTGAAGCCCTACCTAAGGGAATATATTAGATTTTAATTTCATACACTATATAGCCCTTAACAGAGTCCTGGAATTGGTACGTAAAACCCCTTTCCTTGACGAAATTTTTTTCTGCCTAATTGAATGTGAGGTCATTTTGTATTCATGGTGAACCTTCGATCAACAGCACTTTTGGTCGAATAACCTCTGCTGTCCATTCCTGACAAAACTCATATTAACTTCACGTATTCAACGAAACGTTATAAGATATTCACTGAACTTTTGACAGTTCAGGATACGGTGAAACCTCAACGAAAATTTGAAATGCTAATGACGTTATCATCTCTCATCAGGTACAACAGCAAACACTTGGTAAAGTATCAGCGTACTCGTATTTTCCGCTTAACGGCTTATAATACGCTCATTTTTAAGACGTGATGGAATCTCGAAGTGGCACTTACCACCGAATCGCTTACCAAGCAACTGGACCATGGTCATTAACTTTTTTTATCTCAGCTTTCCTCCCTACTCATTCCCTCGCTTGAGCTCATCTCTCCCGTTTCCTTTCACCTTTCCAAGGCCGTGCACAATGTGATAACGAGCAAACTTGCTCACGCTTACCGCGATGTTATCTTCGTTACCTACGCGACATACCTACCCTTTCCTTCTCGTCTAATTTGTCCGTCTTCATGGATAAGGCAGGCTTTTTATTTGGTCACCGAATTCCATGCACAGTAACAGTTTTCATTCTTTGATAACTCAGAAATGGATCACTATTTCCTATTTATTTTTTGGTAATAACAAATGATATTTTCGTAATAAAATTTGGCAATAATTCATAAAAAAATTTGTGCGCTTAGAAGTTTGTGAAACATATGTTCAACTATAAGCCTCGCGATTCATAAGTTTACTGAATTCATTGCAGATATTGTGTAGAATGTATTTCATTATAAGTTCAATACACGGCAATAAAGTTTTCCTGCAACCATGTCAAGTCATCAAATGAATTTCCACTATCCTCCTCGGAGATTAACATTTCAATTAACCGCAGCCATAAACTTGAAATTGTCTAACGGAGGTTCTCAAAAAGTTATTTTGATGAAACTTCTAATCCATAGATTGCTCCAGGTGTTACTTTAAACATGGTACTCATTATCAGAAAAAAAGAATTAGAGCTTGGCAATATCTATACCTACAAAAATATAATAATAATTTTTTTAAGGAATTTTTCAGATTGAATTTCTTTCTCTAAACATTCTTTTACGAACAAATGAATGCATTGTTTATTTTTTACTTTTAACTAGTTTAAAAATAACTTTCCGGATTTTATCATAATATATTCAAAATAAATAAAGTAGCATATCCATAATTTGACAACCTGTGGAGGGCTGGGGCAACGATCGCAGGAAAAAATTGCAGAAATATATTACTAAAAGATAATGAGGTAATATTGTAGAGTGGCATTTTCTATTGTCGAAATGTCTCCATTAAATGTATTCCGAATGACAACTTTTATGAAAATGAATGCGTCTCTTTCGATGCAAAGCTTTCTATAATGTATCCCTTCTAACGAAAGGCTCACTGCAAGAATACTAATTGATCTAATCTTCTGCTTTTTATTCTTCTGGAGTGAATTAAATTTTTTCAAGAGTTAACGACTCCTTCAACCTATATCGCCGATTTCTCACAATGCCTGTTGGGATAACTCATTTATACTCCAGATGAAATAGAATAACACAGCATTTTACTCGTCGGTAACTCTCAAAACTTTGCCCTCCATACATGCCTACTTTTAGTTAGTTTTATCCATTTCTTTACGTCTTCTTTCACCTTTACCCGTTAAATTGTCCATTCCATCTTCTGCGTTACCCCTAAGGCCATGGTTTATAAAACTTTGCCTTCATACACTTCTATTTTTCCCAACTAAATCTATACTGCCGTCTACGGACAGTAAATGCCTTTCTTACGTTAGCTTGCCCTCTCCAATTCCCTCAACCGCACGTTGAAACGACTCTTCCGCAGACTTCACGGAGCCAAAAATGATCGTCGTTGCAATTTTTCGGCATCATTTTTTTGGAGTGGATTGGCAAGGCTTTCGAGAGTTCAAAGCTGAGGACGAGAGAAAGAAGGAGAAAGAAGCAGGAGAAATTATCTCTGCAGTCATAAAATACTCTAGCAAGTGTAAAACACGGTCCCAAAAAAATGCGCTCATCATAATCAACCTGAATGCGGTGACATCATGACCTTCCCCAGGGAATAAATGGAAAAAAAGTGGCAACAATTTGACAAAGATGAAATCTGGTTTTGCGTTCACTCGTTTATTGAGCAACCGGTTTTACGCCTCAGGATTGGGTGCAATATTTTCTAGACCTATTGACCTACTCCCGACCTTGTCAGAAGAGGGTATCTTGCTTCAAAACTCCAAATATCAATAGGATTACAGATATTTCTTTCTAAAATAAGAATTAAAATTTTCAAATATCACGTAATAGGCTGTGTACGGTATTTACTAAAGTATAATATTACACGAGTGTTTTCAAAGGATGGTTATCTCCTATTCGTCTATTTAAAAAACATTTTCTATCCTTTTGCTGTCTTTTTCTCTATCAAAAAAAACAAATACCGTTGGTATAGTGATAATAAGTTTTCTGGGATTTTCGTAAGGATCCATCGTTTTATTTGAAAAAAATAGCATTTACAAAACGATTTAGAGGGTATTATACCCTTTTCTAAAAGCTTGTATTACACATGAGCCTTTGTTTTGGGCTTCTAACATTAAACTTGCCTACTGTCAACCACACACGCTTTCATTCGAATGCACTTCTTAACTTTCTTTTTCGTCGTTTCGTTGAAATTGTTTCTAATCAACATTTTCATCCAGAATTTTATTTTAATTTTTTGATATTTTTTATCTGATCATATGATGCTCAAACAACTATATATATATTATTAAGATTAAGCTCATAAATATGTGATGATTAAGTGTCTCTTTTTGCGCGTTCCTTTTATGTGATATTCGTTTAAGAGTTGTTACCGGAACGATAAATAACAGTTAATTAGCAACGAGCTTAATGCTGTTAGCAAATATTACGCAAAATAGCTATAGAAAAATTTGAATATTATATATATGGCATTATTATTATATATACTATATACTATATAAATTATTATATATTATATATATATATATATATTATTATTATTATATATATATACTATATTAATTATATGTCATGGCGTTAAACCATTTCTTACTGCGAAAATAAAGATAGACTTCTTCTACATCCTGATACATACTCAAAAACAACGATTATTCATTGTAAATAATCCCAAGTTTACTTTTATTCAATAATAATAATCTATATTAATGCCATTGACTTCTATAAATAACACTCTTTGTATGAATGAAAACCATAACAAAAAGGTTATGTTAATTAGTTAAGTATTTTTTCGGTAAATGGAATTTCCAAATACATAAACACGAGATGAACGACGAAAAATAATAATAAACGATTCAATCTAATTGTTAGAGTAATTTTGTGATGAATTTTATGCTGGCAAATATTTTGCACTGCCCTTAAGAATAACGTATATTCTATTATTTTCCAAAAAAGCCTTCGATAAAGTCCCACTAACTTAAATGCTATGGTATCAATGAGAAAATAATACATTGGGTTAGAGGCTTCTTGTCAAATCGAGAAAAATTAGTAGTCTTCGATGGGTTGTGCTCAACGGATAACTCAACTCGGTTGTGCTCAACGGATGTAACTTCGGGCGTCCCCCAGGAAAGTGTAATAGGACCGCTTCAATTCTTAATATACATAAATGGCTTAAGCTCACCCGTCATCAGCAATTTTAGATTTTTGCTGACAACACGATGCCATTCAGGGAAATAAGGAGCCAACTTGATCGCAAGCTCCTCTTTAGACACAATCTCGGATTGGTGCATGAAATGAGGATTTATTCTTCATATAGACAAATGTGCAGTTTTGCAATTTTGGAACAAAGGAAGTGGCGAACAGGGCATAAACTACGATATAGAGGGTTCAGTACTAAATACGGCTAATCGAGTTAAATATTTGGGGGTAGTCGTAACACCACGTAAGTGCAAGGAATATTCCGCAAGTATTTAGGATCCTTGGGAGAAAATTTGGCAAAAAATTAGATGAAGTCCAAAGAAAATGCGCAAGGTTCGTTGAAAATTGTTATAATAAGAACATAAGTGTGACAGGTCTCTTAGGGGATTTAAGCTGGGGGCAACTTGTTTAACAATGACACTGAAGGAATTATTATGGCCCTACAATACATAGCTGGTCATACTCATGCTCATACAAATACTCTGAACACTCAGGAATCATAACAGTAATAAACCGAAGTAACTATTAAAAACATTAAATTTACAAGTCGCAACAAAATTAAATATTTTAAAGACATTAGGCATATTTGAAGGTACATGTGTATGTTAGTTTGCAGTTTGTGTGCTCACATGTTTGTGGGTTGTAAGGGTTTTTTTAATTAAAATATATGATGTTCTGTTTGTGGATTGTAAAGATTTGTGGCTTTTGCATGCGGTTTTTTCTTCATTATGGTTGATACCCTAACACCCCCCTCCACACTCTCTTGCGGCGGCTTGCGGGTTATTAAGTAGATGTAGTAAGAAGTCAATTCTTTGGAACAGACGGTGAATCCATGACGATGTAGGGTCTTTTTTTTCAAACTCAATGCCACATTTTGTGTTTTATTTTGAGAAATTAAATCTAAAAATATGACAAAAATTGAACAATAAATTTGTGTGGCGGTCAGCGTTTTTCATTTCGCAGAGCTGCACTCGCATGAATACATTAACTTTTAGTATTGGTTAAGATATTTCGGAGTTATATTAAATCAACCCCATGGACAATTTAATTCGCAATTTAACATTAATTATATACTTTATTTCACATTTATCTGATGCTTAAAAATGAATTTACACATAAAGTGGGAAGATTAACTATAAAACAGACTATTTTTCCGCCAGTTACATTTAGCTTGGAGAAAAGTAAAATTAAGTACCTTTTAAAGTGTCACGAAACGTTCTAGATAAATATAAAAGGCGTTTTCTTACTTTTTAGGTCTTCCAAGCTAACTGGAGGTGAGGCCGAGAAAAAGGTAGATGGCCATGGTGGAAATAAGGCAGGCCCTTAGCTGACCAGACTCACAAAATCTCACGGAGAACAGCACGAGCGCATGTCGAGAAGACCCGAGATAACGCATCGGCCGCAAAAGCAGTTATCGCCCCTAATAAATTAAGGACCTTGCCTGCACTCCGCAGTAACCTGAGGCGCCGGATAACTTCGTCCTAATGCTACGGAGATGCGTGAGGAAACAAGAGCGAGACCAGCATATGTAGCCGGTATAGTGGTAGTAAAGGGCACGTATATTGCGCGGAGGCATGTGCTTCGGAGTGAATTTGGCGTAACCGAAAATCGTGCAGAGAACCCAAAACGGGGAGTGGTGGAGGAGACTCCCCTAAGATAATGAGTGCGGGGCAAAAGGCGATGAGAGTGAGGAGCCAGAGAATCGTATGGCCACGGAACGTTTTCGACAATGCGGGTTTGGGTTTGCGAGTGCTCGGTTCGGGATGGCACTCTCCTTTGAGTCCCGAAGGCTAAGAAAACGCGGATGAAGGAAAGGGTCAGGTGGTACAGCACCTTTCCCAGCGTGACCTCTTAAAACATGCCTCCCTTTAGTCACCGGTCGTCATTTTACCTTAATGCGTCCATCCTCCTCCCTTCAAATAACGATGCCCTCGACTCCATCACCCTTCATCTCCATGCAACGTCCTTGGCTTTCCCCATCCCTTTTCAAAATTTCACCCAGTGTCGTTCATTTCGAGGAGTGGCGAATTTTAGCATACCCGTACCCTTCCTTCCGAGTGTCTGAGCTCAGATTAAGGATTATTTTCGCTCCGTAGCCATCCGGATTGCATTCCTCTAAAGAATCGGGGAAAGAAATTTTGGAACCTTGAAGTCTTTCACTTATAAAGTTTGATCTGTAATCCTATTCTATCTCCTCTGCATTAATTTCTACGAAAAATTCAAGAAATGTTAACAATTTAAATCGAAAGGCAATACTTTTAACTGCCCAAAACTGTCATCAAAAGACAATTAGAGTTAATTAAAATGCCACGAATCGATTTAGCAATGATGATGTTGTAGTTTAAAGAAGATTACACGAAAAACATCCCATGATTTCACCAGAGAAGTAATAGAATTATGGAATGATATCAATATTTAACTGAATAATGTAATCTTCATTTGTAAGAAAAAATATGCAGAATGCCTGATAAGGGACAAAGGTCAAGGTACAGATCCAAGGCACAAGGTAGATCCTGTTCATGGTTAAGTGAGTTACCAATTATAGTGAATGAGGAATGGATACAACATTTGAGCGTAGTTACGTTAGCGATGAGTGTAAATATACTGTAGATGTAGATTTATAGTGGTAGGAAAGGGAATGAGGTCGTGAGCTGTAAATAGAGCGCACTTATGAAAGTAGTGTCAGTAAAAGTGATGCTAATATTTTACGTCTATTGCTATGTCATTTAAAAATTTAAACTAACTCGGTGATACTGGTTGGTTCATTACGAATGAACTTTCCTTAGTGGCTGCAGGGATTATCCAACATGAAGTTTGAAATTGTTAGTCGATTCAATTAATTAAGGATCCTTTCTGATGATTTATAGATATGTTTCGATTATGAATTAAATAACAGCATATTGTGCGAAAAGGTGAATTTTAGATACGTTTTGTATGAAAATAAGAATGTGGGTACGTTTTATCCATTGTATAAGTGAATATATGTACGTAGTTAACTCAGATTTTCTTTAAATATATCAGGATAGGCCGTGAAGTGGATCATGCTTTGTATATAAAACTGACTGCCATTTACTTAGCTTTTTACGGAGATATTTTTTTAAGAAAAACGGTATGTTGTTGATAAAATGCTAAGTTGTCGGTAAAATAGTAAATGTTTCGACATGAAACACTTTTTTGAATTATTGTTAATTATTTTTTGCAATTATGTTCTGCTGAAGAATTTTATAGGTATTTGTGTTATAAACTAACGATTAAAACCATATTTCAAGGATATAACTTTCTATTGGGGGAGTTGAAAATGGTGTTAGAACGATAGCTGTGACATGTGATATTTTCGTTATTCTTTATGATGCCATGCATTGGTGTGATTCCAGTATCATCGTACATGTTTAACAACAATTGTCAGATGAATTTTAGGTTTTAATTTCCAAAATGATGCTATAGAGTAAGACATTTATTTATTTTGAGACGTTTTTTTATTTTTAATTGAGTGAAAACTATTGTTTCCGCCAATTAGTCGAAAGAAGTAATAGATTGCCTCCATTAAGTGGTAGTGTTTAGGGGAGGAAATCGACGGCTTAGGTCATTTGTGCCATAAGGGATGGAAAAGAAAGGATAACGGGTGGAGAGAAACCCGGCGTTGGCATTAGCCTACTCTTAACGAAAGGCACCAAGGGGTCCAGAGCTTAACGTTTCATCCGACGGACTACGTACTCACTCACTCAGGGATCGGGAACGGAAAAATATCTGCCGCCGCCGGGAAAACGGGCCCTCTGGGTGGAAAGGCGATACGTTACCCACCGCAACATATCGATCCCCTTGATCTATAGAATATTCCCTAAATAGCATACATGATGAAAGAAATAAAAATTGTATTGGATGAATCATCCCATAATAAACGTTGATTAATTATTGTGAATTAATTACAGTAATAATCTAGCTACACTTTGAAAGCAACTTTTTAGGATGCTAGCACATGGTGAACGAAATAGTCTAGACTGGAACATTGTTCATTTACCAAAGCAGCTAAAAACGGCACAACGGCTTTTACATTGACCGATAGACAATACATAAAATATACATTAAGAAAAAGAAAGGGTAAAGGCAATGAACAATAATGAAAAAATATCCCAATTAATGTCAAAAACAGCTATAAGATAGCACAAGAGCACATATGCGAGCAGAGAGGGATAAGTTACTATCGAATCCCGGTATTATACGTATATATTAATTGAACATTTAGAGTTCATATGACAAAAATATACTATGGCGTTTTTCTCTAAATGCGTCAAATGACTATGTCGTACGCGGAATATATAAGGTGGTGAAAAAAAAATAGAAAGCCCTCTCATGACGCTTGTGAAGTTCAAGAAAAGAAACGTCAACCACAAATCTATCAATTTATTACTGCACTGTAAGAATGCTGGTTTAATACAGAGTTGATTTAATTAAGGCTGTTTTATAGGAAAATCAATTCACACGAACGAAATTCGTTATAATTAATATTAAAGCCACTGACGAAATGTCAAACTCGTCATCATTGTCGAAGACGTGGTAGGATAGGGCAATAGGATAGTGATATATTAAAAGCAAATTATTTATAAGTTTGAACACAATTTTGTTAAACCTCTTAAAACTTATTTATACCGCCCGTGCTTCTTTAACAAAGAGATGTCATTCAATTAAACGGATATCAAAAGTCTATGTTTGGGTTCTGCTTATTTTGTAGGTTTGTCGTGGAGCATTTGAAGAATAGAGGCAATCAGTCACTCAGCGGGAAACGCAAAACTAGTCATTTCTTTTCTGTCTCCCTTAACGGACGAGAAAACTGTTATATACCATCCTTAGCACAGAAGTGTCGAACCATGACCCCGATGGAAAAGAGCCTGCATGTAACAGGGTTAAACCAAGACAAAAAAATGTAAGAGAGGTGGCCCATGCGGCGTGATTAAAGAGCCAAGGGGAGGCTTCGAGCGGCAGGAGGAGGGAGCCAGAAAGGAAGGGGGTCGAGTGTCGTTAAGGACCGTCGTTTTGGGAAATGCAGTGGAGTAAGGCCCGCAAGAATAGGGGTGGAGGAGGCTAGGGGCCTCGGGGGTGATGGAGTTGGGGCCAAGGGGGAGAAAATTTGGGACACGTCGGGTGAGGACATTGAGCCTGATGATGGCACTGCGGAAATTCGTGGAGATTGAAAGACCAGTTTTTCACAACGTGGCCGGCTGCTCTTTGATGGAAGTTTGGTAAATTATATTTCTTAAATATTTTAAAATTAACACGACTTCATCTGGCTTCTGGTAGAAATGAGAATATAGTATAACGTGCTATCTAATTATACATCTATACGATGCCTTATTTATGCCTAAATACAAAAACATTCGTCTTAGCAAACATTTTTTATTAGTGAAATTATTATGGAAAGGACTAAATTAAGAATGCTTTCTTCCTATTATTTAGTTTACACATGGTGTGTTTTTATTAGATTTATGCTTAGGGTCACCTCCTTCAAAGCTCTTTCCGAATAATTAGATATACTGCAATAAGCAATTAGCGTCAGAATATTGGAAACAAAAACCGTACTAGGAGTTTACTATAGGTGAATGCATACAATCGTATAACTATAAGTATATCAGTATTAGAAGTGTGTATGCTACTATATTCATGTGTTATTTTCATTCCATTATTCTAGACTAAATATCAATTTTTTCATCCACTGTTTATTTCAGTTTAAGAGAATTGTTTTTAATTTCAAGTTTACATTTTATATTATTTAAAAACTTTAAAATGTATTTTTTGATACAAAAAAATAAATGTTTAATCCCGAATCAATGCAAAAAAACTTATTTTTTTTAAAATATATGGTAAAATGTTACTAAGAAGAAAATTTACAGCTAGTTGGCTTTAATAGATTTCTTTGGAAGGTTTACTGCACTTAGGAAAGGTGAGATTCTAAGATTTCAAATGAAATAAAGAGAACATGATTAATTAAAATTTACAATTATCTTTACCTTCAAAACTAACACGGTTTATATGAATTAACCTGATATGAATTAGATACGTTCTGAGATGCATTTCTTATAATGTGTGTTTATTGTATTTTAATAATGATAAAGAAATGGATCATGCAAAGTTATTTCTTATGCATATCTTTTTGAAGCTATTTGTAGAATTTAGCTACTTTCCAACTATAGCCCTGATCAATTTTTTAAGTGTTTATGAATTTAACAGGCAATACTTGTCTTCTCCGTACCTACAACTTACCAAAGATCCAACTGAGTATAACAGCTAACAGAATTCGAAGAAAATGGATATACGAGTACCTGGTTCATCAATTTTGACGTTTACATTCTCTTACTTCCTTACACTAGTATTCTTACTTTTACATCTTAAACTTAATAAGAAGTTTAATATATTAGTCTGTATTGTTAAGGTATGACGTTTTTGTGGAAGTAATACCCTTGATACCAACGAAAATTAAATTAATTTCAATCCTTGATCAAAATCTTCAATATAATATATCAAAAATATTGAGTGTAAGCACTTATGGAACCGTTGGGACCAATAATATAATTTACATTGTAAAACTTTTATAACATATACTTCTATTCTATCTTATCGTGTTGGTTTCTATCCACTTTATATTTAAGTAATTTTGAAAAAGAACATTTTTTGTCTATATAAAGGCTAATTCAAGTTAATAAGTTTAGTTTTGAGGCCTAGTTTTAAGAAAAGCTAACGATAGTGGGATAACCATTTTTATTAATGATCGGCTGTATAAAGGGTAGTACGTTGAGATGCATTTAATTCCAGATATAATTTTCCAGAATAAAATACCAAATAACTCTGATTAAAATATTTGAATGCCAAACTCAAACTAAAATTTATTCCGAAACGAATTTTTACCCTTAAATATACTTCACTGCTGTGAAAATCATATTCAATTTATGGATGTTTAGAATGTCTTGTCTCTTGACAGACAAATGTGCCACGTTATAAGTTCTATTTTTCGGATTTGGAGTCAACGATTCCGAAAGCAATTCATTTTGACAGTCGAACGAGTAATCTTCATTTGTATAAAAAGTAGCTATAGAGAGTTACTGATTTTTACTCATCTGACACTTGCGATTTCATTCTGAAACTAACAAATCAAACCGGCCATATAATCAGAAGTATTTTTATTACTTAAATTTTCTTTTGATTAATGCGTAGGGAGGTATAAATTGCACCATTTGAATAAATTTGAAACATTTTGACATTTAAACAGCTTAGCTATAAATCAAAAAATACATTCATTAGAGATTTTGGCGCATATTCAGCACATAATCTTCAAAATCTCATTAACGTTCATAGAGATGTATGTCGTTTTGCCGCTGCTTCTCTCGCGAATTTCTGCGGAAGTCAATAAATCAACGCTAGAGCTTGGTTTTCATTCTCATCCCCTCCACATCCCATCCTCTCATCCTGGATGAACATGTGCAAAATGAAATGAAAAACATTGTTAGCAGCAACTTGGTCGTACACAGATCCCCTTGGCGTTTATGCTACCCCGCTTTCCACGCACATGCACACAAGAGGTGAGGGTTAAAAACCATGGTTTAACACGCGGAAGTTATAGCGTAGAAACGTATTGTTCTCCCGGGTCACCAAGGATCAAAATGGCAGAGCGCAGAGGGAAGTTGAGCCAAGAGATGAAATGGGAGCGAGTTCCTTTTTGGAAGTTGAAGGATCACGTTGGAACGATCTTAGCTTTGTGCGTCCACGGGGCGCATGGATATAATACGATTTATCAAAGCAGCCATCGCGATTCCTCTATTTTTACAATTTTTATTTCGTTTTGCCTACTTTATTTAAATCTTAACTTTTTTCCGTAGTATATTGATTCAGACCTTCCTACATTTTTTCTCACATAAGGAACAAGTTTATTTGAACCATGTATTATATAGTTAACCTTGTGGGCAAAACATTGAAGCAATTAAAAGCCAACCTCAGTGTTTTCCAAAGCTGCATAAAACGTTTATTACAATTTGTGTGTTTATATATATTTTTATATTATTTTCCTATACTTACAAAAGGTTCTTAGGCTATTGGTGGGTGACTAAAATTTTTTAGACACGGTCACTTAGTTAATACTTCTTCATAATAACATTTTTCCATTTGAACTTCATCTACGTTTCAGGAATTATTTACGACATGTTATTCTATAAAGCTTTACAATTTGTATTAATCATAACTCTTCCCCAGCCAATTATATTTTTAAGCATTAACTAAATATATAAATGTGGTTATTCTTACTTCTAAGGAAATCTTATGGGGTTTTTAAAGGAAGCGTCCTAAGACAGTAGGTGCTGTATCAAGTAACATATCCATAGTGGCAAACTCATTAAAACGACCTATTGCAGAATCAAATAGTCACTAGATTAGCAATTGTGGTTCATTGAAATAATTTTCTCCCCTTTCGGCTACTCCATCATCGAAAAGTACAAGCGTCATTTGATTCTATTGTGTTCTCTCGTTCACCACTCATCTTCCAAGTTTACTCTATTTTCTACGTCATCTGTTCTTTTACATGCTCACCCACGGTACATGACTTTTTAGAAAGCCCAGTGGTCACAAGCATTTTCCCCTCTCTTTAATTAAAGCAAATGCGCGCTTAAAGTAAATATCCTCACGCCTAAAACCAACATGGATAGCAGGAAATGGCCCAAGACCTACAATGAACGGAGAGAAATAATTTTAAAAAGTATCTGATATTCTCAATTCTCTTCAAAATATTTATCCTCAAACAAAATGTCTTTTGCTGTTTTTATAGACTATGATACATAAAGAGCATCTAACATCAACGTATGTTCCGTCTAAGTTAATGCATAACAAAAAATCAGAATTATAACTGAATAATAATATACAGGAAATTACACTGAACTTAACGATATAAATTTTATAAGGCATTTTGACAAACAGATATTGCAAACTATGAATCGAAATTAATTGTATGAGGCAGAAATCTCAGCTACAGTTGAGACTGAAAAGAGCATATCTATCTCGAAATCTATGGAATAGTGCAAATTTTATTTTTCATATAGTGACGAACTTTCACTACATCTCGCCTGAATCCATTAATATTTATCTTGTAATTAACTTAGAAAGTAAGCCGTAAGTATTGTCTTTTCCTTAGTCTCCTACATTAGAATTTTACATATATCATAAATAATTTCACCACTTGTAATCAAATTTTATTCTCTTAAATAGATTTCCTAAGACGAATGGTGAAACCTGTCGACCAAGTAAGAGAGCAATAAGAGGTGAAAGATACGAAATGGGGGCAACTTGATTATTCCGGTCCTGAAGAGAACAGAGAATGATAGAGCATACCTAAGAGAGTGGACCCACCTTGGAGGTAAGTATTTGAAAGAGTTAAACTTCTTCCACTTAAGACTTTAGTCCAATGCAGCGGAGAGGTCCCAGTCTCAAACCTTGGACGAATTTCTCATTTCAACATACTTTTTCCATTTGAAAAAATAAGGAGAAAGGTAAGTTATGTTTAAAAATATGTCCCTCTTATGCATTGTTAAGTGAAACAAAGAGCTATCATATAATTATCAAGGGTATAATCATACCCAGAATGACGTACCTACGGGCACATATTAGTACAGAATAAGTGAAGCTAACTTGCGTGCCAAATACAGTTTGATACATATGTATCGCGCACTAGTGTACATGCAATGCACAACTCTGTACAAATCATAGTTTTTGTAAGCAGACAGAGGCTCTACAAAAAAATAATGTAAAATTAAACTCTTTGTATTACTAATCCAATAACACTTGAGCAAAAAGAAAAAACTAAGACTCGCACGGAGGTTTATAAAAAATATCCATTCTGAAATCAAAGTTGTCAAAGAGTTTTAGATCATTAGTCATTTCAATGCATATTCTCTATTGCTAAAATATTGTTCATATTTGTAAATTTTATTAGACTAACATACTATATGCAATTATAACTTATACGCCACTTATATGCATTTGAAAAATTCATTTATTGATATAATTAATCGTTTCCTACGTAACTTTGTAGAATTGGTCCGTGATGAATAATTTCAAAATAAAATTTTGTAAATCCACATGAAACATAAACTTTAGTGTGACCCAGGATTCCCTACACCGAAATGAAACCTGGCTTGGATTCAAGTTTATGTTTCATGTAGAATACAAAGTTTAATTTTTACCTTGTTCATCATTCATTGAGAAAAATTAGTCAGAAAAATCACCACAGTTATCAACCCAAAAACTGATTAGAAAGGAATAGGAAATATCACATCTAATAATTAGTCACATAAAAAGAGTGTCAAAAATCACACATCAGGTTCCATTATCTGTGTTGCCTGAGGTGCCCGTCTAGTATCCGAAAAATCGGACTGGCTGAATGATGCTGAGGATCCCCATAGAATTTATCCAAAATCAAACAAACGCCCTCCAGTCAGATACTCAGCGCTATAGCCATTGCACCAACACGCTCAATGGAAATTACTTTGCCAAAATTTCCTAATTCATTGAAAAAGGTTAGCATTTGGGAGATAGGAAAAAAATGAGATCATTAAAAACGTCACTCAAACGTCAATCTCTCTTAATCAGGTTTTTTATGCATGCCAAAAACAAATTTAAAGAATCGTTCATTCAGAATGAAAAGAAATTAGTTTCCCTGCCTTATGCCACAACTTTAGAAAGTGCAGCTCTTCAGGGTCTTTCTTCTTCCTTGTATCTGTCTGTATCTCTCTCTCTTATTCAAAACGACCATTATATTTCAAAAAACAAACCTGTTTGCCTTCCTAAGCCCATAAGCCAGCCACTCCTCCTTCCCGAGTAGTTGAAACAGCCCACGCTTTGTCGATATATTCCTCAGGGGAAATTAGGAGAGTGATTCGGATGATGTCTCTAGGCTCGAAGCAAAAGATGATAACTTTTAAAAGTCGGAGTGGCGTGGAAAACGTGTATTTGAGGGAATTTGAATGAGAGAGAGTCTTGAAGGGAGATAGTTTTTGTGATGAGCTCTATTATTAAGTGAGGAGGTGTGTGCACATCTGAATGAAAAGGTAAGCGGTAGATCCCAGTACGTGTATCTACAGGACATTTACACAAAGAGGACCAAAGAGACGTTTGAAAAATACGACGAGTTGGGATGGTTGGAGAAACCGGGATCGAGTGAAAAGAGAATGAGCAAGGAGTAAGAAGGTTTGGAGTGGGCGTGGAGTATAGAAAAGTGTTTCGGTGAGCTGGTGTAAGCTGTGATGAGAAGGTGACTGTTGGGCGAGATTAAGTGCCTCCAGCACAGGAATTGAAGAGGGGCTTGAAAGAAAGGATTTAAAAGAACGATGATAAAGAGTGAGGGTTACCGAGGAATTTCATATTTCTAAAGAAAATAGGTTGCACGAGGGTGAATGACAGGAGTAAAGACAGAGGTAGTTTTGGTGGAGGAACTAAATGCTCATTCAAGGGTTTCATAAAAGTACTGACAATGGTGTTTAAAACTCGGGAGGGATTTTGTCTTCCTATATTAATCCTCCGATGTACGTTGACGTTATCCAGCTTTCTTTAATGTTACACCTAAAGGACCTCAAGGGATAGTAGGGGACGCATTAATGCTATTCATGCTGGAGGTACATAATTTATGAGATAAGAATTTGGGAATACAGCATACGGAAGATACTCATGTAGTCATCAGGCTAACCATTACCCACAAATACATCTATGAAACCGCGAAAGTTGATGCAATGACATCACGGGACGAATATCTCTAATTTACAATAATGCACGCCGTCGATTAAAATTACTTCTTATTTACACTAGGGTTTAAAAAAAATTCAATCAGGAGATTCGAACTTTGATTTTTTATATATTTTTACATTAATGAAAATTTTATTAAATCACATTTTATTAGATGCTATTATTTGCTATCTAAATAAATAAGCATTTTTTTAAATGTGAGTATTCTTCCTAAAATTTTCCTTGCGGTCGAATTTTGCCCATTGTTTGCGTGCCAATAATGAAAAACTGGAACTGCTGAAAACTATTTTATTATTTTGTGGCTTTAATTATATTATCTTTAGTTAAACAATTAATATCTATTATCAGGGGGTCGTGGTAGTCCAGGGGTAGTAGACTACTGACCGTTTGGCTCGGGTTCATTTCTCGAGCAACCCTCTCTGGGCACCCTCAGTTTCACTCAAGCTAAGTGATTTTTCGGGTATCACATCTTCCTGGGAAAACATAACCGGTATAAAGGCACTGGTGCCCCTATCCTGATGTGTGAATTTCACACGTCGTATAGTGCTTAGTACTGGTTAAACTTTACCATCACCCGTACGAAACCGACTTTCGTGTTGATTACTATGTTTATGGTTATCTAATACGAATACTGTAATTGGTGAATATTATAATTAACTAAGTGTTCGTCGTATAATTTAATAGTCAACTTTGATTTACAATTTTGATCAAGAGATTACATTTGAATCCATTTGATTGTTCTTAAAAGCTCGCCTTAAAAGTAAATCCTCGGAGAGGTATTCTTTGTCTATTAAGTCTTGCCAAAAACTTAGAAAAACGAATTTTTAACTCTTCAAAACTTTTGTTTTTACTCAGTTATTGTTATACGGAGTACTCTTCATGCTTATTCTACGTCAAACAAGTTTCAAAATAATCCTTAAAATCTGAGGGCATAAATTTCCTCAAGAAAAGTTATGGCGTTGCAACTCTTTAAATGTAAAATGTTACCATACTCCCCCTTCTATGTGAAGAGCTCAAAAAATGTCTTCTGCCGAGAGCTCCCGACGATATTTCAGCAAACATTTCGTTTTAATGACACAGGTAATCTCTCATCTTTTATAAAACCTAAAAAAAAAGAATTAGAGCCCCGAAAAAACTGTTCATTTAAATTTTTTCGGTGTATAAAGCGAAATCCTTTCTGAAGTCGTCCATTTTGGCGAACGGATTCCAATTCCACGTCCACATCTCATTTCACAGCCTCATTCTTTTCAATTCCCTCGGAATAAAAAGAGGGAGCCCCAACCAATTCTTCCCTTCCATTTCTATATCCCTTTCTCTCCACCACCGTCGGCGTCCTCTTCCCTTTTTCACCCCTGCCCATCCCCCTCCTTCACACTACCTCTACCTTCTTTCCCTTATACGACTTTCTCAGGCTCTTAATCGCTCTCTTATCCCCTCTTTTCCATTTAAGTTATCTTCTTCCATCCTTTGCTCCGACAGCCTACCACATTCTATTATTTGATAATCCGCACCAGACTCATATTACCTCCTTCCTCCATTTCGTACTGCAGGTCTTCCTCCCGACCTTCTCTCACCGCCTCCCCTTACACTTACATTGCCTCATAATTTTAAGTGGTTTCCTTCTTGTCCTAATTTCCGAAATATATTCATTTTACCCCGAATTCCATACCTTAGGTACTACCCTTGACATTTCATCCTCAAAAGATTAGTACCAGGATTGTAGGTGCTCTCTTGTATCATTCGCTATTTATTGCAAGCTTACAAAATATTGTTGTATGTATGATCTTTAACATGAAATATCAAATTACGGTAGAAAGCTGCACCTTAAATTTATCCAAAATATTAGTTTATTGCCATATGTTGCATCTTCAAAATGTGTGCCTGTTTTTCTACGCATCCCAAACTAGACCAAGGTTTTCAAAATTAAGTGCCGGAGGCTCGTGATTACGTTCTTAAATGCTTGAAAAATTCACAATGAGGTAAACATGAATATTGCATGACGTCCCTAGTGCCCTTGAACGAGTCGCTTCTTTGAATTCCCTAGACCTGAGTCTCGTTAACACATTTTCAAATACCGACTACAGTATAGGTAGCATATCACGCTTTTATCGGCTTAATTAACATCCGATACAAATGATAAAATACCTATTTGATAAAGGCAAAATCTCATCGTGTACCAATATTTTGTTGAAATAATATATTTTAACGATCCATACTACAACGCCTCCTATTTTGGGTTTCCTCACAACTATCCCTTTTTTAATATTAAAAAATAATAGTGTTTGAATCCTTTTATTTCAAGCCAAATTTTGAATTTGGATTGTATTCATCCATATAATAATCTTCAATTCGTAGAAGTTTCAAACTTTTTGTATAACTACTTTGTCTTCCTTCAGATTTGCACTATTTGCTAGCTCCATATTTAATATAAAATGCAGGACCTTACTATAGACATGAAACAATGATTCTCTTAAGCCGTTATTCGGTATGGAAACCTTATCTTCGTCACTTCTTCAATTGTTTGTTTATCTTCTTGCCCATTGGGATGTTAAACGTTTCACACATTCCCATTCATTGGTGAACCAAGGAAACTCCATCCTTCTTTCATATATTCTTTCCAATTACTTAGACATACAAATATTGACTTCTATTTCTTTGTAAAGTACCAATAGGCAGGCATTTGATAAGGATAACTGCCTAACATCTTCCAGACCCCAACTACTTTTCCGTTTTCAATCGCCCCGAATGTAATTGCGACCGAGGAAATAACGTCGGGTCCCAGCCTCATATTCCAAGCACAAATATCTTTTTATATTCAATGACCTTCCCTGGTTGACATTCATTAGGTTGTTTTCGTTGAAACATCTTAGAAGTGCTCCTTTTCCCTCTCAGACTTCACCGGCAAAATAACGCTTGAGTGGGAAGGAATCGGTCCGTGAGAGACCTCCATAAAAATTTACAATAATGTTTTCGTTCCCATGGCGCCTGAGAAGACGGAATCGTTTACAGTGTGTGGGAAGAGGCAGGAGAGGAATTCTTGATTTCTTCTTACAAAAAGATAGATCCCAGTCTTCTAACTCATCTCATACATCTCGAGAAACGATTTTTAAGATACAATTACTTATTCAACCTCTTTCCTAAGGATCTCTATTTTACCCCCATAGCCGTCTTTACTACTCATTCTTCAAATACACGGAAATATACATTACATTACAAGGCTGCGAATTTGTGGATAAATATTCCCCAACATTTTTTTTGTATCAGTGTCAATATTTAAGACCAATGCCATGCGCATTGTACTTACGTTACTCTTCTTATCGAATCTTAAGCCAAAAAATGTATTTCAAGAACTTAAATGGAGGATAATATACATGCTAACCCTATGGGATAAAAGTGCTGCACCGCTTAGTGAGACTCGGTAAGGGTATGAGTAAGTCACGGTTTTCTTTGGACAGACGGTGTGAGGATAACGATGATACGAAGATTAACATTAAGGAAGAGAGCCGGGACAGCGTATTTACCAAGAAGAAGAGGACGGATGGATCGGAAACCAATGGAAATAATTAGATAGAAGGAGATACGGAGAACGGAAAATTATAAAAGAGGGTTGTGGTTGAAACGTAGATGGGGCAAGAGGGATGTGGATAGAACGGAAGGGCGCTAAAGCTACTGGAGACACGGGGAGATACCTTTATCTGTCCTTACCACTCTCCCGACCGACGAGATGTTTTGACTCAAAGGGAGTAGCACACAGGGAGTTTGGAATTTCGGTTTCTGGGCGTATGCCGAATAGGAAGGAAATTTGAGGGACCAGTTCCTGGAGGAGAGAGTGCCAGGTCAAGATCATGGGTTGGAGAGTGATTCGACGGGCGGCAATGGAGGTACTCGGGAACGTTAGAGGAATTCGGGGATTGGAATGGAAGAGGAGGGCGGAGGAAAAAAGCGTCATTGTGGCAACCATGGATATCTGTAACTGACACTGGTTAAAAGTGGGAAAGGGCCAAGGGATGAATCATTTTCATGAAGGCGGGAGGGCCAGAGCCAAATGAGCTCGGGTGAATGGATATTATTAGGGGGAGAGAGAGGAATAAAAAACGCGGTGCTTTGATCGAAATAGTTTAGTGAGCAGCTCAAGCGGGGACTTTCATTGCGATTACAAATTCGAATGAATAAGATTCATTAAAAAGGGTTGCAAAATAGAATTTAAAATGAGAGATGATCTGCGAATGATTGGGAAATCATTTTAAGCTACATTGCCGTTTGAGAAATTTGATTCTTGAAGATACTACCATGATAGAGAAAGCGTCACTCTGTAAATATAAAACTCAAACGGAGGATCTAATTCTTTCATGTCTGAAGAGAAATTCAAACGATAGGGGTTTACGATGATGTTTTTTTCACCCAGACTAGCTTATTGAGGATTTGTCACCACAAAAATTATATTTCATGTCCCTTTTCACTGAGTTTTTATAAGATATATTTTGATACCGACTTCTAAATACGAATACGAACGAACTATATAGCACGTAACGTTCCCACAAACTGCAACCTACCACTCTCGAATGCCTTGATTTACGCAATCAGGGAATATTTTCAGATAAACGTCAGTGGACAACTTGAGTACATTTTAAGTCATTCGTGATATTTAGAAAAGATTGAAATGAAGTGACTATTTTTCAACCATTGGCCAACATCTACAAACGTTATAACTGATCAATTTTTCTTGCGCCTTATTTAAAGATTGCGTTGGCATAATAAACTCATTGTGAGGCAACCATAAACCTATTCTATCATCATAGATCGGAAAAATAAAATTTGAGCAAAAATTTGTAGAAAACATTTCTAAAACATAGACGGAACAAAAATATATTTTTTGGCAAGTATTCCCAAACCCTTCCGTGCAATCAATTGTATGGTACTGTATGATAGATATCTGCTTCAGGGAAATGGTGTAATTAATTGAAGCTAACTAATACTACCGTCATTGTGTAGCAAGCAAACAGTACCAATTTACGTGTTACAAGAATTTACGAGTACCCGTAGCAGTGGGTTCCCGCAATGCAGGACTTTAACGAGTCGACTATCATTAACGTTTAGAGACGGGTTGCACCATTACAAATAAAATTGCTCAATTTTACTTGAGTCAAACCTCAATCACTCTTTCATTCACCTTCATCATGAAGATTCAGCTACAATCTACACAAAGCCTGACCGGATGGCGAATGAAGAGCGTCAATTACTAGGCAACGAAAGTCGTCAGACGACCCCATTGAATTTTTTTTCAATGACGTTATGGTGAGTACATCGACTCCGAGTAGAAGTTCAATGATCATGAAAAGTTCAATGCTCGCATTTTTAAAGCGATGGTTACGGTATGTAATAAAATTCCTTCAAATGTGTCATATAATGTCAATTATCGCCGGTTTTTTTCATGATATCACTCATGCACGCATTAGTGTCTATTATTTTGTATGGTCCAGCAAAACTAAATTACTTCCTTAAATGTTTGAATTGGATGAGAAATTATAGGAATAATTAAACTTTTGTTATAAGAGATATTCCTTTGAACATTGATAAATATATTTAATTTATATTTTTAAAATATGACCACACCATATTGAATTAAATAATCAAAAGCAAGTACTCTCATTGGAAAATAATTATAGTGGGCGAATAAAAACAAAGCAAGTTCTAAGATAGTTATAATTAAAAACACTTATACACAAAAATTCAAAATTTTATGTTGTGTTTTCAAAATATTATAGCTGGTAAAATTTTCAGAAAACAATGCTAATTTTATGATGATCTATTAGAAGAAATCATTCCTGAAAAGAAACTTTAAGGCAAATTGTTCAAATGCTAACTCAAGTGCTGTACGCATTTATATACGTGTGCAGTCTTACTTTAGTAATGTGTACCTATTTTCAAATATATTTTAAGCTACCTAACAGCTGTGAGCATATAAATTACTTCATTGAAAATATCAACTTTCGATTTTGTAATGCAGTATGTGTATTTCCTAAATTTTATAACTTTGAGGAGCAAATGTAAAAAAACGGATGTCTCTGTTCGGAAATAAAAGTTACTGAACATAATTTAATGGGGAGAATTAGAGCGATGATAGAAGGTAAGGATAATCTAAAATGGTTATTAACTCTTGTTTAGGCTACTATACGTAAATCTCTATCGGGAAATCGAAAATTCGCTGTGATACTTCTAAAAACACTGAAACACACAGGAAAGAAACCTAATTACACCTCTTAGTTCTAATAAAGAGCCTATCCAGAGATAATAAAATGTGTTATAATCAGCTCTATGCATTCTTATGAAACATTAAAGCAGATTTTTAAAAGTTTTCTACATATCATTTGTTCCTATTTTCTAATGTCGCACTTTTTAATAGAAGTTTTTAATTATTCATAAACATGCCAATAATAACTGTGATGGGTTGGATTATGGTTTAAGATTATTTTTATTATTTGGTTTTATTATGATTAAGTGTTTCACGCGCTTAATGTTTCCCCGAAATTTAGGAACGTATTAATTCTTGATTACTTTATTTGTAAAAATAAAACATTTATTTTTTAAAAGGCACAGTAAATTTTGTATTAAAAAAATTGATAAAGATTGAAAAATGTGCAAGTGTTTACTTCAATCATATTATATTTTAACCCAATTTCATTGTTTTAAAATTTCATATTTGCCAAAAATTATATACACATTTTATAGGTTGTCCATATGCCATGGTTTCATTTCATTCTGATCAAAAATAATACTTTCCAACATGCACCAACACAATTTGAAACTAATTTGCATCAGAGCTCATATTTATCACTAGGTAGAAGGGAGTAAGACAAATGAACAAAAATATTATGAAGTTTTCGGCATAGTTTTGTTATAAACAGAATCTTCTATCAGAAAGAACAGGAGATTTTGTGTTTCATAAGTTTCACTTATATCGGATACATTTATTAAAACAGTTGTTTTAATAAATACGTCTACCCTTACATTTTAATAATGTGATAGAATCATTATATTTCATCAATGTATCAAGAAAAATGGAATTATGCTTTACCGTATTTTGCGAGAAAACAGAACCAAGGATTTTTTCCCTCATGCCGTTTTCAATCAATTAGTTGCCCTAAAATTCCGTGTCATTTATATACGTGCCTTCAAAAATTATTTTCCTTCGGCCTTTTCCGAACCCCAACCAAAAGAACTCCATTTCGGTTATCCATCAGCCTTACTCTACTATCCGGTTTCCCATTTCCTTTTTCTCGCGCCAGTCCTTGAATGACATCCTTTAATATTCCCTTATCTCGAAGAGTACGTCGTAACCATTGCTTTCATCTTTCTTTATTCTCGTTAAGACCATGAGAGATGACAGGGAAGATATTATTTAGAGCACCAAAGGGAAAGATAAAGGAATAAAATGTGGTGAAAATGGAAATGTTTTAGATCGGGAGCTGGTGGATGAAGGGCGAACGGTGGGGGTAGATCGCTCGAGGTTGGCATCGGCCGACGTAAAGTGAGAGGACGGGCAAGAGAATGGGAAGGGAGAAGCAGGTTAGGCGGCGATGCGTGGGTGGGGATTGACGGGGGGAGGTTTAAGAGAGAGAGGAGGAAGAGAGAGAGGCTGAAAGAAATGGGCGGACCCGGTGAGGCGAGCAAGACAAGCAAGTTCCCGGCGGGAAAAGAGTGAAGGAAAGAGTGTGCGAAGTGGGGCCAGAGAAAGAGAACGAGATGGTAAGAAGGTGAAAAAGGGCGCCGTTGGAAGCGGTGACGGCGGGGGGAGGAAAACGACGAGGTCAAACAGGGCAGGGGAGGGAAAGTTAAACTTTGGGAGGGACGAGAGGGGAAAAAGGATCATAAGAGAACCGTGCCGGAGTTAGGGATAGGGTTAAGGTGGGCAATGGCGGGCCTCTGTAGAATGAGAGTGATGCAATCGCGGTTTCGGACTCGGGAAGCTATGGGCTTAACTCTACCATGCCCACTCGCACAGAGACGCGCGCGCGTGAACAATCGCACGTCGACATGCATTCACACGAGGATTTTTCAAGGAATGAGACTCGCGTGGGTCGTTAAGAAACCGAACAAGAGGTAAGCTCCTTCAGAGAAAGGATTTTGAGGCGTTATATATGAGATGAAGAAGGAGGTGTTCGGAGTTGGAGTCAAGAGGTGGGGGAGGGAGGGTGGGAGAGAGAGAATGGTTTAAAGGAGTAATGTGCAGAAAAAGGAATTGCTTGTCTAATATGGATGGCGGAGATAACTTTTAAGGGGAATAAGGATGTTTTTTGGTGTAATTAGTATCCTGAGAATAATCCGTCGTAACTACATTATTTCACTTCTATAGGGCGATTTAATGCATAGGTAAATATACACAAAAAAATTATGTTAGTACTTTTGATTTGAACTGAATGGAAATTATTCAACATAAAAATTTACAAGTAGATTACTGAAATGTATAAATATGCTCATATGCCTCAACATTTTACTGATGATAAACTAAAAAAGGTGTAAAAAGAGAGAAAATGTCTTACTTAAAACCAATACGATGTTTCCTGTTTTGAAATTATCAGGTTAAATTTAAAATTGTGCACAGTTAACTCATGCACATATGCATTTAAGGGGCAATAAACTCAATATATTCTTCTGTCATCTCTCTTCAGCAAAATGTAATATGATAGATTTAAGCATAGTAATGTCCAAATTTAAATAAAATGAAAAATCATTAATGCCTCGTTTTGAAAGATATTTATTTTAGAGTTCGTAAATAACGCATATATTCTTTGTTTTGGCTGACAGACAGTGCACGTATGTCTCGTACATGAGTTGAAGGAATTAAAATTTACAGCATCAAAAAAGGGCAGGTAGTTCGTTAGATATATATATATATAATATATATAAACCATAAAGACAGTAATCAACCCGAAGGTCGGTTTAGTAGGTGATGGTAGAGCTCACCCATGTACTAAGCCCGACGGCGTGTGGATATTCACATATCAGGGTGGGGGGCCAGTTCCTTTCCCTGTGCCGGTTATGGTTTCCCAGGAAGATCTGGTACCCGAAAAATCAACTAGCTTGGGTGGAGCTGCAGGTGCCCAAAGTGCATTGCCCGGGAATCGAACCCGGACCCTCCGGTCAGTAGTCCAACGCTCTACCCACTAGACCACCGCGACCCGCATATATATATATATATATATATATATATATATATATATATATACATATATATATATATATATATATATATACATATATATATATATATATATATATATGTATATATATATATATACAGTGTGAGTGTCCTTTTACGTGTTATCTGTTTTATTCTGTGTTCTCTGTTCCTAATTCCTCTTGAGAAAGGTGGTTGGACCAGCGAAAATTCGAGAACCAGTGAGTCCCTCTTTTGTGTGTTTTGGTTTCTGTGTTTGTTATGACTATCAGTGAATTTATATATATATATATATATATATATATATATATATATATATATATATATATATATATATATATCAAAAATGTGTGTGTACATGTATATTTATAAATTTCTTGGAAATGGACGCTCTCTGGCTACACAAAAAAACACACAAATACGAGTGTAATGTGTATTTGTGTATGTATATATACATATATTTGTTTCACCTTTGGGGCACATATCTATTTGGATTAATATTAACAACAACGTCTAATTAAATAAAAACCTTATATCCCCTTGAATGGATCATAGACTCTTATATTAATGGAGGCCATGCACTCAGTCATATCAAATAAAATATCATATTAGCAGTTTATTTTCATTTTCTTAACACTATACTAATAACTGTCAAAGACTACAGCAAACACGATATGATGATATTAATTTTGTCTAATCGGAACATTTTTACTATGCTAATAAACCAATATCGTTATTTTGACGAGCTCTGAACCCAAACAAAGGAGATATAATCTTATGAAATCGGATCAGAGAGTCTCAAAGGGCCAAATAACATCGCTCGAATAAACCAAAGAACGACAGTTACTGATTTGAAAATGAATACCTTGAAACTAAATTAAGGACTCATCATCTGTTTTCAAAGGTGTGAATGATACTGTGAGTGAGAAGCGACTCGATGGCACGAGGAAGAAAAAGAGAGAGAGCCTAAAAGGAAAGACGCAGGCTCTTTTTCCCTATTTAAAGGGGTAGAATGTAAACGACTGACGATGTAGGTGGGGAATTGGAGCGGATCGGATAAGGAAGACCGCCATGTGTAACCCGGGCACGCAAATTGTGTACACGTGGGATTGGTTGCGGCACAACCATTCCTCCCCTTGGAAATTAACCCTTGAAGGGTTAACTTCCTTCTCTTGCTGAACAACCCCTTTCGCCCCCCCCCCCCCAACATTCACAAACCCCTGCCCCATTCCACAATGGATCACCCGTCCAATCGACCGAGGAGCTCCAATCCACCCCCGCATACTCTACCCCCCCCCTCTAAAGCCTCACTCAACAACTCAACTCCCTCACACCGCAGCAGGCCTTTCAAATGTCCCTCTCACAATCCTCGCCCACCCATGCTGTACGTGTTTACACATCCTTGCACACCGTTCCCTCTTCTCTCTGATTCCACGAACTATCTCCACGCTCCCCCTCTTTGACAACCAGCTACGCACCATGATGGCGGCGGGTGCTCAGGCGAGAGTTTGGAGTGGGAGGAGTGACGAGAGGTTGGGGAGTTTCAAGGGATAGAGGGGAGCTGCAATCTACGTGATTAGCAATCGTAAGAGAGAAGAAGGCAGGAAAATCCTCCTCCTCGCGAGCCACTACTATCTTCCTTTTTCCTTCCAATGAACGTCTTCGCTCCCTCAATGTCTTCTCCCACGCTTCATCGTTTGACCCAAGAGTCCCCGCTCCGCTCTCCCCACGCCCTCGCTTTGCTTCCTTGCTGTCATCCTTCCCGCTGCTTTAACCTACCTAAATCATTTCCTCGTTTATGCGTTCTAGTGGATACTTCACAATCTTAGGGTCATTAAGCATGCTCTTTTCTACGTTCCACGTCATCCATTCTTCTTGCATCCATTGCGACCAAGTGATGAAAAAGTAAGACCATTTATTAGGAAGAAGTGTTTCTTCAGTGTTATAGCCACGAAAAAAATGTCTAAAATCCAGGAGATCCAGGTGGCACCTCGTGTGCTATTACTCCCGCCAGATAATACCTTTCTTGTTATGCATCGGCTTATTTGATTGAGTAATATTACCCTTCGCATTCATTGTGAATGAATACTGGAATAATTACGAGAATACAAAATACCACAGCTTCAAGAAACATACAAGATATCGGCGAATACAGGGTGAAGGAGAATGGACTCTGATTTGACGCGTAAGTTGTAAAAAAAATAAGCCAAGTAAGTTAAAAAGGTTTTCATTTCTGAAAACTACGTTTAATGCCATTTCTTTTCATTGGGTTTTAAAAATGATTTCATCCAGGTGACGACCTTGGTGAGCGATGAACATGTTGAATCTTTCAAACAAGTTTTCGAAAACTTCTTATCAGCATATCTTGCGTTATTTCAGCGATAACATTTGTAATTGCCTCATTAAGATGTTCCAAGTTCCTTGGTAGAACTTTGTTAACCTCACCTTTGAGATATTTCCAAAGAAAATAATCATATGGGCTCAAATCCGGGGAGCGAGGGAGCCATAGCCTCGTAAGGAGATCAGGCGGCCTGGAAATTGTTCTTGCAGGATTTGGCTTAAACGACGGGCGGTATGAGCCGTGCCACCATCCTGTTGAAACGAACAGGCTTTTGTGTCATATTCCTCACCATACTTTTCCATTTTGGGGAGTAAAGTTCTCCGGAATCTCACAAGAGCGCACAGAGTTCACAGTAACAGTGGAATCTTGGGAATAAAAAAGTAAGGCCCAATGATGCCTATGGAAGACAGAGCACCAAACTGCCACTTTGGGGCAATGAAGCGGTCTTGGGTGAAGTTTGCAAGGGTTGACAGTCACCCAGTAATGAAAATTTTGCTTATTTACTGAGCCGGAGAGGTGAAAATGCGCTTCATCGCTAGACCGCAGCTCCCTGTGCATTGCCACCACACTATTACTGTTTTTACAGAATGTTTATAAAAGCCTCGATGCTCAGCGGACCACTGCATGGCAATTACAAAAAAGACGTTGTTCCTCCCAGCTAACGCTACTACTTCCACTGCGCTAATTTACTTGTGCGCTCTTCAGCGATTTTTTAAAATTAGGTAGTACATCCTGTTTTACCTGTATATAAACTATCAATTCTAATAATCTCCTACGAGACTGCTGTCATCCATCCTACGATAAATCTCCCCGATTTTACGTTGGTGATCTGATCTACCATAGCCGCTTGGGGCCTGTGAAATGTCCTTAACATCCCTGATAAGTAACCTGCCTCAAATTTATGCAGTAGATTTAAGCTTTATCTTAGCCTACAGTTAACTAGTGGTTCCCATCCTATCTCTTTCAATAGTTTCCTGGCATCCACCTTGTTCATAACAAATTTTCACAAACCTAGCTGCTCTACGTTGCACTCGATCTAGTTCCTAAATTAAGCCACATTCATGAGGATCCGACAAACTTGCAGCATATTCGGGATAGAACCTAACTAACGTGAAATAACAAAGCTCCTTGACCCTTTCATTACAATTCCCAAGTACTCTTTTAATGAATCCTTACTTTTTATTTGCTATTCCGCAAATTTCACGAACGTGTTTTCCCCAGGACATATCCATAGTTATCGTTTTATTAAAACGTTTTATCGATTCCTCGTGTATAATGTTGGTTCCCTGCATAGTTAAATATTTTTTGGTGAAATAATTTTGCTCCAAAACTGTATCGATACATTTATTCAAATTTAATTCTATCTTCCATGTCTCGCACCACTTTTGAATTGCATTTAGATCGTCAGCTAATGATACTCTAATCTTCATGACTAGATATTTCTATATATATCACGACATCGTCAGCAAATAGACGAATTTTATTGAAAACCTGAGATCCGATGGCACTAATACGTAAAAGGAACAATGTCGGTTCGTTATCACTTCCTTGTGTGACACCCGATGTTACGCTTACGTGCCCGATGACACCCTGTACATTATGACCCTTTGCTCGCGGCCTGTTAAGATGTTATTAATAAAATCTATTAGACATTTATCATTCCCATAGCTACCCTACTTTTGGAGCAACTTTTTATAAGAGATTTTGTAAAACTCCCTTTTAAATTTAGAAATATCGCTACGTATAAAATCTAGAAAGGTAGTACCTGGCCTCCCGAGGCTAAAATGTCCTGAACGAAAAGTTCCAGTTGGGTCTCGCAAGATCCTCCTCCTTTGTGTTGGTATTTTTTTCAATACATTTTGAGAATGAAGACATTCCATGATTGAACTTACAATTATGTGATCTAAAACTTTGCATGAGATGGATGTGAGAGAGATTGGCCGGTATTTACCCGGATCTTCTCTGTCATCTCTTGTAAATACTGGAATGGCATTGGCTATATTCCAAGCTTTGGGTGCTGCGCAATCATTTAGGGATTTAATGAATACTATTTCCAGAAAAGGAGCTTTTTTCTGAGAACATCGTTTGGTAAACACGAATAGGGATTTAATCAGAACCTGGCGATTTGTTTGGACCAATGTTTTTTAAAGTTGGCGTTCGTTTCCAAGAAAAGATACTACAGTTTTACGCATGGGTTTATGGAAGCGCTCGGGTAATGACTCGCATTGATCCTATGAACGGAAATTAAAAACGCTTTGAAAATAATTTAGCTTTAATAGTTTAATAGCTCTAGCTTTTTATAAACCTTTTGAAATAAACTAAAAATGTTGCCCGTTGTTATTTAGGAATGGCACCGTTTTATTGTTTTCCTGAACCTCCCTTACATATAGCCAAAATGATTTTGGAATTATCGTTGAAATATTCAGCCAATATTTTTTATAAATTCTATTATCGCCTATCGACATGTTTTCTTGCTATTGATTTGGCTGATTTATTGTTATACCTTATTTCATTTTGTTTCTTGTTAGACTCGTTCTTTTGTGATCTCCTCAGTTTTTAATATCGCGCTCTTTGGTGTTTTAATGCTTTAGATAATTTGACTTGGTACCATCAAGGTTCCCATCTGACACTTTTAAAAGTACTAGGTATGTGTTTTTATTGCAGCCTGCGTGACATTGAGAAAAGCACTTCACAAAATCTTTGTTTCCAATACTTTCTTTTAATGCACAATAAGACTGCTGTATGTTACGCCTTTAATCCTTCGTAATCGGCTCGGTGAAACAAGTAATTTTTCTTTTGGATTTCTTATTTTTCATATTCATCAAGTTAATCTTAACCAGCACTATTCTTTGGTCGCTAAGTCCATCGAGCGTTGTTGGATTTAGGATGACTTTGGATACATTCGTGGCAACTAGATCAAGTATATCTTTTGCTCTGGCCAGTGTTAGTACCAATTGGTTTAAGGAATGTGAGGTGAAATGACTGATTTATGACGCATGAAATACATAAGAGAAGTGCCATTGCCGCATTTTGACACGAAAAATAGAAAATACAGATCAGTGTTTGCAATGACCGGCCGTTAGAGTCCCTATACCACACTAATACTCCATCTCCCAAATCAAAATAAATTGCGAGGGATGCCACGACAGGAAATGTTACGGAGTTATCCGCTGATGCATGCGCATCACAATGCAACAATTCCACAGTGTAAAAATTATTTGTCTAGACCGGACTCGCGATCAGAGTGAATAGATAATTTTTACGCTTAGAAATTGTTGTATAGCATCTCATTATACCATTATTACCGATCTTCGAGTATTATTGTTTCAAATGAATAGTAGCAAACTTATTATTCCTAAGCTGTGCTAAGCAAGATTGTTATAATATGATACATAAGCAATTACGCTGAGCATAAAGACGCCAGAGATATTCTTTTACCTTTCCTACGTTCCAGCATAGGAATTATTTTCATGCATATTACTAAATCTATTTTCATGATTTTGCAAATATTTGTGCATTTTTATTCCAATTGGAAAGCTTAATGGAATATGTTTTTATTTTGACTCGCAATTCCTGGTAGCACTGATAAGGTTTACGACGTGAATGTATTTCATAATAAAGCTGGGAAAAAAATTTCCGATGCCCATATTCCGTCCTGGAAATCAAACAAACAATTTAATGGTTTTTATAAATATTTTTGACGCATTTTATATTTTAATGAATACATTTTCCTTTTATGTTTTTTAAAAAGTTTCCATTGCTCCTTCAAATGTTCATTTTGATCATTCTCCAAACAAAACTAAGTCAAAACAGTAAATTGCAAAGGAAAATCTTAGACTTATTGACAAACAGCCGCTTCCATTAGCACTTTTTACATGCTTTTAAATGTTTTTTTAATGTTTTACGTTATGGCACAGATATTTTCAAATGACTGAAATTATTGGCATTTTTTCGAAGTATTTATTAAAACACGTGCGATCGGTTTCAGATTAATGAGACATTTTTCTTGCCAGTCGTCTTTTAAGGCGCATTACGTTCAAATAGTCACGGCTGAAAATTTGCTTATTACTAAAAGGCACCGAACAGAAAAGAAATGCCATTCCTGTTTATTTCTTAAAAATACATTTTTTACGAATAGCGACTAATCGCCTCATGTATTTTAACTTATTAATAATATCTTTTTTAAAATGGATATTGAAAAAGAAAGAAATCATCTCACAGATACGCTCAATGAATGAGATTATCTCGACGCCAATTATCATCCAATTCAACTTTTGTTAAATTTCACTTACTGTTTTGGTAAGGATGCTTAAACTATATTGAAGGGCCTATATTTAAGTAAATATTAATGTGTGGACTCCATGTTCCTGAAAAATGGTGTATTTTACATTACAATCAAAATTAAATGAATGAGAGAACACACTGACAACGTGACGCAGAACTTTGTCAGCTTGTTTATTCCTCAGTAACACAAATCTCCCATGCGTTTATAAGTCTCTCAGTTCATCCCAGCTTTCATCTCACTTCCACAATTCTTTTTTTGGAACTCGATTATATTTCATGCGCACTCTTCTTTCTCTCTCCCTCATACTCTCCTCTCCTTCCCTTTATCTTATTTCCTCATTAGGTTTCTATCTCTGCTCCACCCATATCCCCCATTATTATTAACGTCATTATCTGGTCCCTTTGGCCCCTTTCTCGCCTCCAAACTCCCAATCCTTCCCTTTAACGCCCTTGCATACATACTGCCGCATACAAAAGTTTCGTTTTCCCGCTAACGATACTTCTTCCCCACCCTTCAACCACCCCATCCCACTACTGCTCTCCCGGTTTTACTCTTGGCCTCCTCCCCATCCACCCACTCGGGTCAACCTCCCCACATCCTCTCTCCCCTTCCTTATCCCCCGCCGTATCTACTCGTGTTTTATCCATCTCACTTCTCTTGCTCTCTCGATCTTCGCTATTTCTCCCTCGTATTTTGCCCTTTCCCCTTCAGCGATCGGTCTTGTAAAAGAAGTCTGCGAAGAACACTTGAATTGTTAACGAGTCACAATTACTGCTGTTGTTATGTAATCTGATGGTTGGGGTTCGTTTTTACGAATGCGAATCTGATATTTCCATAGCTTTAAGGGAAGAAAATTATTTTCAAACATCATGACAGTACTATTCATCAAAATCAATAAAACCTGTAGAAAAGGTCACTTGCAAAGAGTGCAGTGGAAAATAGGGAATGCTTCAACCTTTCATCATTCAATATTAAAATATTGTCAGGTGTGGTAGAAGAAACAATCAATAGGAAAAGAATTGTTCTCCAGAATTTCTTTAAATAATTAATTTTTGTAGAAACACTCGTAAAAAATAAATAAACGGAATTCTCTAACTAATATTTTGCAAAAAAGTTCATTCCTTCCATTGTTTGTGACAAATATTTTTCCCAGCTATCAGTTTCAGTGATTTTTGCCCTACCTAGTAATGAAAGCCTTTCAAATATATAGCTATAGCTATGATATTCATCTTGTTTAAAGTCCTAAAATGGTGATTGTCATTTGAGTAAATTTACAATCCATCGGAAATGTTTTCAACAAAATGAAAACTGACAAAAGATGTTTTGAACTTAAATCATTGCTAATGCATTTCTGAGTGAGTGAGTGAGAACAAAACCATACGGATAACAATGAGGCTTGGATAACTACTAAAATTCTCTGGAATTCTTTCAATTGCCTACGAATAAAATTTTGACAGTTTGCTATTAATCCCCCTATGTCTTATCAGTTCTTTTATTTTTTAATTACATTTTAATTCTAACTTGCTATCATTATAAATGGTCCTTTCCAGTGCACATCTATATTCACATCCAATATACATGTAACGTATCCTTATATGCTATAGTGAAGGGATATGGTTGGTTAATAACATATTAATTCCGCTTTTGTATATCTTGTCTGATTTTCTATTAACGTGCTCTGGGTTCTGTTCGCTTATACTCATTATACGTTCCGGGTCTCTTATGATTATATTTTTAGGTTACCCCGCAAATATTTTTCCACTCCCGTAATTGAATTCCCCTTTATTTAATACTCCTTTTCTAATAATAAACCAAATTTTACAATTGTTCCTCACATTGTCCGTTCATGCTTAGGTGCACTTGACACATCTTCACTTTCATTTTCACTTCGTTCAAAATGCAATCCTCAAATGAACAAATTATACTCATCAATAAATTCTATGCATATGTATTGGAAAGTTAAGCTAAAAAAGGGTTAAAATGAAAGACAAAATAGTTTCATCATCAAGCACCTTACTTGACTGATATATTTATTCGTTATATCTTTGCATTCAAACGAATCTCGTATTATAATAATAATATACGGTATACGAGACAGCGTATAAGCGGTTATATACCTGTATATCGTTATATATCATTATTGTTATCAAATAAAAGTTAAAATGTTTTTTTAACGTTATACATTTTACCACATTTTTAACATATACTTATTTTTACCCTATCTAATTATTTTATTCCATTTTGACAGTTTTTCAAACAATCATTTTCTATAAATTTTATTCTCATGCTCCCACATAGTTTTGTATCTAAATGGTCTCCCTCGTGTTACCTATGTTGGTGGCAATAAAAACACACATGATATCCAGACGGTTTCTGCTTCTCATAATTCCTTTCATTCATTTTTCTCTCTCTGATCTTCCCTCACTCCACCGTTGGCTCATTCTCTACGCTCTACACTTGTCTTCATTAAGGCCCATTCCCTCGCCGCGCTCCCTTATTTTAATTTTATAAGCTTTTCCCTCCACCTGATTTGAACCTTTACCGAATTTTTTACCATATCTTCACAGAAGCATTTCTTAAATAATCCTACATCATGCAACTTGGCCATTATTATATTAGTCAAACTTTTGCAGTTTTACCCTCTCCAAATTTTTATTAATTCAAAGATTGATTCCCACCATTCTACTTCGTTGGATTTGAAATGCATATTGTTTAATTCACTCTTTGGTTTACTTCCTTCCGGCGATTACTTCTCACAATGGCGGTCTGCGGAAGCAGGGCAAACCTCAAGTTTTTTCAGAGCATTAAGTCATGTTGCATCTTTAATTTTTTTCTGTGCGAGTATAAAGATGAATTTAAAGTACTTCGGGCATTCGAGTTCGTACACACTCGTAAATTTCGAAGTGTAAACAATATATAATCTTCAAATTTTCAACTAAGCCAGAGTTAGGTACACCCTCGCTTAATACATAATGAAGAAATATTTTATCAATACAACAAAAGTTACTAATAAACCCTCAAATTCCATATTGGTCCAAAAACATTTCATTATTCATTGGAGTTTATGTGAAATATAAAATTATTGAAAATGTTCATTATTTCAATGTTAATGCTACTTCTTAATGGATAAAAAGCTATGATTGTATATGTGATTTATGTTCCTAATAAACAAGGTCAATAATGATATCGCACCAGAACTATTAGACTCAAATAAAATTATACAGAGACTTGATCATAAGGTATTCAAATTCTTATTAAAATAATTTGTACATTAACAATGTGGAACTATATAGACATATAAATTTAGGGAAAATTCTTAGAAACCAATAAATGTAAATGAGACACGGAGATGCAGACCGAATGTGTTTTTCGGACAAAATTTCCTGCACATTGAGTAATAAGTCACGTTGAACATAGCAATCTCCATGTTAAATCTTGAAACAATCACCGGATTCCCAAAAATAAAAAATATAGATTTTTGTATGGGAACTTTTGCCTTTTTGCGCAAAACAAGAGCACCACCAACGCCATTACTCACGGAGGAAGGGAGCAAAAATAGCAAAGCAAAGGGCGAATCCCAATTTGATTTTCCTCGCCCTCCCCATGCACAGCTTCGTCCCGGCGTTCATCTTGCAGTCCCTTTTTTAAGGTATAAATTCATTTCCCCATTCCCAGCAGTCATCGTTCACTACCGTCTCCTCCTCCTCGTCTCCGCCCCATTTTCCAGTCTCCAATCGCTCGCCGGGCTCACTTCATTTGTTTTTATACCCACGGACCCACTACTCTTCAACCCCTCCCTCTCATCATCATCATCAGCCTGCTGCACCCACCAACACCCCTGGCCCCCCTCTCAAAATCCTTACCCTAATTCTTTTTTCTATTGCATGGAGCGGAATTCTCCACATTCATTCACGAGCTTTACCCAAGTAACGTTGGGTTATTTGGGCCGAATTTTACTTTCCGTTCCACCCCACCCCTCGTATAACGTTCCCTTTAACTCTACAAAAAAGACAATTTTTTCCTTCTTTCATCAAACCCACCATTTTCCTCTTTCCGTCAATTGTTTTAGGGCCTTCGCTGCGGCTACTGTCGCTTACAGTGGGGGTTTGAGGGGGAAGAGTTTGTTGAAGAAGGGGAATCAGTGACAGTATTCGAAAGGATTTATTCCACTCTCTTTAGTCCATTAATATTGATGCTGGACGTCTACTCAGTGGTTTTACGTTCGGGAATGTAGTCGCAATGCTTCCGCTACGATTATCAGAACTCTATCACTGTCGTTCAAACACGCACAACTATTCGCACAAACGTACGATCGCCCATTCCCTCACACTTAATTCCTGCCTCCTCGACGGCGGCGACTGCCCGTCTTTTGGCAAACGTCCCTGCCCACATGCTCATGTTCCCCGTCCCCGTCCGCAAGGACACCGGGCCCACACCAGTTACAATCCCCGTACATCCTTCCACCAACTCCTCGCCCAATCCATGTTAACCTTCTCTCACACACTCTGTCCCGTGTACCTCCATTGCCCCTTAATTTTGTTTGTTCTAAATGAAAGGATTTACTCTTAGAAACATACCAGGCTTGCCTTTACATGAAAATTCAATCTGTAGCTTCGTTCCCCCAGTCGTTATCAGCCCTCAACAGCTCGAAGCGAGGTCCGTGCAACTACTTTCCGACATCCCTCAAGTTCACGACAAACAATCCCCCATTCTTACCCTACCCCAACTCTTGCCAATCGTATACACTATCGTTCAACGAATATTTACCATCTCTCGATTTTCGTCTCCTTTCCTCACTATATTTTGCAATTGGCTGATGTTGCCTATTAGCTACCGTGTAGCCATTGAGGATATTTTCGTCTCCTTCAAGATTGGTGGTAAATATGATTAAAACTGACTCAGAATATGTCCATTAACTATTTTTGTACACAGTGTCACATATTATTGCTAACAAATGCCAACACTAGTGTACGCTTGTTATCTTTTTTCATCAATTCAGCCTTTGTAGAGCAAAATTCAGGAATTTTTACAAGTTTAGTTGAAATCGTTTCTATTTTTCAATGAAGCATAATGCATCTACTTAAAAATTTATAGTATTTTCTGAAGAAGACGAAGCACAGAAAGTGAAATATGCTTTAGCATAATAGAAAAATATGTTATTTTCTTCTCTCTAATCACCTTGTTCATAAAAATGAGCTCAGAACATTATTTTATCCCGTTAAAATCAACAATAAAAAAAGGACAAAATAGATATCAATGAACTTTCGATTGATATGTTTGTTGGGTTTTCAAATGAATATTGAGAAGGTTAAAGATTATTCAAAGCCAAGCGTAAACAAAATATTTACTGAATAAGATACCATAAGAAAGACTATTCACTTTGAGATTTGCATTTTTCGTCTTCATAAGCTATAAATGAGCCAAAAACTCCCATAGCTAATGTGTACTTTGAAGATTTTCACTGAGCAGTGCGGGAGCCCAGGATCCCTCTCATTTTACCCATTTAGAGATAATGTAGGAAGCTGAAACAACTATAGACAATGAGACGAAACTCCAAAGGTCAATTACGAATCGTATGTTCCAAGTATCACTCCATTTCACGCGCTCACTTCTCAATTTTAGGAGCGGATAAAGAGAAGTCAAACTGGACTGAAACTGGCTAGCAAATGACCATGCAATGAGGAGGCATTATCAAATTTGTCCGAGCACATGCAGCGAACATCGCTTCGGACCAAGAAGACAGCCAGTAAATTTGGAAAAAGAATGAGAGAGATAGTAAGAGGGGGAGGGGAAAGGGTTTTGCAATGGAGGGAACAAGTTGGGGCGTGCAGAAAGGTTTTTCAGAAATGAACTGGGAGAAAAGTAAAAATTCTGAGAAAAGACGCTATGCTGAAAATTTTAAAACCGAAGACCATTTAACTTCGGATTTTTCTCAAAATGCTTCCCAAGGTTCAAACTCGCACGCATGCTAATGTGAAACTTGGTTGACCTGATAGGTAAGACGGCAAAGGGGGAGTGAAGGTAGGGGTGAAAGGGCGAGGGAGTATGTCAGGGGATGCGGGTGGGTGGGGATGTGTGGGGGGTGGTCGGGGTAAGGAGCTGGGTCGGCAAAGGGCTGAGTATTTCGGGGGAGGAGGTGTTTCCTCTCCTTACCCTTTTCCTCCGCCCAACACGCCCCCTCTCTCGCCCCATTGAGTTTCTCAGAGGGCGTGGGGCGGTAGGTGTATTGCTAGGGGGTGTTTGGCAGAGGGTCGAGGGGGGAGACTGCCCTGGAGTCCCCGTGCTCTTCAAAAATTCCCGTCCCCATGGTCGACCCTCACCCTCCGTTGCGCGAGTGGCGCCTACCCGCGTCCACTAAGTGGAACTAATTCCACTCCCACCCCGTCTTTAAGTTCCGGCGGGAGAAGTGAGAGCAGGAGGGAGGGATGTTTGGAGGGAGTAGGGGCGGTTTTAGAGTGAGGGGATGGTATTTGGAACAAGTGGAAAGGCCCATCTAACCCCTCCCTCTCCTCTTTCCCTCTCTCTCACTGAGAAATAAAAAAAGAGCTTTCAGGCAACATCGCCAACCATCCACTCTCACCCTCGTTCCCCCCGTCCCACCATCCTCCGCGAATCCCTACTCTTTTTCCCTCCTGCCTTGACACCACGGGCCCTCACTTCATGCATAGAAAATGAGCAGCAAATCTACGCTTCTTTCGCTATCTTGACACTCGATGCAGACACCAGCTCCAGCGTTGTATCCCCCCCCAACATCATTCTTTTTGCCTCTGACCACTTACCCAATCCCCGTCGGCGGTTTTCTCATCCTCATTGCCCCTCTCCTCAACTCATCATCCCATTCCAGAGGCGCAGTTCCTCTTTGCCTCACCCTCCTATCTCCTCCCTACAGCTCAGGCTCCCAACAGTCACTTGCCCCGTTACCAAACTACTTCCCGAGCATTGTAGACACCCACTCTTATGCATATGCAATCCGCGTGTTGCCCACTCCCCCATTTATCCCTCTTTCAAGACGCAATTCACCCGACCGACCGCTTCTTCTTCTCCTTTGTTCACTCACTCCGCCGCATTCTCTGTGTTTGAATTAAACTTCAAGACATTCTTTCTCACCAAATTCCCTAATTCCATACCGTTTTCTTTGAATGCAGCTCCTATGCCACTCTTTTTCAAACGGCGTTTGCAGAGGGAGAGGGATGAAATGAAAACCTGTCTCTGTGATCCTATACTATAAGCGTTATCTTCACTTTTATTCACTCCCCATCACAAGCACTCTTCCCCGCAGCTTCCACCAACCATATACATGTATACCTTGCCACCGCCCAGAATTACGGTCCTTGTTCCAAAAAAATATTTCGTTTTAATTACGTCCGGAAAACTTTCACTTTACGCTTATGTGCAAATGGCAATACCGATTACTTCATAATAAAAATTACTTCTGGGAAGTCCAAAGAAAGGATTTGAAGGATTTTTCCCTGTCCTCAATAAAAAAATTTCCGGAAATCATTCTAAACGTTTTCACCTCCTTCACTTTTAGATAATATATTTAGAGACCCAAAAATTGTAAGAACTTGAATTAAATATCAATGAAAAGTTTTTAAGTTTCATTGTATTAGGCATTCATTTCATTAAGTTAAATTGCTACACTAATTACATTAAACGAGAAAATTGGCTGTTTTCAAGGGAATATGTTACATGTGCACGCTGAATAGGTAAAATTATTTTTATTGATAAAATAGGTCAACAATATCTAACAATAAGCAGCACAGAGTTACTGACATACCCATATACACGAATCCATCACATATGAATCTCCAATTGAATTTTTAAAAACAAAAAAATCATTTTTTAGTAATTATTTATTTGAAACTTTTCCTTGATTTTTTAATATTTCATACCACTTAGTATTTACTTTGTATCTATAAAACAATACTCTGATTTATGTAACTTTTCCTTCATATATATTTTTTCTAGGGTCTAGTGAACGAAGACCTAAGTTCCGGTATTAAAAGGTATTTATGACAAGGAACCATGCATACATTTGGATGAATATTTAATTGTAATAAATAACGGTAAAATTCACTGTTGATTGAGATTACGTCGTCTATCAATCTAATAAGACATTATAAAACTTTGCAGAGATATATCCATCCACCTGGTCGTTCCAAGACGAGTACATTTCTGAGGTAGCCAAAAGTCTTAAACAAAAGGTGTTTTAAACCAAATACAGTATATTCCTTGTTGAGAATTTGATGCAACACTAGGGTGAAAAATATTTTTAAATAAGTCAGCGTAATTGAAATAAAAAGTTAATATTAGGGTGAACAGTTAAGTTTTGTGGTGAATTCAGTATAATTACCATCTCAAATATAACTACGACCCAAACTGGATAAATTTAAAGGAAAGATTATTTCAAATCTGTCCATCATGAAGTCCAAACGATTCAAAGTTTACGTTCGATTTCCTGGAAATATCACTTTGGTGAAAATCAGGGGAAGATAATATTCCCTCTAATTTTGATGAAGTTTACATAAAACAGATTTACATTCATTATCAGACAACTCGAAAGTCATTATCTACCCAATTGTTCATGTTTTATGTTCATAAATTAGGACATAACGCATAATATGAGCACGAGTTGCTTACACAGGCAGTCATTAATCAGTGTCAATTTTAAGAACATTTCATTAAGTACGCAAACGGTACATTCGTGAGAAAATGAGTCACATTTCGTTTTCAACAATTTCCTTTTCGCGTAATACTTTCTTCGTTTGCTGCTGAAACTTGTTTTTTCCTGAGCTTTCCGTCTCCCGCAGGCCAACGTCATCGTAGTCCGCGGAAAAGTCTAATATTTGCAAAGCCTCTATTCAACACCGGACTTGCCATCTTTCTCGCGTTCATGGACGCCGCAACCGTAGACTATGGAAAGACTTCTCATTAATTTCTCCTCCATATTCTCATTTCAGTCCTCGTTTTCAGTTAAAAGTCCTTTTCTTAATTCATCTCTGGAATCTAAGGTACAATTCGTCAAAACAACGTCCTCTACCTATCCATTCCAACGGACTTTATGTTGCATTTTTCTTCTTTTCACCTTTTGTAATTTTTTTTTCAACCAATGACTTATGAAGCATAGTTTACTCGGTCTGCCTTCTAAACTGGTATGTTCTTTGTAAATATCTCTATTTTAACTCATCACTCGTTGATTAAATCAAAATATTAACAATTTAACATGAGTTAATCATTTTTTATGATTATTGTAGCCCATAGATACGCATACAATATCAATGATTCCAGACTAAATTCATGTCAATAAGTTAATTATGTTATAATTTAATGAATCAAGCCTTCATTCAAGGAAAAACAGTTTCCACAATCTTCCTAAATTTTTTACATTTTTATTGAACAATTTTTCTCCAAAAATAACTATAGGTACTTTCTATGGTACTCTATGCCTCTCCTAATTGCTCCTATAGCAAACATTTTCACGTAGTATTGTGCTCACTTTAAATTTTTAAATGCAGCACATTATCAAAAATCAAATTATTCAGAAACTCAGGGGATGCGATCTGCCATCAATTAACCATCAAAAAATGTATTTATAATTATATTACCATAAGTTGTCTCTGGTTGTGGATGAATTTCATAAGATCCTTTAAACGATTACTCTTGTTCTCTCGTTGTTAATTATTATAGCTGCTACGCTCAAAAACACAGCCATTTTAATATTTCCTTGTTCAACTTCCAATATTTTATACATCCCTTCACATGACAAAAACCTTAATACTTTTCTCTCTCTTCTCTACAAACACAATAGTCTTCTCTTTCCTTTGGCCTAAACCAAAAAAAACACTCGACATCTCTTCCTCAAGACCCGTTCACTTTTTTTTTTGCTTTCTTCGAATTTCTATCAAGGGTTTTCTCATTCTTCGTTTCATTCCTCGATATCCAGATTTTTTTCCATGCTCTCTCATATCCACATTTCAAAGGCTTGCAATATTTTCCTCTCATCTTCAACAATATTTATCATTTCGAATTACACAGAGCAACTCTATGGGTCAAATTTATTTTTGATCTTTTCTTTACACATTATATCAACTTCTAAATATCTATTCTAATCTCCTATATATCTATTCTAATCTTTTCATAAAGAGTCCTTCCTTCAATCCAATTTTTCTTCATATTCTTATTTTATAGCTCACAGCTCTTTCCGGATTCATTTAAATCACTTCATTTAACACCTATATCTGGGCGCATGCCATAGGGTTTATGTCAATAGGCAAGTTAACCAACACCATTTTCTTTTTTATTCAGGCCCTCCTAATTTCATCCAATACCTGAGGTGCATTTTTTCTAAGAATTGCATTACTGTCGATACCTTGTCAATTACATCTATCTCATTTTTAGTTCATCAACTCTTTTGCCCTAAGATCTAAAGGCACCTACTCTATCGTAATTTCGATAAAATAGGCAATATAACTTTATTTATCAGACACATAGTTAACAACCATAATTCAATACGAATACATTTGATGACATCACCTGTCCCTCTTTTATTTTTTAATATCCTTTCAATAATAAACTTTTCCATTTTAAGGTACTCAACCTGTTTCCTTTACTATTCTGCCATGCTGCCTTGTGCAAATTTGAGTCAGCTACGGCAATAAAAATAAACACCGGTTCATCCCACCTACTGCAATATCCAGCAGGGTTTTCATCAAAGTTTTCCATTTTCAACTTTGGATAGTATTCTCGGTAATTTACAGGAAAAAATCCCATAAATTTAAATATACATGCTAACCTGCTACTATTGTTAAGGTGTCTTGCACTTCCCTCTCCATCCTAAACTAAAATACTTAAATAGAACTCTTACTCCTTTATTCAGATTACATTTGGTTGGTGGCAATTCATAAAAAAATGCGCACATGAACCATAATTAATGTCTCTCTTTTGTCTCTTTTTCACTTTTAAGAGATTCGATAATATGCTTTAAAGCTTAATAATATCTTGGTCAGGGCGAATTATTTTTGCTCTTTGAAATTGCGGCATTACAATCAAAGATATTCCTCCGGGTAAACTAAATAATGAATTTTAAACAAAATGCGCAGGTAAGGGTTAAATTTCATGAGTTTTTCTCTAAAGTTCCATTCAATACCTAATGGAACCTGAACTATTGGTGAGAGTGTAGTAACCATATACTCTCCCTCTACTTAAACCTCTAAAATACGAGGGTCATCCGGAAAGTAGTACCCGTTCGTGAAATAAAGACACAAAAGTAAATATTAACAAACATAAAAAATTTTATTTGAAAGAGGATACTTTAAACTACTTCTCAACATAATCTCCAAGCAAATTAAGGCATTTGTCATAACGTGTGACAAGTTTCTGTATTCCTGCTGCATAGTCCTTCGCCGCCAGCTCATTGAGGTACAGGGTCACTCCTTCCTTAAGTTCTTCATCGCTGTCAAATCTTTTTCCTGCCAAAAAGTCTTTAAGCTTTGTAAAGAGATGAAAATCTGAAGGGGCCAAGTCCGGGCTATACGGTGGATGGTCGAAAGTTTCCCATTTGAATTGCTGCAAAAGTTTTTGTGTTATCCCAGCTGCATGAGGCCTGGCATTGTCATGAACGAGAATGACACCAGTAGACAATAGACCTCGCCGCCGATTTTGTATTGCCCGCCGTAATTTCTTTAATGTTTCACAATACGCATTGGCATTAATAGTGTCTCCACGGGCCATAAAATCAATAAGCAATACACCTCGTCGATCCCAGAAAATGGTTGCCATGAGTTTCCTGGTGGACAGAACTGTCTTGAATTTTTTTGGTTTGTTTGGTGAATGAGCATGATGCCACTCCATTGACTGTCGTTTACTCTCAGGTGATGCATAACAAACCCATGTTTCGTCACCAGCAATTATGCGAGTCAAGAAAGAGTCTCCTTCATCAGAATAACGTCCCAAAAACGTCAGTGCTGCAGCCATACGCTTGGTTTTGTGCTCATCTGTAAGCATGCGAGGGACCCATCTTGCACAAATTTTTGCATAATGCAGATGGTGTTTAACAATTTCATGAACAATTGTTCGAGAAACATTGGGAAAATGCTCACAGATGTCATCAATTGTGACGCGCCGATCGTTCCTCACGAATTCGTCAACTGAGCTCACCAGTTGGTCTGTAATGACAGACGGTCTCCCCGAACGCTCACCGTCGTGTGTGTTCCCCCTCCCCATGTTGAAGTTGCGACACCACCGCCGAACAGACGACTCGTCCATTACATTGTCTCCATACACCTCCTTTAATTGACGATGAATATCACATGGGCGAATGTTTCTTGCATTGAGGAATTTAATCACTGCCCTCACTTCACAACTGGCGGCGTTCTCAATTTTTTTAAACATTGTAAACAATCACAGAAACAACACAGGCAATGCTAGCGTCACGCAACTTGGCTCAGAGAAGGCAGACAAGCCACTGAAGCTATCTGACCTCGTCCAGCGGCTACTCGCGTCGTCAGCACTTCATGCGGCACGAACGGGTACTACTTTCCGGATGACCCTCGTATCTGTCTAAGGACAAAAAATAACGAACAATAGCGTCCAATTTATGTAAATCCATAAAGCAAATGGGTTCTAAGGACATCAGTTGTACGTGCTAACGGAATAAGAGTAATGTTATTTCCCGTTAATGACAATCAATGGTGAAGTTGGTAGAGTCACGGCAGCGGTATGAGAGAAAAGAGGGGCACGAGAGGGAAGGTTAACACATAAGAGCTCGCCATCTCACCATAGAATCCTCAGTCGATGCCTCTTTAAGAGATAAATTTGGTGAATGCACTTTTTGCTGGAGTGACAAAAAAATTGGTGTTCAGCGGGTTAGAATTGCAATGGAAAGGAAGTTGAAATTAGGTAAATATAGAGAAATTTCCCTTAAACCGTCGCCATCCATGGTGTCAGTAGATTTACCAGACCAAACAATACCGTGTTTAAAATAGAAGAAATATGCCTATACATGGCTTTATAAAAGTAAGTTAGAATCTCAAAAGCTGTCAAGACAGCGTTAATTTCAATGGTTCAAATGTTCTTATGTTATTATTTAATTAAAATATATTATACTCGTATAACAATTCAAAAGCATTCTACTTACGGTAACACACGAATTTCATTTCGATAGTTGTAGCTTCACATAATGCTTCAAATACATGAGTATAACAAATAAAATATCAACGTATACAGGGTCGCACCCAAAATTGGTAAAACTGATTTTCTCTGGCGCGAACGGAGCGATGGAGGGGGGGTCTGCCTGACAGGGTAAGGTGGAGGGGGCTCTTAGCAACAGACCGACACCAACCTCAGTCGTCTGCGGGCTGTCATTGAGTGAGAACACCGTTTTTAGTGAAGCAAGGTTTTTGTCCGCGTCGAAAAACAAAATGAATCTGAATTTAGAGCAACGTTATTCCGTGAAGTTTTGTGCGAAACTCGGGAAGACGGCAACTGAGACCCTCGATATGATCAAGCAGGCTTATGAGGACACTGCCTTAAGCCGTTCCACAGTGGCACAAGTTGCTTAAAGAGGGTAGGGAGCTCGTTGAAGACGACCATCGCTCCGGACGGCCGTCGACGGCAAGAACCGACACGAATGTGGACAGAGTGAGGACACTGCTGAGCACAGACCGACGCTTAACCAGTGAAGAAATTACAGACCAATTGGGTCTGTCTGCATCCAACGTCCAATGCATTATTTCACAGGATTTGGCCATGCGCAAGGTGTGCGCCAAGATGGTGCCGAAAATTCTGAGTGTCTACCAACAGGCAACGCGCCGCTCGCGGGTGCGCCAACGTTGCCACGTTGCCGCACCCGCCCTATTGTCCCGATCTGGCACCACCGGTTCTTCTTCTTCTTCCCCCTGATGAAAAGACAGCTCAAGGGACGACGTTTTGACTCGATAAAGGCCGTTCGAGAGGCTTCGACGAGGGTCATCAACGGCATCCCCAAAGAAAATTTCCATCGGGCGTACGGGGAATGAGAGCAATGTTATACTACGTGTGTAGCAGCTCAAAGAGCATACTTTGAAGATTATTAAGTCGATGTAAGTATATGGTCAATAAAATTCTTGTAAAAAAGTCAGTCCTACCAGTTTTGGGTGCGACCCTGTATATTGTATTAAATAAATTGCTGTCCTATATGTTCACGATACCGAGACTGTAGAACATTATCAATTTAAAGAGATGACCCATTCAAGAAAATTACCAAGAAATAAAGTTTACAGTAATGAATTAATTTCTTGAGACCGTTGTGCCTTAAGACTTAATGTGTTTAGTAAAATATACAGTTCAGTACAGAAGACAGTAGATGTGCCATGCCTAGAAGAAGGAGCGCGCGAATTCAAATAAGTAGTCAGAGTTGTCAAAACCTCAGCTTCCCAGCTGACAGAGTTACAGGCGGATGCCTCTAGTTTATCTGCATCTTATTTCAAATGATCTCAATCATTGTATTTAGAGATTGGGAACTTGCCAAAAAAAATAGCTGAAGAACAAAGTAAATACCAATACCGTCACCGCTGTCACCACTACGAAGAAAATAAATCGAAGGAAAGAGAAATGGCAGTTCGAAACTTTTGACATGTGTCGAGATGAATTTTGTTTGTAATTACTGTAGCCACAAATGCATTGATTGCAATTTTGACTGGTTCAGAAAAGATTCTACGGTGTCTTGGTAAGATTTTTCACAGACTATACGCCCAAAGCATCTAACTTGGCCAAAGATAGAAAACCAAAAGGGAAACTCGTCCTTTGCACCTGCAAATTTAATTTAGATACTCTTCTCTACAATAATGACGAATATAAATCTGTCATAGAATTTATGAAGGGAGAAATCGATCCAAAAATCCTAAACATTCTCAAACAATATAGCGCGTACGGAGGCAGCGCGGGAAGTCACATCCACACTAGAGGATTCTCCATAAAAGCAAAAACATCGTTATATTAGCATTAAATGACTGGGTGGAACGCCTAAATTTCAGAGGAGAATTCTTGCAGCATTCGCAAAGTTTCTGCTAGGTGCTACATTACGAACACTTTTACCTTTTCGAAACTCTTGGTCGCCGATGGTAGCCAAAGGTGTTTTAAAAATGACATCACTTTCCAAGGATAGGCTAAACATGCAGAGTTTACCGACAGAGATACCTTTTCACCCCAAATTACATACTATAGTCTGTTATTTTAGCTTATTTCTCACTCAAGCAGCTAAAGTATTTTCAAATGTGCAAAAATAATTCACCGACATTCACCTTTTACATTTAATGGTAAACGATAGTTATTAACTTAGTTTACATTCGGAGTTTTTACTCTAATAGATACGGGACCGACCAATTATTAAATTCATAGTTAAATAAAGTTGTGATTGACCAGAAAGAATGATGTTTGACCAGAACCAATTAGTTAACCATGTTATGGCGTTATACCTTTATCTCTCATTACAATACCAACAGATAGTTTGTTAATTCAAGACAGTTGACCTATTAAACATAGACAATGCCGTCACGAACGACTAAGTATATCTCAATTATCCTTTTACACCCCATCCAACAATTTATCTCAAATGAGAATAACTTGTCTTTTACAATTTTTACGGCAAAGAAATGAACAAGCTCAGTACTAATGTATACTACTAGGATATTTAATTTCTTCTTTCATTATTTTTTCTTCGTCCACAAGCACCACTCTAACCACTTGAGCTTTCTCCTTTGGTGGGTGAAACAGCTCTCCGACGACATATCTTGGCCAAAGAATTGGGGCACTTGACTGCATAAACCCTCCGCAGATTTCAGATTTAAAAAGACTCACAACGCCATTAAAACCTTTTTTTCAGGAGTCATGCTCTCACATGAGGATCTTCTAAAAAACAGTCTGTTGAATTGATCTTTCAGGGGAAGTATCTGCCAATGGCCCCACATATGGGATCTATTAATAATAGGCCATAAAGTACATGTGAAATAAACCAACAAATGATATTTGCAACGGTGTAATAAAAGAGTAAAAATGTTCAATGATACGATTTGTCCCTTAGATGATTAAAAAACAAATTATTATATCGCGCGAAAAATTTATTAATAAAACTATTTCAATCTTGTCTTTCCACATATTCTTTACAGCCGTCGAGTCATAATATGAGCGTGCGTGATCGTTAAGAAATGCTTACACAGCTGTCTTTTGCAAATTTTCAATATATCTTAATACATATTCATTAGTATCATATCAAATGGATTTTGCACGTTGGCAGTTATACTTCGCAATTCTTGTATATTCTAATACATACCTTAACTTACAGTGAACTTAAAGAATTAATAAAGATTGGTTACTCGCAGAATATAAATACGATTAAAAAGCTTAAATTTTCTTTCATTTGAACAAAATTATTTTCATTTTTTCCAGCTCTAGCCATATTGAAATGCATTTTTTCCCCTGATTGAACCATACAGTTATATATGGTATAACGACGAGTGCACAGTAAAAGAAGGAAGGGACTAAAGATACCCGACATATTCATTATTTACAGGCACCAATTTCGCAAAGTAAAATAAATAACATTTGCATTTGTGTAGGTTGTGAAGAAAATTTGAATTAAATTAGATTTCATTACCTATATGTGTATTGTGAACTCATTTATTATTTATTTTTGTAATAAACGTAGTAAATTATTAGAACTCACTTCCTTATCTTAAAATTCTTCTAATAAACTAATTTCTAAGCAACGCTTTCGGTAAGTTTAGCCATCGCATTTTTCACTTTTGAATATCCGGATGCGTCAAATCGTTAATGCTGCTTTTCCGTACACGTCCTTTTCACGAGTTGATATGTTGATACGCGAAGTTAATTCAAAATGAGATTGGAATAGATGATATATGTATGTATGTATGTATGTATTAGTAAAATTCATTTTTAATAATTACAAAATATTTCAAAGTTAATAATTAAGATAATAAACAAATTGCATAATTATATGACATGTAAATTCGTTAAAATGGTGAACCTTTTCAAAAGTTAGATATATTCTGAGGTGTATTTGAAGTGATATTGTTATTTTATTTTACTTTATTTCTCCACCCTAGCGTAATTATGAATTAGCCTTGGGTGGCGTGACTATCCAAGTAGGTCAAAAAAATCCAATGTTGGTGGTGGCGGGGCCTGTTGTTCCACAGAGGACGGACACTCGAGACCTTTCAACCCTACAATGCCGTCCCTCACTTCTTCCACCCGACCGCCAAACGCAGGCCTTTCCGGTAGCCACTTCGCCTCCAACACCCCCTCTTGCACGACCACCCTCGTCCCCACTCAATCCAAACGCCGCCTATATATCTTCAGCTCTCCATCACACCCTCTCTTTCCTACGCATTACGAAAATCCAAACCATTCTATTACCATCCCCACACCCATGACTGTCCCTTACCCCCGTCTCCTTCCATTCCTCGAGATCTATCTCCGCCAATCCGGTCTTCAATCCTTGTCCCGGACAGACCGCTATACTCAAAGAGTTTTAATCTTCCCCACCCGACTCACAGATCCTCAGCATAAACAGACAAACACATACACCAATTCCCGTATTTCTCCGACTCTCTCCCTCCTTCCTCTCGGACATCTTGTCGCCTCGGATGGTTCCTCCTCGCATTTGAGGGAGTGAAAAGGGAAAATGGAGAATGGGACAGATGAGAAGGCCCCACATGGCCTTAAAGGGAGACAAGATCTCGGGAAAAAATGAAGTGTTATTCGCAGCGTTTGTGCCCGCTTTAAGTTTACCCATATACTATACATCCGTTTCACTGTTTCTTTTTCCGTTGTCCTTATTCTTTGGGGAATGTTGACATAAATGATATTCTTATATATTACACTGGGGGTGACTTGTGTCGACTTTCTCAACGGACGAGCCATTTTTAAAAAATCCTGGTAATGCTTCAACATTAAAAGCCATATATGGGTTCACTCGCATAAAAATGTTTTTATACGGCGTAAATATTCTATAAATGACCAGGATAGTCAAGTTTATCGCTTCAACTGCCATTTAAACAAGAACAAATGCATTATTAGAAAACCATGACCTCTGTAGTTAGGAGTTTGCATCGCAAATTTTATGGCATCGTGAAGACTCAATAAATAAAGATTTAGGTTCTATATATTAAACATTTAAGAAAAATTAAAGTTTCTTCAAAGAGATTTCAGCAGTCTTATTAGTCTGAGGGGTACTGCTACGCTGCTCTGATTCATTTTATCTTTAGCTGCAATTCAATATCAGGATGACAAAGAATAGAACATTTTGGTAGCCCGAGAGATTATACGTAACAATAAATAGACCAAATTTATTTTTAATTCTACGAAAAAAATACGTATTTTATTTCCATTACAACTATTCCATTTGCTAATTGATTATCTCTTTATTCCATATGCGGCTTTGAGTTATTCTTTCGCCTATGTGAAGGCCGATAATATTCACCAAATTGGAATAAAATACTATCGTAAAACATAATTCGTGAATAAAACCAAGACCGTAAAGCGTTTTCATTTTGCCAATGTCATAAATACTGGTAAAAATATATATGTTCCTTGTCAAACATTCTTATGACCAACAAAGCAGCGTATCCACTCTGCTAGAAAATTTAGGTTGGGATTTTCTTACACAGCGGCGTTTACAGTATAGTTTAAACTTATTAAAACATTTAAAGATGGGCCCTTTTCCGATTACATCAAGAATATGATACGAACACCAACGTATTACGGTCGGAGGGATCACCAATATAAGATTAGAGAGATAGACTGCAAGACTGACAGGTTTAAAATGTCATTTTTTCCAAGAACGATAAGAGACCAGAATAATTGTAGTCAAAATCCCCCAGGAGTCAGTTCAACACAATATGTATTAACGTACAGGTTAGGGACTGCGCGTGGATATACATATATTTATTTCTTTTACAGGTTCCCCCACCTTCCCCCCTCTATTTGAAAAACCCCAACCCCCTCATCCCTTACCCTTTTCTCCTGGTGCTACACCCCCTGCCACCCACCTTTTTGGTGGCTCGCCGGGTATTTATGTAGATGTAGATGTATGCCATATAAAGGTTTTGCCAACCAATTTATTTTACAATATCTATAGATTGATCTGAAAAAAATAGCTGAATAAAGCAGGGTTCATGTAAAATAATTTAACACCAATGTCACCACGGATAAATCTCATAGAAGTATGGTTCTTTTTGTATTTCACCGCGAATGGATCATAGTTTTGTGATTCAATGGTTCTCCTATGCTAAAGGAAATGTCTCCAGGGAAAAAATAGATATATTTCTTCCCTACATTAACAATTACTCTTTGTAATAGATCGACCAAAGTTGTCACTTCTAAAACACTTTGCATTCATTATATATGAAAATTAATAAAATAACTGAAATTCTGCATTCCTTCAGTACAAATAAAGAAAATCACAGAGGTCGCTCGTAAAACTCATGAAAGCCATCATGACGTCTAAAAATGTGTTATTACTTGCGTTATAATTCAAAATTGAAAGATTTCAATAACGTAGGCAAAGTACAGAAAGAAACATTAGGAATAGAGAATTGAGCAATCACTTCTACGGAACAAGAAACAACGGGTGAGTCTTCGTATTTAGGCTAGTAGTCCGTACTACGCATAAATGCCTGGATGCGCATGGATCCTATTTTTAGCAATTTGCTTTTTTATTAAAATACATGCATCCAGCACAGACGTCACGAAATGCAATTACAGAAGTATGGGTCAGGTGACCGTGAGGACGAAAAATTGGCGAGTGAAGGTGGAAGGCATGGCCGACCATTGTACTCGCTGGAGCGAGAGCGCAGAGTCAAAACCCGATTCGGGTCCTTCATTCTCGTATAATATGTCTGAGCGCATGAGCGGTCGCCTCCATGAAATAAACAAGAAAAAATGCATAAACTGAACTTTACGAGAGTCAGTTCGACAGAACTGATCGCAATCATATTTTTTGTTTATTGAGGAGCGGAGGCAAACTTTGGATCAAGGACTTGACCACCTCTCCTTTCAGACAAAGAAGGTCGAAATAGCCGCATCCCAACGGTAACAGATGCACATTGTGCAGGGAATGGTGGACCTACTCAGATGAATCTATGAATGAAAATATCTTTGATGCTATTTATATCTTGAGCCTTGACAAAACCAAGTGGTTTTAGGTGCCATCTGACGTTTCCATATAAAACTTTAACACTTTTAACGTTAATGTTTTCAGAATATTTTGTTCTTTGATCACAACTTGTGTTGTTTACAGGAACTCGAAGAAATTGTCTCAGCGAAAATATGGAGTTAACTCGTGAACAGTTTCGTGCTATTATTTGTCACTACTTCCGACGTGAATTATCAATACAGGAGTGCATCCATCAACTTACTTCCTCTTTTGGCGATGATGTCCCATTTTTTTGCCACTATGAAACCCTGCTATAACGAATTCCATCACGGACGCCGCTCGCTTAGGGACGAAGTCCGTCCAAAATCAGTTGTCGTGCCAGAAAACAATGATGATGCTCAAGAACGAGTAATGGAAGATCGTCATGTGACTCATCGTGAGATCGAGGCATCCTTGGGGATTAATATGACGAGCATCAATAAGATATTGCATGAATTTTTAGTGGTGAAAAAAAATTTGACATCCAGCCAAATTGAGAAAATTTGGATCTCGCATAAATTGACAAAAGCCCAAAAAGCGTTCGTGTCAATTGGTACATTGAAATGATCAACAAATACAATCGCGGAACATCAAAAGCTGTATAACATATACGCAGGTGAAGAATCTTGCATCCATACGTATGAGGCCGAAACAGAACAGCAATCCATTATATGGGTCTTCCAAGACGAGCCAAATCCGACAAAAGTGATTCGTGCACGTAGCACATCGAAGAAAATGATCGCCTATTTTTTTGGAATTACTGGACGTGCGGCAACCTACCGTTATAGCAACGTAGAACCGTGAATGCTGAATGGTGCACGAGCATTTGTTTTCCGGTAGTAGTTGGTGAAATACCCAAAAAGAAGTGGCAACGAAGGATATCCTTCATCATCTACATCTACATAATACCCCGCAAGCCACCGCAAGGGCGTGTGGCGGGGGGTGTTAGGCCACCACCCAAAAAAAGGAAAAAAGAAAAAGGAAAAAAAGAAACACCGCATTCAAAACCAACACACACATGCAAACCCCAATCCACAACAGTGCACACATTCATTGCAACACCCCATCATTCGACGCGCATGCAACCACACATCTACCTATCCTCACTCCAAAAGCATGCAAGTACATACGCTTACCTACAACAAATAATTCCACCCTAGGATGCAGCAAGAAACCTATCACGAACGTGCCAGCTAGTTTATAGCAAGTAGCCAGGCGAAACACCACCACCACAAGAGCGTTCCACACAAAACTCTCTCCCACCCAAGGTGAGGAATCTGGCCCAACGCTGCAGGTGGGAGGAGGGCACACCCGCGGAGAGGGACAAGGGATGGAAGGGTGGAGCATGAAGTTCGTAAAGACGCTCGGGCATGCGGGAAGGGTTCTGACACAACACACAGGAGGCTAGTGAAAGTGTATGCAATTGAGTTCAACTAATTGTTCCCTAGACGCGGAGGGTGGCAAGTGGCATTTTTGTTATCTCCGAGTGTAACCCTAGAGTTGCTATCCCGTATTGTCCGTGGGAAGAAGGAGTCCTTGAGTCTGCTAGTCCTGGCATCTATTTCCCGAATTTTGTACACATGATCCAAGCGACCTATATATGTTGGAGAGCGAATAATTTTCGAGACCTCGGTGCTGAAACATGCGGATCCGAATTTATTTAGTAAGTTTAACCTAGCATTGAGTCGTCTTTCTTCCAATGATTCCCATCCCAACTCCATAAGCATTTCAGTGACGCTTTTCGTTTTATCGTAACAGTTTTCCACGAAACGAGCTGCCCGGCGTTGGACCTTCTCAATTTCCCGAATGAGGCCTTTTTCACACGGATCCCATACGCTACATGCATATTCTAAATGGGGCCTCACAAGAGCGTGATAACAACGTTCCTTGACCTTAGAGTCACTTCTACCGACAATGCGTCTAATAAATCCTAATTTTTTATATGCTTGCCATGGCAATCATATATCATGGCAATGCAAGCACGAATTGATGGGTCATCCTCCGTACAGCCGTGATTTAGCACTAGATGACTTCTTTTTATTCTCGTTTATCAAGAATAAATTGCTTAGCCAAAGTTTTTCGGCGCCTGAAGAAGGCAATGATGCATTCAAAAACCATGTTTTGGAGGTACCTCAATCAGAGTGCAAAAAAATGTTACGAAAATTGGTTGGAGCGCATGAAAAAGTGTATTGACTATCAAGGAGAATACTTTGAAAAACAATAAAGCCACTTTCAACAATAAATAGCTGTATAAACAGCATCATTAGGCTGAAAATATAAATAGCAACCCTCAGACTTCCTTCCACGTTAACGCAATCCATTTCTAACAACTTCAACTTCATCTAGTTTGACTCTTGCTCTCTTTTCCTTGGGCAATTCGGAGACAGTTTCCTCGAATTAAGGTGTCCTGAATAGGATCATGAAATTTAATTAACAGTTACGACCTGGTAGATGGTAAATTTTTAAATATCCACTTGTTCAAGCTACTCATAAAAGTGTTAGTTTTGGGTGTATACACGTATGTATATGCACGAGTTTATTTATAACAGATAAAAACACGTAGGTGCCTGACTGTTAAAGAAGTACGAAATATCATAGTTAAACTGTATTACTAAAAAAAATAATCTAAAACATGTGCAAAAAAATACAAAATAAACAAACTCGAGTGCGTGGTTTGATATTCTGTTACCCTATGCTCTAAGTTTCCACGATTTAAGAAGTGAAAAATTAAAATCAGCACTCTTGAAAACAGAAGAAGCAATTATCTTCTCACATCGAGGGAAATGGATTTATCATTCGGAAAGAATAGCAGTTTGAGACGTGGACAGGTTGAGAATCAACCTCCTGTCCCTCCAATATATTCCTCTATCCTGGAATACATTCATAAGTTTTTCCCAAATCACTCTATGGAACGCCTTTTCTAAATTTACGAAACAGGCAAATGCATCCTGATTTCATTCTATATATATTTCTCTCGATTAGTGATCTCATTACTGCAATGGCATCACGCCTACCTCTCCCATTCCTAAACCTAAACTGATAATGCCATAAGTAATTAATTGCACTACTCTATCCTTTTTTTAGTAATTTTAGCACTTTAGGTGCGTGGGATACCAAACATATTTCTGTATTCCTCACATAATGTAGCGTTTACCATTTCGGAATAGAAACTAACGCTGACCTCAAAAAGTCTCCCGGCCAAGTTCCTTCCTCATAGATATTACGAATCAGTCCATATAGATCCTTCCTCCTGAATTTTCCTAAACATTTCAGTAGTTCCACAGGAATGTTGTCTACCCCCACGGCCTTATTTGGTTTCATCTACCGTGTTACCCTTTCTATCTCATCGTCGAGTATGCCTGGACCTAAGCTATCTTCCTCTATGCCATGCTCCTTTTCTATGTCGATTCTTTTTGGCCTAAGTTCTTTCCGTTACAGTGTTTCTATATATTCTTTCAACCTCTATTGGATCTGTTTTGTGTCAACTATTATCTTTTCCGAATTATCTCTAACTGTTAGCACATACCATCCCTTCTTACTTCTCGGTAGTGATTTAACCTTGCTGTCTAGCGCCCCAATGTCACCCTTCCTCTGCAAACTTCCCATAACCTCATACTGCGTCTTCTACCATGCTTCTTTTGCTTTATTTGTTGTCTTTCACAAATTATTATTTAACTCTTTGTACTTCATTTTCATTACACCATGTTTACATTCTTCTATTTTCTTCTTCCATCCATTTTTGTAATCACCTCATCCGTGATCCAACATTCCCTTATTCTTTTCCCATTAACGTTTCCGATAGTGTCAGATATCCATTTCTTGACACATTCCCATTTGTTTTCGATAGTACTCAGCTCTTTACCGCCACCCATGATTTCTCTACAGCCTGCTGATAATCCTTCCTTGTTAATCCATTTAATGCTTCTACATTCCATTTCCTAACCCGCCGCCACTGCCTTATCTTTTTAAAACGGACGTTACATTTCATAACAACTAAATTGTGGTCAGAGCCGCTCCCGGAAAGCTGTGTGAATTGATCACACTGTTCCTGAATCTGTGCCTAACCAGAATATAATTCATCTGATACCTTTCTGAGTCACCTGGTATTTTTCATGTATGCCTACGCTTTTGTGTTGGTGATGACTAACAACTGTCTCCTGCAGAACTTAACTGCTTTCTCCCCTCGGTAAATCCTCGTATCTAAACCGTAATCACCTACCTCATCACCATATTTCCCTTCGCCTTTGATCGCATTCCAATCACCCATTACGATCATCATTCCTCTTTCATGTTTGTAATATTTTGCACTGTAAATTGGCGCTATTGCTGTATGTGAATAATGCTTTAAAATAAATAAATAAAATTTGTTTCCCTTCAGGAACACGTGATTATGTCATTTAACTAATCGTATATCATATCGTTTTGTTACTCGTTATAATTGCTCTATGGCATGTATGAACAATGGTGCCTCGTATACCTGAACCATGACCAAGTTCGTCGGTCGGTTCAACTTATCGCTACTAGTAATATTCTATCTGTTGCTTATTCTATATACACAAGCCCTTCCACCACCAACGTTGAAGCCCATGGGAGGGTTCATGAAATAATATTACAATAAATGTTTACTTTTTTATGAAAAATTTATTTACGATTTAAGTAAATTTCATGATGACTCAATATTCTTTTCTCGAATTTTTAAGAAGATATAAAAATTTTGATCTCTTAAAATATTTGATTGGAAAAGTCGATCACTATCAAATGTGTCAACAACACTATTCATCCACCGAAAATTAAAATATAAATAATGAAATAAAATGTAAAAATACTGATGATTGTCAGTGGACTTCAATTTTATATAACATATCCTATTGCAAATGTTTTTTTGAGCATCAAAATTTGAATAAGTAGCAATCGTATATTAAAAGGAAATATTTTTTACGTTTTCCACATTTGTATACTCGCACAACTATTTTATGAATAATCATAAAAAATAATATAATAAAATAAAATATGTTCTATGATTGTAAGTGCACATGTCTAAGCCAACTTGGCATTTGATAAGGCGGCTTTTACTTTTCTTTAGACATACTATAGTCGTGATCTTTCGATTCTTACATCGGAAATAATTTAATTTGCTAATTGGTAGCTCAAAATGGATTTCAAGAAATAGTTTCTTTGTCCTCATATTCACACACTCCTATTTCTTCATCTTTTATTAAACTTAGTTCCCACTAATCACATGTATTGATTTAGCCCCAGCTTAGGCGTGTGTTACTGATAAAGACGCTAATATCACGTTTGACAAACTTGTGGCCGTTGGTTAGCTTATTGTTGATAGCTCTTTTTAAGCTGCCAATCTATCATTGTCACTGTTCGATATTATATTAAGTTTTAATTGGCCTAAATTTCTATATTTATTCATGAGCCTACTCATTAAATCCGTTTATCATACATAACGCGATCAAAGGCATATTTAATCAATTACAACAATTCTCTAATCTTTACTTCTGCTTACTCATCATATTCTAACCAAAAATGGATGCCATAATATAATGAAGGTAAGCATTGAAACTTTTTCCAATCAAAACTTTGGAAAAAGTTTTAATAGCTCTCTCACTCTCTCTGTCTTCCTTCTCTCTCTCACTCACACACACACACACACACACACACACACACACTCTTATAAAAAGATGATTCAAGCATTTTAGAAGAAAACCCAAGAATTAATTTATATTCACTTGGGAAATTAGGGAATGCAGAATCCAAGTTTAAGGTTAAACACCTACTAGTGAAGGCATTATGCTAAATATATCCATGGCAACCATTCTTCTCTTGTAAAATAGAATAGCGTACCAATTTCATAGTGTTACTTAAATGTACAAAAATATCGTATTTCCTTAACTTATATCCTATCAGGAATTTACTTGCCTTGTCACCCTCAAAGTTTCTCACATATCTCGTTTCGTTTCTTAATAAGCATAGTTCCATATTTCTTTTTAGAGTCACATCGGTAATAGATCCGCATGTGTAGCCTCAACCGAACACTATTATTTGCCTTAAATAATGAAATCCACAAAACGAGAATATAAGTTGAAACAGAGGAAAATGGAGAGTAAATATTAATCTCTTTCCAGGACTAACCTGACTTAAGTAGGAATAAAAACGCCATATGCCAATCGGTGACTTAGAAAATTCGAAAAACATTTTGAGCTTATAAAGTGGCGTTTGCGGAAGGAGGACTCATTTTTAATGAATCATCACGTTTGAAATGGTAATTATTATTTTTCCTTTAAATAAAAATGTATGGTATGCCGAAGTAATTGCTGATTTATGTTCACGTCTCCTGCGTAGTTTAAGGTTCTATTGTTCTTGAAAACACGAAATCCTGGATAATATGTGATCACATAAATTCATAATGCAGCCGTTTATTGAGCATAGACGATTACGAACGAGCGAGTAGTGAGCTTCCGAGGTAACAAGAGTGTTCGTTCAGCTCACCTAATTGAATTTCGCGCATGATAAATTCAATAGGAATTTGCTTCACCAAAGCGTTCAAGCCTCACTTAATATAACATTATTTCAGGCCTCGTGTTTTCTGATTTTCTTTTTTTAATCCTGTCAGTATTTTATGAGGCTTTCAAAAGTCTCTTTGGCCCAATTTTTGGCTTTGTTAATCTGTTCTATGTTTATTTCGCAAGTATATCCATTCAGATGTCAAATCAATGAAATTTACTACAACATTTAGTTCAATGATAGACCTGGTAGTTCCATAGAGGTTTGTCAAATGACTTTACAAAGTCCCCTAAAACTCCTGAACGTCACTATGCATAATTAATAATATTACGAAAACTGAACATTTAAAGTAAGATTATACAAAAATACTTGATTTTATAAAACACACACTTTAAGTTAAACACACACAACAAGTTAAAAATTATCTGCAAAATGGGTTTTGATTATGATATCTTTTCTTTGTACTATGTGATCGCTTACTGTTTTCCAGTTGAGTTTCATCCATTTACATACGGGTATATTCGAAGTGAGTTAGTTATATTTACAAATTAATAACTATGTATATCATCTTTTTCGAAGAACTGGAGGTAGGAATGAAAATCGGAGGGGAATTCGTAAAATCGGTTAGGTTTGCTGATGACCAAGCATTAGTTGCCCAGTCACCTAAGGGGTTGCAAGCATTGATGAGTGAATTGGAGGTTCAGTGCGACAGATATGGGATGAAAATAAAAATTAATAAAACAAAGGTTATGCGATTTTCCAGAAAGGAAAAGGCTAAGCCACATACTAAAATAGGCGGGGAAAAAATAGAGCAAGTAGAACAGTTTACATATATCGGAAGTGTTTTGGACCAATACGGTGAAAGTGGTAGGGACGTAAGGAGAAGAATTGCGCTAGGCAAGGAGGCTTTCTCAAGGAGGAGGGAGTTGGCGGGAAGAAGGGAATAGAGGGGAGAATGTTGGGCAAGCGAGGAAAGGACAGGAAAAGGATAGGGCTGTTGGATGGCATGAAGGGAGGAAAGAAGTACACAGAGATGAAGAGGCACCTGATGTAGAGTAGGTTAAGGTAGTAGTAAGTAGTAGTAAGTAGGTAGAAGTAAGTAGGTTGTAGGATTGGGTTTTTCATGGAGTTACAAAATGTTTATTTGATAGTTGTGTCCATCCAAAAACCTACCTTAACCGGTAGATTACCTAATAATATATTAATGTATCAACAAATTCAATGTGAAAATTAATTTTTCCAAAAATGTACCACTTATAATTATTTTACGGTAAAATCCACGTTTTTCAGGTATTTAAAAGTTTTTTTAATGCTCACTAGTTTAAAATTTTGATATAAATCTCTTTTCCGTAACTTGCAGCTCAAGGCTCACTAAAATGTCCATCCTTGCTAGAAAATAGCTTCATACACCCCTGGAGGTAACATTTTCAGTTTAGGTAACATTAATAAACAAGGAAACTTGTAATATATTATATCTCTAAAAATAGTTACCATATTTCTCTGAGATTTTATAAATTTAGCACGGTAACAAGAAACACAAAAACATACATAAAAATCTGATTCTATACTCTAATTGATACTCTCTTTCTGCAAGAGTATATTTGACCTAATTTTATCTTTCCTTTTTAAAATGATTTTAAGAACGGTAGAACGATATACAGGTAAATTATCCTCATCAATTTCTCCTTGGATTTTAGTTTGGGGTAGCCATTCTCCTATCTTCTAGATCTTTTTCCTTATTTTTCCAACATTTACCTGTATAATAATTTTCCTTCACTTATTCTCGTCCAGAACTCCAGGTAATTCCGCTGGTATCACATTCCGGTGGACTCTTCATACACTAACTGATAGATCATACAAGTAGTAGGGTGCAAATATTTACCTAAAAAGCCGTTTGTATCTTACTTCAACTTCTTGGAAAGATGATCCACATACCTGGAAACAAAAAAAAATATAAAAATTAATATTTTAGAATTTAATTTCTATAAATGCCGTCAAAGGCGTAATTTTAAAAAATATCCAGAAAATTTTTCCTTCGTCTGGATTAGGCTATTTTTTGCGATTTTTTTTAAACTTTTTCACCTACATTCAAATAAGAAACCTTAAAGAAAAATTTACATGTTCAAAGAAGGGGATTATAATGGCCAAAAATGCATGCTACAGAAACAATTTGCAAATTAAAAAAAATATAATAATCACCAAAATATTGCGGATACGTGGAATTACTTCCTTGAGATCACGCTCTTGGCAATCAACAAGTTCATTCACAGTGAATTTATAAATGATAATACGGAACCTAAATGGTACAACTCTGATGCTAAGAAAGCATTGCAGCTATATCACCCCAAGATGGAACATATTAGGGATGTTATCACTAGCGACAAAAGGAATGAGATAGCTTTCTGAATCATACAATCTTTTATTTAACCACTCTTTATTTCGTCCAAAATAACTATATTTTTCCTCTCAATTCGTCGTTTGAAAAACTTGCTTCCCGATATCACAGTCTTTAACATAAAATTGCATTTCAATATGCTCTTCAAAAAAGTTTTGTCTCCTTTAAATATTTTTCAACAACATTGGTGTATGTAGTTTTAGATAGGAAAAATTAAAAATTCCTCGGTTGAGGACGCACGAAAGTTGTGGTGGAATTAAGAACATTTTGAGGTCCTTGAATATGACATCGTAGCATTATAGCGGCAGAGAGAGAAATGATAGAGAGTGACCATGTGGTCCTTGATGAGATGTCACATCTTTTTCTGGTATGAAGTCAATTCTGAAAGTGCTTATATTAGAGACAGATGGAGAAATTTTTTTAAATGCAATCGTTGTAAGAAATAACTATCAAAGGGAGAAAGTTGATTGGTACTCTACTCCCTGGCGATGACCGAGGGGAATAAGGGAACAGCTTGACAAGGTTGGTAGGAAGAGAAAGCGTCGGGCGTTGAGATGGTGCAGGAGAGAAGATACTAGAGAGAGGGAAAGTAAGGATGATGTTTTGGGCAGTGGTGAGAGAGGGCGGAGGCAGATGACTGGGGATTTACTCAAGGAACTCAAGCCCGCTCCGACGTCCAATGCGGCTGAAGGGATTCGGAGATGAGAATGGGTGGTTGGGCCAGGGCGATTAGTTCAAGTTGGAAGGGTTGCGTGTTCGTGAGGGATGAAGGAGAATTAGGAAATGGGGCGGGGACAATTAAGGGGACGCAGAAAATAGAGGAAGACAGGGACGAAACGACTATAACTTAAAAAGAATTGAAGGTACCGATAATTAATGGAGTTCTTTCACTCTCTATCTGGTTTTGTATTCACTATTGTAGGCTATATTGTTCAGTGCGTCTGAAAATTTTCCATGAATAATGAAATGCAGGGTTTTTTTTTCTAGGGTGGATTAGAAATAGTGCGTTTAATTTATTTCACATCCTGCATGGTTACAGAATTTTACGGAAGATTTAGGTTCTACCTCCCTCTCATCGAGACCGTTTAAATGTGTGTGTCAGAGCTAGAAAAATATGATACTGAAATAATAAATTACCTTACAGTGAATTACAAGGGACAAAGCAAAGAGTAGTCCCTTCTACCATTGCAACTTATTTGATAACATATTTTCGTAGGTTACTCATAAGCGTAAAATTAGCATCAAAACTAATGGCAATTTAAATTAGATAGCAAAACGTAATGAATGTATTGAGGAATATTAAAGATTATTCACTGAGTATGCACATGTACGTAGCAGAATTACTAAACAGGGGCCTATAAATCAAAGTAAAAGAAATTGAATAATCATGTTGGGGCGAATGGAAACCCTGCGTCTTCGTGAAGGGACTTGAGCATAGACAAAGGGTGCAAGATGGAGAAGAAAACGGGTTAAGAATCAAGGCTGAATAAGGTTTGAGTAGGAGGGATTTAATAAGATTTGAACTGAACTGATCACTCTTTGGTAGGTCAAGGGTTCCATGGGAAAAGCAGGAGTGTGGGTTGAATCAAACGGTTGTGGGAGAGAAAGAAACGATGCAAAAGAAACGGAGGTTTCTACGATGGGATGCAAAGGAAGGAGGATAAAACGGGGTTGAGGAAATGAGGATGGCCCTTGGAACATGGAGAGGGGGGAGAGAGTGATGGAAAGGAGGGAGAAGTAGGCTCCTTAAGACTCGAGAATAAATGAACCAATATAGGGAGAGCGGAAAGCGAGGTCAGTCGAAAGGAGGGAGACAAGAATGGAGGCAGAAGGGTAAAGAAGAGGCGAGTCATTGGGGAAGTTCGGAGTCATTGTAGCTGTTAACTCAGTTGCGTGTGTGCGCGATAGATGGGAGAAAATGCTTTCTCTCACTTACATCACCGCTCTTTCCGCTCTCTCACTGCCTATACTTACCAAGCGAAACAATCAAATTCTGTGCCTAAACTAAGAAGTGTTATAACCCTTTTACTAGCATTTTCTCACCCTTCTTCTCGCTATTTTATATGACCTTTCGAATTCTTTCTTGAAAATGGCACTTTGGGTGTTGCTTCATAGGAGGGATTCCCATATCTCTCATGTACCCTTTACCAACTTATATTATGGGAGTATTTTTAACCCTTTCGCGTTTATCAATTAATTTTTATCCTATAACGAAATCCTTTTCCTTTCTTTTCCCATGGTCTTTGAGCGTCCTCATATTTCCCTTTGATTTCTAATTTTTTTTACAATTATGTATTCAGTTTCAAACAAATTGTTCTCTAATTTGCTCTTGGACCTAAATCAGCCGAAAAAACCGCTTTTCTGGCACATTCCGAGCCATGCTCCATCTTTCATTGCACACGCACTGTTATTCTTCCTGTTTATACGCTCACCTGGGTACTCATGCCTCTTATGGATACCATATAAATTTTCAATCGTATGTCACGTTGAAATTTTAATTTGTAATACTTATTATTTTTATCTTTCCTCCTTTTCTATATGAAATCATTCCTAAACTCCTAAAGTTTAGATATAATTCCTATTCTGAACTTCCATTTATTTTAAGCAATACTGGTCCTAGATGCTCACTTCAGACAGCTTCCTATAAAAGTTGGTGCTACCAATTCCAATTTAATGTATACTTAACAATTATGATCTCGACTGTAACCTCACCGCTCACTATCCCACCTTACTGTACAATCTCCTTCCAGACTCTTCGTTACTTATAAGTTACCTATTTGTCTATCACACTTTCGTAGACTGGAACCCCTACCCTTGCCATACGTCGCACTAACCTTGCCGCACATTCCATCTCAATCCTACCTTCCCATTTACCAAGCTTCCAAATTCATTCTGTTGCCATTATTCCCCTACGGCAGTATCTATACCTCAGCCGTTCTCACATATTTGAAGTCTTTTTACCTTTAAAACCCATATGAACCCTTTCGTACGAACATCGCCGACGTCGTCTAAGGGAGTATTTTTTTATGTTTCGTGGAATCATTATGACTTCGTTCCAACTTCTCATTATTCTCACTTTACCTCAGAGAATTTTTTTCTTCACAATTCCACGGCCCTTTCGTTACCACTGACTGGATAGCACCCGCTTTATCAAGCCACTCTCTCTCTCTCTCTCTCGCTTCTTTCTCTTTTTCCCATCCTACGTCGTGACACCCCCGGATATATACATTTATGAATATATCGATCATTCGGCAGACTCACCTGCCGCTCGAACCGAAGAAAATTATTCTGTTTCAAGGCCGATTCACCTTCATTTGCAATTCAAAGTGCTCGAAAAATTACGACGGTTCAACACGATTACCCTCTCCGTTAACATGGATGCCTGCAAACCTAATGCATCTAGCGAATCCTCCAATAGCTTCATACACCTTTCCATTCTCACTGCATAGATACACTCCCTGAAGATATCCTTCATAGACCGAGAAGAGCTTTTCGATTAGCAATGGTAAGGGGTTATTTTTCACTGTTATTTAGGGTTATCTTATGGGAAGGGTAAAACATATATATAAAAAAATATAATATATATGTATACATCCTTCAAAAAATCATACCACCTTGTTGCTTTAAAATGCTAAAATGGTTTTTAAATCGCGAGTTTTAAAAAATACACGTTAATCAGTAATGAAGTATGGTAAGCAATACTAACATTAAGGTAATAGAAATTAGTAACATAGTCTTAATTAATAAGGTGGTGTATACTAGTAAAATAGAAGGGATTAGTGAAGTAGTTGACCATAGTAAGGAAATAGAGAAATGTTGTTCGAGTAGAAGTTAAGTACTGGTAAAAATTATGTAGTAGTAGAACTGGCTTAGAATTAGGAAAGAAGTAATATTAGAGCGGTTGTAATAGTGGAGTAGTACATTTGTGCAGTATTAGCAGTAGAAAGCTAGCAACGCAGTTGTAGTACAGTGAATACTGTAAATAAGGTTTAATGGTAATAATAGGTGGATAGAAGTAGTAAATGATGAAGAAGAATAAAAAGTATTGGTTGCAAATGTTAGTATTAACGTAAGGTAATTGTAGGAGTAAGTAAAATTATATTAACCCTCAAATATACATAAGGACGGTTATATTAGTATAAATTACATTAAACTGCATATAAATAAATAAATAAATAAAATTATATATATATATATATATATATATATATATATATATATATATATATATATATATATATATATATATATATATAGATGATTTCTTCGAAGTAACACGGAAGTGTTGAATTGAAAACTTAGACAGCAACACACAACATGAGAACATATAAAAGGAACACTCACACGTTAAACCTTGATAATTTCGACGGACTCGAACTCCGTCTTCTTCGGAAAATAAGTTAGGAATGGAGAAATTTGTTCGGAATAGGTTCGAAAGATAAGATAGGACTCATCTTCCTATCTTACCCTATCCTATTTTAAGGATAAAACTCCTATCTTATCTTCCAAAGAAGACTGAGTTCGAGTCAGTCGAAATTATCAAGGTTTAACGTGTGAGTGTTCCTTTTATGTGTTCTCGTGCTGTGTGTTGCTATATATATATATATATATATATATATATATATATATATATATATATATATATATATATATATCCCTCCCATGGACTACATTCACCTGGTTCTATCGTAGTTCGCATTTCATGCTCTTAATCTTTTCTTTATCAGTATTTGCTTTCCATTACAAGTTGGTTATAGTTACCGTAGCTATATGCGCCGATATAGTTCTTACAATACACTTGATTCATTTTCCTTCGACTTATAAATAGGCTCTTGGTTTGCATTCGGGCTGAATTCCCTTCAGAAAACATCTTTTATAGGTGAATATCTTTTACTTCTACGTCTTCGAGAGAGTTGGTGCATTACTTCCCTGATGTGCTGAATGCATGGCTGACCAGCCAAAAAGTTTCTCCTATACCTGTTCTTCTTTGCGATTTCTATTCTGGAGCCCAAATTGACGTATACTACTTTAATATTTGCCTTCTATACCCGCTGAATTTTAGTCTTTCTCTGTGAAAAAAATTCTCTTCCCCTTCAACAATGCTGAGGAATTTATCGATCTTTTCCCATGCCTTTTACACTCCTTTCATCCTGAGCCAAATATTGGCATATAGACTTGAACTGCCACTATGTTCAAAGGCACCCTCCTCCTAGCTTCAGCGTCAGAATCCTTTCGTTATTTCACAAACACGCCTTTATTATCTTCCCACTGGCACTAAAACATGCAGGGACGAAATAAAGCACACTCGTCATATTCATCAGTGTAGGAGGCAGTTGAGTGTTAACATGACAGCAATGTCTTATTACTGGCTACAAAGTATGTCTTGAGTAACTTATTCTCCATAGTAAATGTATACAAATGCATATCCAAAAAATTCCACCCCTCTTTCTCGTCGTAGAATAATTTTCGTAAGTCTCTTTGTTATTTCTCGAATATTCCCTCATATTAGCAGGGTCAGCAAAACATTTACTTTAACAAATGGTTGTTTTAATGACGAGGTGAGGTCGACTATGAAAGTATCGTTAAAACCTATCATTGCTTCCTATGATCGATGTTTTCTATCATGGCATAAACTTTCCTTTGCAAATACCAAATGGTGTAAAACCTTTAATTAAGCTAGTAACTTGTCTCTACATCGTAGACCCTGCTGTGGCCACCGCTGGGATGTCCACCTGAAAGAATAAATATGAGCTCGTAGACATACGTTCGCGCACACAAATGTACGCGTATATTTTGCTAACTTATATGTTTCCTCAAATCGTAAGATCGGTGCGGAAAAATACAAATGAAAATCTCTTTAAAAGTGTGTTATAAATCTTTCTCGCATTTTCAAATATATATATATATATTACAAAATGTTATTTAAAAGAGAAATCGTGCGATTTTATGACCTTCCGATCTTCTTTAGCGATAAAATTCTATTTGTGGCTACACATATGATTCCAGCGATAAGTACTTTCATTTAGCGAACGAATCGTACTACAGTTAAGTATCACATTGGAGCATAGGTGTTTATATTTGAACATATATCTGGACATAGATATATCAAATGGATACATTTTCTTGGAACTAAAAATATGAAAAATACAAGATATTAAATACTGATAAAATTACACACATAAACTTTTTAAATACTAAAATTTGCATATGCTAACAATGTATTTAATGATTAACAATTTTCCAATAAATAGTTCCACACTTTATTCATTATACAATTTCCTTCGGAAAAGTAGTATGACTTATTTTTACCCATGTCTGTCCCAAAAATAATGTGACTTATTGTTTCCATGATAGACGGATGGACGGGCAGCGGTTTCCCCGACTGATTTCGAAGGAAGGGAGTCTCGGAAAAGACTGGAGGCCGGTGGCAATTGGCTCCCAGCCTTTGTGGAGTGGGGATCGTTCGTTTGTGAAACCCCTATAACGTGACTTCGTTACGCACCGTCATGAGCCGGTTATTGGGACAGCACTACTATATGTCCTCAAATACTACGACAAAACTTGGCAAAACCGAGAATGTGACTCATGAAATGCTCGAGGGCGCTTAGGGTGAATCGGACATAGGTGGGACATAGGTGAATCGGGTGTTTTAGAACGCCACAAGTTGTTTCAGGAGGGTGGAAAATATGTCGAAGACGCCGAAAGCCTGGGACGACCTTAGAGCTCAAAAAATGACGAAATACTTCCAAGAGTGAAGGTTTTGTTGGACAGAGATCGCAGATTAAGTGATCGCATGGTTTTTGATAAACGTAGCATGCCTATAGATGATTCGCACTGACTTGTGACCGTAAAAATGGGCATAAGAAAGGTGTGTGCGAAGTTGGTGGCGCGAGTGGTATCGTACGAACAAAAAGACACTTGCACGCGGATATTCCAAGAAGTTCTCGACCCTGCCTCAGCCACCCTACAGCCCTGACGTTACCCTACCTGCTTTCTACTTTTTACCCCGCCTCAAGCCCATACTGAGAGAAGGTTGCCACGGTTCGATGGAAGCGTAACAACAGGCCGTTACGATGGAGTTTAGCAGCAATCTGAGCGCCGCCTTCCAGAAGGCGTGCGAGGCTTATAAAACCCGCTGGCAGCGGTGTGTGGACACACAAGATTGCCACTTCGAAGAACACTGAGCGAATGTATCAATTCTGATAATAAATTTCTTTTAATCGACCCTGTACTTCTACTTTTGGAACACACCTTGTAAATCTTTGCCATCCGTAGCATTCTGATTCCTCATGCTTCACCGTAGTTTGATCTCTATTCCTTACTATATGCTTGGATCCGCCCTTTAAACAATACCCTTATTTCCTATCTCCCTAACATACACTCAGCCTCCACCCTGCCATCACCATCTACCTACATCCCGATATCCCCATCTTGCCTAACTCCCCATCTTGCCTCCCACTCACCCGCCTTCACCCTCATTTTTCCTCCTTATGCCTCTCCATTAATCCCTCCCACTCACACGACCCGCCAATCTGCCCTCTCCTTCCCACTCGCCCCCGGGTTCCTGACACTGAGAACACCCTCGGCTTCCCCATCTTACTCCGGCATACAACCGGCTCACAACTCCCACCCTCGGTCCTAGACGTTCTCCTTCCCCTTTTCCGATCCGCTTGCATGCCCCATTTCACCCGCTCCTTAACCCTGCATATACCCCTAACCTTGCCCCACCTCCCCAAAAAATCCTACCCGCCTCTCCCTCCTTTAAAATCCCCTCCGTTCCCCTGCCCCTTCTTCCAATTCATGCTAACTCCCACTCCTCCATGGCACCCGAGACCCTTTCCCCCAAATCCAGTATGCCTTCGCATCCTACTCCAGCCCACCTCTGTCTCCCCCGATTCGCTCCCCTCGGCACTCTTCCCCGCTAATCCTCTCATACTCTCGTTCATCTTTGTAATGAAAAGAGCATTTCACATCGTTATGTCAGACAACTCCCATCCATTTGCCACCTCGGGAAATCTCCGGGCTTAAGTACCGACATCAATCACTGGGTGGAGAGGGGTCGGGGGAGGAGAAGGAAAGAAAAAATGCGAGAGAAGCCGGGGGAGAGAAATCACGAATCCGCACCACCATCCCGCTCCCTCAAGAGCTCAGCCTTATAACAGAATGGATTCTTAAGTTTTATTTTAAGCTTGAGCCAGAAAGGTAACTAAAATAAAAAAAATACCAAGAGCAACCGGATTTCAAGAGAGCCCTCTTTTGCGGGGGGAACATTGAAGGCACCCTTTTCATTTATTCCATTCAGAGAGAAAATATTTATCAGGGAAAGGAGACTCACAGGAAAGTTTACTATTGAATAACACCATAAACAATATAATTAAGCAGGAATACAGTTATGAGGCTTTCGATATGAACCAATATTTCAATGATATACACGGATTTTATTCATCCATAACCTCGTCAGCAGTTCACAATGTCAAAATTAAAAAATTAATTGCAGTCACTGCAGTAAGAGAAGTAGATGTGTTCTGAAAGACACTAGATATCGGTTGTACATATTTTCTTTGCTCAATAATCTCAGTAGTTGTAAAATTGAATTGCTTCTTGGTTGTGTTTGTAAGCATTAAACCTTGAAATGCCAAGTTTATGCTATGAATGTCCATATGTCAGTCATAACAGTCACCTGGCAGCAGTGAAGTGACATTAAGTAAACAGAGGTAGTTTACTAATTGCCCACTATTACAGAATAATTTCATTTCTCAACCATTCAGTCAATGAATAATAGCGCTTTGTTAAGCATCCTTCAACTCTCAAACATCGAAACAAAAGGAGACTAAAATGCGAGAATATCCATGGAGTAAAAGGGAACGGTTTCGCATGGGATCTGGTGAGTTTTTGTGAGAATTGCTGTTCAAAGTGTTTCAGAGCTTCCTTCATTCATCCTTCAACCACAAACTACTTGATATTTCAAGGTCTGTTGAAGCGTTCCTTATTTTTATTGAAATTTCAAGAATTTCTTTTAATTTTTATTTAAGTATTATGTAGGTAAAATTTGGAGGTAGAAACAATTTTTAAGACCTATTTCTTGAAACCAATAGAAAACTAGGGGTTGGTACCCTGTGCGATTAGACTTTAATAAAATATATATAGTATATAGTACGTTACGTATATATCATTGTGATCAAGGCGGTATGTATTGAATCGGCATATACACAAAAACTCAACATTATCTTCTGCTTGAAATTAGTAAAACTATAACGATAATGCGAACAGGATTTATTTCGTTTCATCTAATTACTATTTCGTAAATACTTTCTTCAGCCACAATAGTCACAGAAAAAAAAGGTACATTTCTGAAACAAAATCTCTTATTTTACTAGTACTAATGGGGACTTAAAAGTTTCCGTGCATGTGCTAATTGAATTTACTAATTATTTAAACCTAGAATATTAAAAATTACCTACATTCGCTCTCTTGAACTAAAAAAGCGATGGAATGTAAGATAAGTAGTTTTAAAAACAATAAAAAATGTGAATCTTACAGCGCATAAAACTGCAAGCACATTAGGTGTGCACAAAATAAAATAATTAAGTGGAATTGATGTAATTAATTAATCTGTCTGACTATGTAAATTAATGAATTTTTCAGGTCCGGTAATTTCCGGGAGCAACTCTAAAAGGAACAAGGAAAGGTTTCATTACAACGGCAGGCATTTCAAAGCACGACCAACACGAGCAAAGGGGCAGAGGGGAAGAGAAAATTGGAGTCCGTTGGAATTAACGCACAGACCATTGGACCGCTGCAATCTCTTTCTTGCCACTCAACGACCAAACGGAGTGTCTTTCCGTCTGTCCTCTGGAGGCACTGAACTCACTTCCCGACGTCCCCTTCTTCTCATCCACCTTTCACCACTCCACCTCCTCCTATCCGAGAATAAAGGACGTAAGAAGAGAAAGACCGGTATTCAGGGAAGGCGGTCCCTGGTCAAAATATCTCTCCTCCCCCGAACCTCTCTCGTTCGGCCTTTCGTTTTCGCTGCCACTTCAACGAGTCGCCCTAGAGGAGGTACCATTTCTGTGACCATCTCGCTGACCCCACCATACACGCACAATCATGAAACCCCCCACACTGTTGTGCCCACGCACACGAACACAAGACCACACGTTTGCTTGGACACAAAAGAGCACATTTTAAGCGTTAAGATTTCTGGTTTCAGATATGACGATGGGATTGGGACGACCAAAACCACCGACTGCCCATCACCCTTATCTACTCTCCCTATCCTCATGTTGCCAGGCGTCACAGTCCCCATTCCGAGGTGGAGGTACAAGTTTGAACGAGGCGACTGCTGGCTAAGATCAGCGGTATTTATCCCTCGCGCGAAGATCGTTCCTGTTGATAGAGACGTCACATCGGTCTGAACGGGATATTTTCGAACCGCAGTTTTTGTTGCTTCTTTTTAAAACGCTAATTCGATTCTTTGTCCCTTTCTTTCACGATGTGCCCCTTCCAAATACTTTATCACAAGTTATAGCCAATACTCCTCTTCCTCCGATTTCCCATGGATTTTTTTTTCAAATCATTTCCTTTAAGGGTCATTTCAGAATGTAAGGGCAAAGGTTTGTCCACTTGATGCAAATATTTCTGGAAGGCTATTTATTACAAGAATTAATAAGTTTAGATAATATCACCGAATTTCCTAGCAGACGATGTAGAATGAAATTACTCTTAAATGTCGGCAGGAATAATGGAAAGAAATAACTGTACGAAGTCTATCTAACTTTAGTTGTAAAATATACTGTAATGATGGATAGAGAAAATGCTTAAGTTTAGCCATAAAACATATTATGAAGAGCTCTAGGATAATAAAGGAACATCTGGTATATAGTAATGAATCTAAGTTTTTGTTTTCTTAGTCATCATAATGTCCTGTTATAAGATCATTAAGTGAATACAATCATTTCTTACTACCTAATACTTTCATTCGTAAATTGATCTTCACATTATTATTCATAAAATGCTATATGCGTCTGTATTTTTATCTATAAAAACATCTATATTTTTACGATTTTATCATAATAATATGCAATTATCACGATATTTTGTAAATTATGATATTTGATGAAATTCTCATACATTTAGAGTACAACAGCAATTATTCGCACTAATTAGCACCCTCTAGAACGCACACACCTGTATGAATTTGCTTCAGGACGAATACTCGTCAATGAGATATTCTAATTAGTCAGTAATGACCATTCTGTGAAGAACAAGTTATAAATTTAAGTGTTCTTAATTTGGTATTTTATCATCTAAAAAGTAGAATTCTAATTTAAGAACATTCATAAATGTAAATTAAGGTGAATTCACTCATTTCATTTCATATGATAACTTTGAATAACCTTAAAATCTACATTCATTATTCCAAATAAAGTAAAAATAAGCGTTTCACCACATGAAGTAGATATCGGAAAATCAACATACTCTAGATAAAATAAATTATCTATGTTTCACTGTTGTACATTTCAAAGAGTACATTTTCAGATTTTTACGCATTATTATGTTCACAATATGAAGTAAAATCTGAGAGTAAGATGTCTGTATATATTTAGTATATACTACATACTATTTTAATATTAATTGAAAAGTAATATATTTTCCATTCGCTGCCACATAAATTTTACATCTGCTTTTGTAAGAAGACAGTATCTTAGCGTTAAATATCAAGCTACATAAAACCCAAAAACTTAAACTACTTCATATAACTTTTTAAATTTGGAAACTAAAATATTTTTTTAATTATACAGGCAAAAGCACTACACAACGAGTTTTCAAAGGAAATCCAAGTTAGGTCTATCTCTATCTCCTTGATCGACCTTTCGAAGTTGAAAGCTCTCGAATTCTACAGCTAGACACAGAAAAACTATCGTTCGACTTTAACTGCAGATGGAATGAAAACGTTGAGTTACGGCCGAGTTTATTTAGATTAAGCGCCTTTTATGTTAAGGTGGTCCGAAAACACCCAGCTGTATACGGCACCTGTTTACTTTCCAAAATGAATTGAGGTTTTTCTCAGACTCGAACCTGTTACGGTTCTTAAGAAGATAATCCAGCCCAAAGCAACACAATTTTGGTGGGCAAGAAGGGAACCCTAGGGTATAAGGGAAGAAATCGATTAAAAAGTAAACGGGATGGGATAGCGCAGACAGCAATCGAGGACAGTTCTTCCTCCTCTCCTGGAAGGAATAGTCTTCTGAGTTCTGGTAACCGTCATTTATTCCAGCATTATTGCATAATTTTGTTATATATGTTATCCACCAAAGTAAAACTAAACAAATAAATATTCTACAAACTCGCCATACCAGATTTCCTCGGAGAGAAGGCGATCATTTAGACAGCTTCAATTTTGTATTATCAAAGTAACATTTTTTAATAAATTAATGGAGAAATCAATAGAGCTGTAAAAATAAATGTGAATTTACGAGACGGTGTTGCTAATATATTCGTATCCAATTAATTGTAAATAGTCATAGACAAAATAAAATAACCTATTACCAAGTTTTCCAAGAATCACAGGTGAGGTATGGAGTTAAATTGCTGTATATTTAGATCTATTGGCGAATATAGGAAGAATCACTGTCCAATAAGGATTATCAGTCCCTCGTATTTCAACCTTAGGCAGCAAGTAAACTAAGTGACCATAACCAAAAGCAGTTTAATCAATTTGTCTTACTCTATTTAAAGGGCATCGATAATTATATTTTCTAAAATGTGCAAAAAATATGCCTGTTCCAATGTGTAGTTTTCCGTTAAATTAAACAATGTCGAGCGTTGTAGGATCAGGAGTCATTGAACACTGCCTTAAATCTGTTATGAGCAGTATAAAATATTTGTTTTGGAAGATTCTCGGCCAAAATGAGTATTCTAGTCTTCACCTCAGTCATTTCTTAATTCCATTCCTAAAATCAATAAAATAAAATAAACTCTTTGTTTAAAATCAAGAGAAGCATTTCATTACAGGAAAAAAGAGAATAACAACATTTCAGGGCCGCTGAAAGTAGGAAAGCACATTCCTTTCCTTAAGCATTCCTTCTCCCATCTTATTTACCGCATTTTTGTTAACTTTCATGGTTCTCTGACCTTTCCACAGCGAACCTCTGCGTTGCGATCGACAATGAGAACATGGAATTTGACCATTATGTATTATATTCTATAGGAATAATAAAACCGTAATCTTCCCTTTCTCTGAAGTAGACTTTCTTCACCATTTGCTACGGATTTTCTTCTGCACTCGCTTTTCTTGTTCCTTTCTCCGTTTCTTCCACCCCTCACTCTGGCGCGGCTTTTACTAATCCTCAACCCCACGCCGCCACCCCAGACCGGAGCGTTCCGAACGTCCGCTCTTATCTCGTTCTACCTATCCGCTCTCTTAATCCAAATTCCGACCCGATCGTCTTCCACACATGCCTCAGGTTTCTCCTTCACATTCGGTTTACTAGAGAAAGTTCCCACACACTCCGGTCACCGACATTTATCGAACTTCTATCTCATCCGCTCGCACTGTTCATTCCAACTTGGAGTAAAGAGTAAAAATATTACCCTTAAATCTCACCCTTTAAATTCTATTTTTACAAAATGGTATTTGGGATAATTTTGTGTACTATGTGTGTCGGTAAATATCCTTTGGGCGAGATCTTCTACTTCTGCATTCTCCCGGTGAGAAGAAAATTACTCGTGTACAAAAAGCGTTGCCTCGACTCGACCTTTTTTCGAGAATTTTACTGATAATATTTTTCGAAGTCTCAAATGAGCTGAGGTCTCCCTGATTTTTAATCAATAATATGTTAGAAATAATCTCCTCCAACGCCGCATCTGTGGGCATTCTTCACATTGACGTGAGTTTATACATTTTTTTGTTTTTGATCAATCTATCACTAGATTTACGTAAATATATACACAATATCACCAAAACTTGTAGACGTTCTGAAAAGGCCCTACGAAGCTCAATTTCACTTTTCTCCAAACTTGTATTGATAAATTCCTTAGCCATGGGATAACTTACTCTCAGAGGAACGATTATAGTCATTCCTGTAGGTAGAAAGGAAAATATGTGTTCAATTGTTTCAGGCTCAACTATGTGGAAGCTCATGTTCATTACATTAAGAACAAAATGTATACATCCACAGTTCTTTATTCTCGTACACCTAGTTTCAACGCTTAGGCGTCATAATCAGGTGCTTAAGATGATACCTAAGCATTGACTCTAGTTGTACGAGAATAAAGAACAATGGATAAATGCATTGTGTTCTTCAATTAAGGTTATATGTGATGAAATGGAAAAGTAAAAACTACCCTTAATAGTACAGTAGTGAAGCATTTATCCGTTTGGTATTCAGAAAACCCAATTCTGAACGAGAACAAAGTTATTACTAAATAATTCCCAAGACTGCTTGACTGACTACATCCAATAAAGTTTCGTGACAAAATCGCGCACTTCAATTAAAACTAAATAAAATAATAACGAGTAAATTCTTATTTACGTATTATTTTAATTGAGAGAATGGCAACCATTTATAACTATTACTACATACCACCTGCCTTTCTTCCAGTCTTTCACTATACTCATCCAGATTTCATGCACCTACTTTCAGCTTATTCAATATCTATTGCAAAGGGGCCGTTGCACAAAAGGAGTCGTATCAGTCATTTTTTGCACTTGTCGAAATGAAAATATCCGTAGTTCAAGTCAAGGTCAAGGAAATATAATTTTGCTTGTGATCTGCTCGATTCCGCCTTTATATATTATTATTATTATTATACGGTAATCACCAAGTTGAGGTAGGTTTTTGGATGGACACTACTACCAAATAAGTATTTTGTGACTCCTAAAAAAACACAATCCAGCAACCTACTCTACATCAGGTCCCTCTTCATCTCTGTTTACTTCATCCCTTCATCCCGTCAAACATTCCTATCTTGTTCCTACCCTTTCCTCGTTTCCCTAACTTTCTCCCCTCTATTACAGTCTTCAACATCCCACTGCCGACCAATACGCCCTTCATCCATTTTTTCTGCATCCCTAGGATTTCTCCCAACTGAGATATGTACAGGTTACGGATTAGCCTCCTTTCCCTCCAATCTATTCCTCTTTTCTGAAATATATTCATAAGCATTTCCCAATTCACTCTATCAAATGCTTTTTCGAAATCAATGAAACAGGCAAATAAGTCCTGATTGTGTTCTATATTCCTCTCGATCAGTGATCTCATTACTGCAATCGCATCACGCGTACCTCTCCCCTTCCTAAACCCAAAAATTATCATCCCCTAAGTAATCATTTGCACTACTCTCTATCCTTAATCTGATTATCCTGAGAACAACTTTAGCTTCGTGGGATATCAAACTTATTGTTCTGTAGTCCTCACATGATGTAGCATTTACCTTTTTCGGAATAGGAACTAACACTGATTTCACTAAGTCTTCCGGCCAGATTCCTTCCTCATTGATACAACGAATCAGTCAATATAGAGTCTTCCTCCCAAATTTTCCTAAACATGTTATTATAATTATTTATACGTTTATTTGTAAACATGCTACATGCTATTCTACCAAATGTCCTACCTTCCTTAATTATCCCATGCCTACCCACACAAACATTCTTCAACACCATACTCAAAATATCTATGCTAATGATAATGGTTTCTTACGGGAATTCCGTGCAGCGGCTTGAGTAAAAGAGTAAAGGGTATTACCAAATCATTTCAGATATTTACTTGGTAAGTAAGAGGACGGAGGAAGTGAAACTTCATATAACTTCATTCAATGAAGGGCCTTTTCCGCGGTCTTTATTCCTCACTCACACAAGCCTAAGGGGTTATCGATCCCTTCAACCTTTTTCGACCGAAATGGATCATGTTTGTGTCTCTTTATCAAGTCAACTCTCCCTGAGTTCACAACCATCTTTACTCCGTGGTTGAAAGTATTCAATCAATGAGTTAGTATTTTCTTTTATTCCTTTCTATCACATTCTTACAAATTGAGGGTTTAGTTTTTATTCGTGAATAGGAAAAAACTCTTTCCCTCCCCATCTCTCTTTCGCGCGATGCTCTTTAATCATCACATTCAATAGTAGATTCCGAGTTTTTCATTACCTGCATCGTTTTTCTGTTGTTTCCTCGCATTAATTGGATTACACCAACTGAGGTGAATTAATTGGCCTATGTCACTTTCGAGGGTGCACTTCTTTCTCCCTCGAGGACGCAACTCCCTCTACGGAGACTTTCCCCTCCTAATCCAAACCACTTTTGTCTCCCGCCACGCCTCGACCGACAAACCACGCCCTCGCTCCCATTCCACCTGACTCATCCCAGACTACTCCTCGCCCCCAGTAGCTAACGATGATGGAGCTCGGTGTTTACATTTCTACCAACATATTCAACTCCCGACGGGATTCCATCTTTTCAGACTCTTTTTTATATGGGCTCTATTATTTTACTTCCCACGACTTCAACGTCAGTTTCAGAATCACTCTATGATTCATGGTGTCAAAGTCATTTAAGTCCTTCTCCAACGTTGATCACCGGGGTAAGTAATTCACTAAGGAACTAACTTCTTCGTGTGTCAGTAAATTACACTCTAGTACCACTTAAATGAACCGTCACGTTTACTGCTCCTTCTTGTTATCTCCATGAGTTAATACATGCAAACGTTAACCAATAAGGAATGTCGAATTTACTATGTAAAATTCACCTATCACGTGATGCTTATAATCCATGATTATATATATATATATATATATATTTAATGAATCAATAGCAATTACAGCTATATTACCCTTGGAATAATCCATGATTATTTACTTAGGGAAAATCTAAAGCCATATAAAATAAAATCTGGCTTAGGTAAATAGAAATGAAAATTTAAAACAAACTAGCCATGTTCTTAAGCCTTAAATACATCTAAGAAGCTATTTCAAAAATGACTAGATATTAAGTTCAATATTTTGTTCTGACATTTTAAAGATTACGCGTCAATAATTTGTGGTCATTACTTTACGAAAATGAAGGAATGACATGAATGAATGAAAGTCTTTTTTATTTGAATATCACTTTACCGCCGAGTCATCAACATTGAATGCACAGAGGTTACATTACTTTCCATTCATTATTCATGGTTGTAAAATGTAAGTAGCAGTATAGTATATGCGTCATTTAATGAAAGAACGCTTCAGGAAAATTTTGAGTAGAATTGGCTGAAGGCGCATAATTAATCGCTAACTACATCCATAGTGGAAACAAAGTATTTCACTGATCACTCCATTCCTTTAAACTGTTACGTCCCTAAAACCTTCATCACGTTCGTTTTAGCTAATTTTTTATTTTCAGTTCTTTCCCATTTTTTTCAATATCTTAAACATTTCATTCTCAGCAGGAAGAACCAACAATAACCATTCCCTCAAAACCATTCCTCTGCTGTGCGTGTCTCACTCTCATTGAATCCCCTCATTTTTATGAATCCGAATTTCCATGACTTTCTCCGTCGCATCATTTTTTTTCCCTACATTCTCCTTAACTCATTTATTTCATTCATATAACTCTTCGCTGTAATGCTACCTCGTATTAACAAATTTGATGGTATCATAACAATGTTCCAAAATACGACCTGAGATTTCCCTGAAGTTAATTATCCCTTGAATTGATTTATTAATTACTGGTTAACATTTTCTCTTCGGATTTAATATGCACACTATTTCAAATGAGATCTAGTATTTTAAATAAACATATTTTCCCCTGAATTTTCTATATTTGTTTATCTAGTAAGTCGTTTTATTTATCCTGTTCATTGAATGGCAGGCATCTCTCAAGTTTTCTACTGTTGCACTAAAACTATACTAATGTATATAACAGTTTTATAGACTAAGTCCTATAAAATAGAAGTCTCATTTATTTCCGGACTAATTTAACAAACCATATTACCGAAAAAATGAGTTTTGAAAAGCCATTCAACCTCTGTCAGCAACTATTAACCATATATCTTGTGTTTTATTGCTATGGATCAATGATAGTGAACTCTCTTCTATGATCTTCTCGTCTAGATAGCTTTTCCATTTACCTAGACAGTACACAATTTCGTCCGTATTTCTAAGTAATGATGTACAAAAAAAAACAGAATTTCCAAAATAGATGTACTAACCAGCCATTAATGGCACTTTTAAAATCCCTTTGACCCCTGATCGCCATTCCTACGGCCACTGGAATACCCTTGCTGTTGTGGATATCCATCCATTCACTCATACTTATTGCTCTCTATGTTCCTCCTCTCTGCACCATTCATTAGCATTCTGCCAAATGCCAATCCACTTTATCCCTTTAGTCTTTTCCACGCTTACTCGTTCCCCTCCAAAACCTCCGCTTCCCATCCTTTTACCCTCACCGTTACACACTCTATGCCATACCGCCAATTCTCTCCTCATCCACTAACCCCTCCCATTCTCCGCATCCTCCCTCCGCTACTCGCCCCTCCTCAAGTATTCTGTACTCCGCGTCTCCCCACCTCCTACTATTCCCCGCCCACACTTTCGGTCGTGTCCCTTCGGAGCGCTTGCTGTGGGCGGGAACCTTGATTAGAATGTGTGCTCTGGGGTCTCAACGCTCGTGGCTTAGAGCCTTGGTCAGAAGCCGAGTTGAAAAGAAGTGGAAGCGGGAGAGGGGTGGAGCATGGGAGGATTTCCGCGGTGTAAGGTTTGGAAGAGAATGGGATCGTTGGAGTAGTATGGTCGGGTGGAGAATATAGGAGTAAGTCCATTTCTCTCCCTCTCTCTTATGGGATGGGAGGGAAAAGGGGAACGCTCGTTAAGGTGTAGGCTCAGGGAAGGAGAATCGGTGAAGGGGAAAATGGATGAAGGGGATGAAGAGGAGGAAAAGGAGTCAGGTAGGCACCCACAGGGGCGACAATAGGTGGGGAGGGGGGCAAGGGGAGAGAAGAGAGGACAAGGGAGGAGTAGCACGAGGACCGCACGTCACAGGAAGCGGAATGAAAAGGGTAGTGTTCGTGCGTGTGCACACGTCTGTGGCTGGCTTGGGTGTGTCGCTGTGCGTGTGGGGGGAGAGGAGGCGTGTTATGTGCGAGGGGTGGGTGAGAGGGTTGGAGGGAAAGGAGTCACGAGACGGAGGCGAGAGAGAGGTGAGGAGCAAAGAGGAGATCGACGCCTTAAGGGGCTCTTACACGTATGCCTCGTACTCATCCCCATTACCTTCCAACTAATCGCCCGGAGCCGATGCTTTTAGGCTACATCAACGCATTTTGGTGTTTTACACCTTGTGACCAAAGACGTTGAACTTGTCTTAAAAAGCACAAGTGCTGCTGTAATGGCAACATGTTCAGCTTTAGAAAGCACCTGCGCTAAAGGCGAAATTACGACTGAGATTTGAAAGAAATTTCATCTAAGTCTAAGGAAGGCGATAAAATATTTTCCTTCCGACCCATATGGATGTCATTTAATAAGCACATTGCAAATAGAAACTATAAAACCTCAAATACAATTTAATATGTATAACATGTATAATTATGCTTAAATATATATATATATATATTTAAACATAGAAGTACACAGAGATGAAGAGGGACCTGATGTAGATTAGGCTGCCTGGATTGGGTTTTGTTTGGAGTTACAAAATGTTTATTTGATAGTTGTGTCCATCCAAAAACCTACCTTAACCGGTAGATTACCTAATTATTATTATTATATAGATATATAGTATTATCTTGAAAATGACGCTCTCCGGCGACGCACAAACACAAAGATAATAGATATTACACACACAGAAACATAAAAGGACACTTACAGTAGATATTTACGTTTCGACGGCACGGCCGTCGTCATCAGAGGATATATATATATATATATATATATATATATATATATATATATATATATATATATATATATATATAACAACTGCAATCAAGATTGAGGGTAAAATATGGTGGAACGTAAAGCGAAAAGTACTCTTAGTTATAAGAGTAAATATTTCGGAGGCTCATTTAATCCGCAGATAATATTAAAGTTTAGACATTTTCCATACTTAAAAAACTATTAATTAATGGTTTAGAGCAAACACAAGTAAATAGTTACTATTTAACAGTAAATTAAATACATAAGTTAATATCCAAATTATTGTCCTGAGGTAATATTTACATAAATGTTTCGAATTAATTTTGTTATACATTAAGATATAAAAAACCTCATATCATACAATAAAATTAACTAGGAACTAGAAAGAAAAAATTCAAAATATATATTAGAAAAGTTAAAATATAAATGTTAACATTGACGACTAAGAAATCGTCAAACAAAATACTTTAAATTGCAAAGCAAATTTCATTTGAGAGCATTCCAGTGACAGTTCCAAACTTTCAGCAGCATCACTGATGCAACGAAATGCTTTTAGGTGTACTATTAAACCTTTTTTTTTAAAGAAAATTACAACAAAATAATTTTTCCATCTGGAACAAGATTTAAATTACTCGAGACACGTAAACTTCATTTCAATAAGTGCTTAACGTGCTTTCCATTATGACTGCCAAGCAGCACGTACTACAAAAAAAAGCCATTACATTAAGAATTCCTTACCCCTCAATCTCATCTTCTCCACTGATTCCATGAATTTTTAAAATGAGTCAGTCGCTATGAGAAACATAGATGATTGACTCAAAATGGACTTGCTGCGCTTATAAATTGGTGTTAGTGTATACATACAACATAACCGGTTGGAATGCGTGTGTGCACATATATCTAAAATGTATATATATATATACATAATTTTTTTAGGTAATCTACCGGTTAAGGTACTTTTTTACATGGACACAACTATCAAATAAACATTTTTGTAACTCCAAACAAAACCCGATCCAGCAACCTACTCTGCATCAGGCCCCTCTTCATATCTGTGTACTTCTTTCCTCCCTTCATGTCATTCAACATCCCTATCCTGTTCCTTGCCCTTTCCTCGCTTTCCCAACATTCTCCCCTCTATTACCTTATTCAACATTCCACTACCGCTCAATACGCCTTTCATCCATTTTTCCTGCCTCCATATGATTTCTCTCAACAAGCCCCTCTCCTCACCTACCATCTCCAGTACTTCCTCATTTGTTTTCCTTTCGATCCATTTCACCTTCTCCATTCTTCTCCACACCCACCTTTCAAAAACCTCCAATATACGTGTACACACACACACATACACACAATCAAACATAAAATAATCACACCATACGGCGAACAAATATTCATTCATATGGAAATAGATATAAGGAAAAGGGATAGGAACACATTCAAAGGACGAACACAGTAGAGGTGGGGAAGGCTGAATCGTGCAGATCACGTACACACACACACGCACACACAAACATATTTATTTTTTTATATGTGTCGTATATATATGGAGCATAGGTCCGGCAAGTCGAAATATCTGGCGTTCAACTCTCGGTCAAGGAAATATTTTTGCGCTTGTGATCTGCACCATTCCGCCTTCCCCACCTCTACTGTAGATGATTTCTTCGAAGTAACACCGAAGTGTTGAATAAAAAACTTAGACAGTAACACAGCACGAGAACACATAAAAAGAACACTCACAGTATTATCTTGATAATTTCGACGGACTCGAACTCCGTCTTCTTCGGAAGATAAGATATCATATATATATATATATATATATATATATATATATATATATATATATATATATATATATATATATATATATATATACATGTATATATATATATAATATCTTCTACCTCTACTGTATGTATATTTAAGAAATTATATATAGGGAACGAAATAATAATGAGTCACTTCTATTATTTTTTGTAGCGTAACTTAAACATGATATATGCATATATTCAAACATAAACCATAAATGAAGTTAGAAACGCGAAGGTTGGTTTGATAAGTGACGGTTGATAGTTCACCCAATATTATTTCTAACGGTAGTCAACCCAGAGGAGGAAAGCAGGAAAAGATTTTGTTTTATATCCACCTCCTACTTTCTCCTCTAAAATTGTTTCTTCTTTGTGTTACCCATTCCTTTCATTTATTACAATATTCTTGTCAACATGCTTTTCCGACTTGTCGGTATTCATTCATAAAAGTAGGTCCATTGTTAAAAACATGTTTGCAATTGTTACATTTACAATTTAAATTAATTTGTTCGAAGTTGATTTTTTATATTTTTCTATACGGTGTGGTCGAGAATGAACGGATTTGGTAAGGGAAGGAGTTCGGAAATTTTAACAACCCCGCTGTCTGCGCACACCAAAACAGCACATGAACTCCGGCTCATCCGTTGGTTCATGAGAATGGGGAAAAATCGTGGCATGTAGGGACAGGGCGGAAGCAAATGAAGAGTATTGAGGATAAGGAAATGTATACGACTGAGTGAAAGAGGGCGAGACGGAGAGGTCTTAAGGGGAGATGGAATGGTATCCGACGGAGGCCTTACGCCGCGTTCGAATTCGGCAGGTCGTTACGTGCGACCAACAATGGTAACCGAGTGTCGGCCCCCGTTACGTCCCATTCTTTGGAGGAGAGAGCAGCGCAATAGGCGTAAGGCTTCGTGGTGTCTCTTGTCACCAGCGTCACCCGCGAAACTTTATGGCAAACCTTGGTTTCTGCATGGTGTCGTGGGGATAAGGGTTCGGTGAAAGACCTTTCATTTTATTTTTCTCTTTCGCATCATGGAAAGTTACGTTAAAATGTGGAGTCAACGATGGACATTAAGATAGTTGCTATTGGAATGATACTGCAATAATGACACCCGGGTCAAGACTTGAGCGTACATATTTGATACAGTTATACAATTTATTTCTCCCTATTAGAAAATTGGAATTGTACTTGAGTTTATTTGCATTGCTCCGCTATTGTTTAGAGCATTCCTTAAACAATTTCAATTAGGTACACCGTATTTGTTTTTTTTTAGGTAATCTACCGGTTAAGGTAGGTTTTTGGATGGACCCAACTATCAAATAAACATTTTGTGACTCCCCACCTAGCAAACTAATCTATATCAGGTCCCTCTACATCTCGGTGTACTTCTTTCCTCCCTTCATCTCGTCCAACATCCCTATCCTGTTCCTACCCTTACCTCGCTTGCCCAACATTCTTCCCTCTATTACCCTCTTCAACATTCCACTACCGCTCAATAAGCCCTTCATCCATTTTTCCTGCCTCCATAGGATTTCTCTCAACAAACCCCTCTCCTCCCCCACCATATTAACATGACAGCATATTAAACCGGGTAAGATCTGATAGATAGGTTAATAACCTAATGTGTTTATAGGTATGTATGTATGTGTATATGTGTGTATAGTATATACATATTTGCGAGTAACACAGTTTTTCGTGAGGAACAATGATATCTTAAATGCAAGGGTTCTTCTTCTCTGGTTATGTTCTTATGGAATACCATCCACTTCGGTTGTGTAATATTTTAAGTACTGACTTCAAACTTTCGGAGACGGGATATTTAAATCTAATTTATTTGTTTATCCGAATGTACTTAATTTACTTCGCAACTTCTACATTTCCAGTTTCTACAAAAATCTCTCACCATTACCTAGCAGCAAAATTTTAAATTTCCAGAAAAACTGATTATGTGGAATCATGATTGGAAGTAATGGAAAGGGTATTAAGAGCGGTTAACGTCCCATTCTTGTGCGATTTACTGCAAAATAACCTTTTACATACGATGACCATACTTTTAGTGTCTTGTAAGGTTTCCAGCTAAGCTGTCTTACGTACCATTTTTCCCAAATCTCTCTTTTGATATCCTTACATTAGTATTACACTCTCATTTATATGTAGTTCCTTACCTGCTACCAAAAAGCTATGAAAACTAATTCTGGATATATTCGATATTTCTAATCATCCGCCTAATCATTAATCAAAACCTGATCATTGACTGAGGAAAGATGATCTTGAAAATATATATTTCGCACACTGCATTTACGGTTGGAGAGATTCCTCCAGCAATATTTGGAAGAATAAGTGTAGAAAAATTAGATTTCATGTGTTTTTTTTCTCAGGAAAGATTAGGTCTCAGAATCAAATAATCTGACCGCGCTTAAAGGAGGTGTTTTCCGTTTTTTTTATTGAAAACTGCAAAGTATGTAGTCCTTATCCCATTTAACCATATTTACTACCATTTTTGGACAAACAACTTCTCTCTAGTGTGCATAAAG
>CM073768.1:68576392-68673892 GCA_037158775.1 Hetaerina titia | reverse complement strand
ACTATGACCGAATTTTCTACAGGGTTACATTTATAGGACCCAGATATTTAGCTTAAGATGATAAAAAATACAACGATAACAAATTAAACACAACAAAAATGAATTTTGCTACGGAGAGAAATTTTACAAATACATGAGGATAGAAGAAGGGCCTCTATATGTTGATTGCAGTGAAGATATTCAATTACGGCGATATTTTAAGCATTCATGGGCGATATTCTAAGCTATCCTTTAAAGATATCCTTTAATAGAAATCATATCCTATAATTTTAAAATATGTTTTAAATAAATTGGAAGCAAAATAATGTCACGATTTCATGTTTCCAATACTGTTATACAGAAATACTTTTTAAATTTATTGGTCCTTAATAATAAAATTGAGATGATCCGCAAATTTCAGCGTCCTATGGAAAACATTTTATAATGCCATTGTAAACGTGTCATTTTTGCTTCAAAATGTCTTGGAGACCAAAATATTTATCTGAAAAGCAAATTTGTGAGGATTACTCCTACGTAGACTCTTAGTACCTTAATAGTCTTTTACAAGTCTGCTTACAACACGAACTGATAATAAACAGCTGGCTCCACCGAAGTGATTGAACGCTTTAACAATGTTTTTTGTGCCTTTGCGAATTAGTCTCTCAGCCAATAGTAAAGAACTGAGATAGGTATGGTCAAAGATATGGCATACACGTATACATGTTCTCTTTCTGAAAGAGGCTTATATAAAACTCCTCTAAAAAAAATAAGGATATCAAGGATGGACCAACGCCTCCTTCGAGACACATTTGAATCAAAAGGTTTATCTCCAGAAACCAAAGATTATGAGATCCTGACGTTATCCATAGCGGGTCCCCGTAAACGGTGTATTGGTATCGGTTAAATCCTGAGAGCGATCGTTTTCAAGAAAGGAATGAAGATCAGGAAGAGAGAAACAAGTATGAGAGATTCCTGGGAAAAGGGATGGAAAAATGTATGGGGTCAAAGAGAGCGAAAGGATTTGTGAGGGAGAGAGAGAGAAAAAATAGAGTGGATTCCGTAGCATTAGCAAGAAAAAAGAAAGTTCAGAGATAAAGGAAAAAGTGAAAGAGGCGAGAGGGGTAGACGGCAAGAATTATAACGGACCTAAGGAAAGGAAAATGGAATAAAAGGGAAAATAAATAGGATATGAAAATAAGGTTTATAAGAGGAATCGAAGGCGTTATGTATGAACGAAGGGAAAGAGAGAGAGTTCCTTGATGGATGCCACGGTGATGGTGGAATGGAAAAATCACAGGATTTTGGAGGGTTTGAGCGAGGAAAGCTCGAGAGGGAACCGAGAACGTCACGAGGTGACAGAGGAAGTTGAATCTAGCGGTTATTCTGAGGTGAAGTTCAGGAAGGGGTAGGGAATACTTGGGGCGACTTAGGAGGGAGAAATTGAGTAGAGGAAGAAGGAACGAGATAGTTGGAAGAGGTAACACAGAGAGAGAGAGAGAGAGAGAGAGAGAAAGAGAGAGAGAGAGAGAGAGAGAGTAGTAGTGGAATTAAGGGGTAACGGACGAGGTGGGTTGCGGGTGAGAGGAGAAATTGATCAAATGGGATGGCGAATGTAAGTCGTGGGGAGATCCCGAAGTGTTTGATTAAGGTTGATGCTCTCGGGGGAGGATTGGATGGTAGGGAGGATGCGCCCAGCAGAGTTTTCTGGAAGGGGGGGTCGCAGGTGGTGAGGTGCGGGCGGTGTGTGGACGAGAAGGTGGGAGAGTTGAAGGAGAAAAAGGTTTGAGGAGAGGGTAGGAGAGAGACGATGAGTGTGCAGACTGTGGAACTACTAAGGATACTTGGAAAGAACTGATTTTCCGAGGACATTGAAGTTTAGGGAGGTAATTGGATGGCGATGCAGCCTGAAAAGCAAGGGAGTGGAAAAATAGAAAAGAAAACTTCAAGGATTTTGGGGATGAAGGAAAGGATTTCTGATAGAATTACTTTAGTCAGATGACATTCTTTTCGCACTCTGGCCAAGAGACTGATACAATGACCAAGATACTTCATGCGTGACATCGTGACAGCGATGATATATAATACAGTTGAAATCATAATGAAAATATTATGATTTAATTTATATTAATATTTAAATTATAATAATAGAGAAATAAGTTCTTCGAAATGAAACCCAAATTAACAAGTACTCATATAAAATCGTCTCGACGTATCTTTTAAGCTATTTTACAAAATACTACTAAAAACGTGTGTGTCTATGTATATATATATATATATATATATATATATATATATATATATATATATACATAGACACACACGTCCTCTCCATATGTATATATATATATATATGTATACACGTGTATATATATCATAGTTTAGCCGCTATTAACAACATGTTATAGCCATATTGCAAAATTAATTTCAAATTAATATTGCATGGTGGCGGGTCGCGGTGGTCTAGCGAGTAGAGCGTTGGACTGCTGACCAGAGGGTCCCGGGTTCGATTCCCGGGCAAGGAACTTTGGGCACCTGCAGCTCCACCCAAGTTAGTTGATTTTTCGGGTACCAGATCTTCCTGGGAAACCATAATCGGCACAGGGAAAGGAACTGGCCCCCCTACCCTGATGTGTGAATATTCACACGCCGTCGGGCTTGGTACATGGGTGAGCTCTACCATCACCTACTAAACCGACCTTCGGGTTGATTACTGTGTTCTTTTATTGCATGGTGATAATTCAATAACAATCGAGAAGACTTATATGAATATATAGAAGAAATTATATATACATATAATATATGTGTAAATTAGGTGTTTTGTTCAAACACGACTTTTCGTAATGCATAAATCCATCGGCAAGAGAAATATTTTAGAAAATAAAAGCATCAAAAATATTGATAATATAGATAATCCTTGATTGTGAGTACAAGAAAGTTTAACTTTATCTATATCGTCATATGCTAAAGCAAAAAAATCATTTCTGAATCCAGTATCAGAAATTACTTCCCATATCTGATTTTCATTCACAATTTCACCGGAAATATAAATATGATCCTGAAAAATTATATAATTTTAACTTAACGCGTAGTGATTATTTTTATAATATACACTTTATTGTCATTTAATTTTGGTTACCTATTGGTGTCTTCGAATTTCATGTATTAAAATGTTATGCATTCCTCAAAAATGCTGACTTTTTTCTGCGTAATATTTTATTGTAAAGTGTTAATAGTCAAATAAAACTTCAACATTTCTTCAGCTTCAGCAACAAATATAGAAACCTAGTGCCATTTGACCGTATGCAGATGAGATTGTTTTTAATAATCATTTAAAACGAATTAATTACGACCTATGTATGGCAGAAAAATGATATATCAGTTACTTTTAATTTTAAATTTATTACAAAAAAAATTAAACTGGCGCCTCTCTTAGCAGGAACAAAAAAGTTGTGTTGCCTTCACACTAACCTGATTATTGAGACGTTTATCATGTTTTTAGTTTGAATGGATTTATTATGTAATCCATATTCGAACAAATGTGATCGACTATGTTATTTCAATGATGAATGAAACTGTCGAAGCACCAAAGGCTTCGGTGAGTATAAAATTTTTTTGCAGGAATATAAGTATTCAGGAATACATTTACAGCACATCTGGGATTAATTGGAGCGAAGGAATGGAATTAAACGGGATAACGGCACGTTTCCCACACCACCACTTTCTTTGATCAAGAGATGAAAAGGAATTGTCCTTAACGGCTTTAGAGCTATAACTATTGAATTGCGAGCTAACTTCGTAATTCGAAATGAGTTCCTTTTGCAACTGAAATACTTTAACCGTATACTGTGAACCGGTTGGCAAATGTTATAAGAAAATCACGGAGAAGTGATTAAAAGGATTCCAGGTGGAAATGGAGTATAAAACGCAGTAATGAAGATATTGGTAGTGGAAGGAACGATTCGCGCATTCCCCGTATCGTGTTCTGGTCGAAAATTCCCTCCGAGGGTTAGCCCGCAGTTATCATTCTTCCCCTCACTGAGACCATCTTCCTCCTCCTGGTTGAAGCGGAGGACCTAAATGCATCTTATCTGTGTCAGAAGCGATTACAGTTTAGGAAAAGGGCGTGCTTAGACAGAACAGGAGAAATATATAATCGTATTGCTTGGAAACGAATACAGATAAAATAAAGAAAGTCTACCTGAATATATTCATGGAGTATATGTGGAATAAGGGACGTCTATAGTGCGACGACTGTCAAACACAGAATCGTAAAAACAAATTGTAAAGTATATTAAAATTGATTTTGGATTGTCTGCATTGAAAATAAATTCACGGAATTCATGGAAGAAGAGTTAAATCCGACTTTTAAATAAAATAGTAATTGCTAAGGAAATATCTATTATTGATCAAATCAGCCAGCACTCATTAAGGAAAAATTAAAAAGTGGTTCGTTTTAATGAGACTAATTAAGCATTATTCGCTAATATGATTGGCAATTAAATAATAAACTCACGTATTTTTTCATTTGACTGGATAATTTTAAACAACAGTTATTCTGTTATTTCTTTAAAATATAGCAATGCATCAACGCTGTATTCCAGTACAAATAATTTTTGAAATATTTTATTCCAATTTATTACCAAAGTCGAAAAGTAATCACTCATCACCATTTAAAGCTCTTAAATGGGCTTCAAATGAAAAAAATGTATCTTATGCTTCAACATTTCAAAGGTTGAACCTCGTTACATGTTAATGAAGGGGGCCTCTTTTCATCATGTCACGAGCATCCTACGCCGTAAATTATCAGAATTTGTCTTGTCGTGCCAATCGTTGCCAAAAAGACGAGTTCTTCTCTTTGGCTCATCACGGAGAAGACGTATCAAGGTAAATCTATTTGGACTTAATGGTCTTTCTTAAATGTGAAGAAAGTTTCTAAATTATCACTATTATTTTGTGCAAAAGTGGCTTACTAAAAATGAACGTTGTCAACATAATACAGGTTTGGTCTGCAGATTTACTATATGCATAAATAAAATTAGATCTTCTGAAGGAATAAGTGGTTATAATACATAGATCACTTAGAAATTCATGCTGCGGAATATATTTTATAAACACGTTGGTAGAAGTCAAAAGCTTAGATTATAATGCATAATGAACGACTGATTACCATGGGAAACGCAGTAGACATGAATATGAATACGTGTCTTTAAAAAAATGATATAATATAGTTATGTGAGATTTGAAATTACGAATGCGGAGATAAATGAAATTTGAATGTACTTGTTTGTTTATGTGTGAATAAACATGAATCATTACCTGGTATAAGACTAGCTTTATACATTTATAATAAGCTGCTACCGACCGTTGTTTAGTCATACAGTAACTTAAAAATTTACTTACAGTTTATACCAGTTAGAAACAGTAAAACGTACAGGATTTACTCGTATTCAGAGTATTTGCCAATCATTAAGAACTATCATAATTTAATCATTAAGAAATATACTATACTATTATGTATTCATTAAGAGTTATGTATTCATTACTAGTATGTAATCATTAAGAAATATACTATATTATTATACTATACTAGTATTTATTCATTATTTATATAAACAATTAAATTTATTTAGGTTATAATAAATATTAGAATTAATTGGGCATCTTCCCTCAAAGTCATCAGAAATAAACGAAAATCTAGAAAATATTCCCAGCTAATGTTAGGGAAAATTTCAAATATTTAATGGAATAAAAAAGCACGATTTTATTATTTATAAGCCTAATCTATAATATGCTCCATACATAAAGGAATTTAAGATGCTCGTTTTCAGAATTTACTTGATCCTGTGAATCCAACGATGTGGAAATGTGGATGATCCAACGATGTGGAAAAAAATCCAACTTAAACTAATATAATTATGTACAAAATAAAACTTGTAATTCATGTAGTTGTTCTGGGTAATAAATGGGAAATATGATAGCGAGCTTGTTAAAGAATAAACACAAACCAGTAAGCCAAGAAAATATTTTTCTCCTCGAGAAAAATGATACCAGCGGAGCAAGGAAAATATGTCACGACATGTTCTCTGGAGTCACTTTCCCGAGGGATAAAGCTTAGGATGAGTTAAGGGGAATCTGAGACGATGGGAATTCCGAGTGAGAGTGTATAAATGAACTCTGAGAGCGAACGATGGAAGATAGTGGTTTGCCGGAGTTTGCTGAGCATCGAATCGTAGTGAAATGGAGGATTGAAACACATTTTGACAGGGGTATAGGCGACTTGAATTCCCATCCACTCCATTCACAGCACCAGTGTATGAAACTCTCTCTCCCTTGATAAAGGTGTCACCATTTGAACTCAATCTTGTTGGAAGAATGCCCCGTCTTATACCCAATGTTTGATTTTATAAATACCTTAAAGACAATCGCGAATTCCCAAACGAAAATATAAACATATTATATACGTTACAAATTGTCCAAAATAATATAAATTGCATTGCATTAATTTTACTGTATAAAACGAAATGTATCGCAAACACTTCATACTGCCCCGTAAATACGAAAAAGTCAAATAGGATGAATGAATGGTATGTACACCCGTATGTTTTCTAGTACCATATAACATTCAATACACAATATTTTCCTGCAACCGAGAGTATCTACATCCATAAGATAGGCATGGATATATATATATATATATATAAATATATATATATATATATATATATATATATCTATAATAATATATATATATATATATATATATATATATATATATATATATATATATATAATATCTATATAATATATATATATATATATATGTTTATATATATATATATATATATATATATAAACCATAAACACAGTAATCAACCCGAAGGTCGGTTTAGTAGGTGATGGTAGAGCTCACCCATGTACCAAGCCCGACGGCGTGTGAATATTCACACATCAGGGTAGGGGGGGCCAGTTCCTTTCCCTGTGCCGGTTATGGTTTCCCAGGAAGATCTGGTACCCGAAAAATCAACTAGCTTGGGTGAAGCTGCAGGTGCCCAAAGTGCCTCGCCCGGGAATCGAACCCGGGACCCTCCGGTCAGTAGTCCAACGCTCTACCCACTAGACCACAGCGATCCGCATATATATACACATTCAAACATGAAAACCCACCATATGAAGAACAAATATTCCTTCACAAAGAAATAGATATAAGGAAAAGGCAAAGGAACACATATAAAGGACGAACACCAAAGAGGTAGGGAAGGTGGTATCAAGCAGATGACAAGTGCAAAAATATTTCCTGACCGGGACTTGAACACCGGATCTTTCGACTTGCCAGTTCGATGCCATAACTATTTGAGATGTCGAGGAAATGTAATTTACATTGAAATCAGAGGGAGTTTATCCTTCATGTGTTCCAATCCCTTTCCCTTTATCTTGTTGTGGATCGGGATGGTGCGGTGGTTAACGTACAGACTTCCCACCGAGAGGGCCCGAGTTCGAATCCCGGAGGCTGCATATATATACATATGTATATGTACAAGTATGTATATGTGTATGTATGTGTGTTCGTGTATATACACAGGATGCGGCAGCTTAACTTCCTATATTGAATTCGTTTTGCGTTTGAAAATGGAAGTTAAGTTGCCGCACCCTATATATAGTATAGTACATTCCCCACCACTCCTGCATTCGTCCTTCATATGTGTTCCTATCCTCTTTTCTTTATATCAATTTCCATGTGGATGAATACACACACACAAATATATATATATATATATATATATATATATATATATATATATATATTCAAACAGAAATAGGTATAAGGAAAGGGGATAGGAAAACACAAAAGGCGAACACAGGACATGTGGGGAAGGCGGTTCTTGAGCAGATCACGAAAGTAAAAATATTTCCTTATCCGGGATTTTATGTGTTTTCCTATCCCCTTTCCTTATACCTATTTCTGTTTGAAAGAATATTTGTGCGCCGTATGGCGGGATTTTCAAGTTTGAATATGTATATATATATATATATGTGTGTATATATATATGTATGTATATATATATATATATATATATATATATATATGTATATATATATATATATATATATATATGTATATATATATATATATATATATATATGTATATATATATATATATATATATGTATATATATATATATATGTATATATATATATATATATATATATATATATATATATATATATATATATATATATATATATATATATATATATATAACTTTTGGACGGCACAATAGAACAGAGAATAAAACAGATAACACGTAAAAGGACACTCACACTGTAGATGATTTAACCTCTCGCCTACTCCGAGGCCTTCTTCAGGTCAGACTGAGAGGTTTTGAGGGAAGAGTGCCTGGGGAGGGGAGGGGGGGCGGAAGGTTTTTCATGGGGCATGGAAAGCTTTTCAAGGAAGGCATGAGGTGCATTGTTTGCACGACTTTTGTCGTGCAAACAATGCACCTCATTCTACATAGGCGAATGCATTACCCCCTTATCCATCCGAATGAACAACCACCGCTACTCATGTAATTCTGCTTCACTCTCTTCTCTTCCTATCCCTTTACACGCAAGTTCACACAACCTATCATTTGACGAATGCTTTTCCCTAACAGTTCTAGAATCCCTACCCGATTCAGCCACCAACATAGAGGTGAGAACTCGCGAATCCGCATACATCCTATATTTCCGATCCTTTAAAATTCCCACCCTTAACCGCCATCTTTAATTTCTTTCCCAACAGTCCCTAAACCTTCCGCTCCCCCACCCCTCCCCAGGCACTCTTCACTCAAAACCTCTCAGTCTAACCTGAAGAAGGCCTCGGAGTAGGCAGAAAGCTTAAATCATCTACAGTGTGAGCGTCCTTTTACGTGTTATCTGTTTTATTCTGTGTTCTATTGTGCCGTCCAAAAGTTATATTGCTCTCGTGAGTACTTCTGCATCATCTATATATATATATATATATATATATATATATATATATATATATATATATATATATATATATATATATATATAGTATACACACACAGATGATCTCGTTGAAGTAACACGGAATTACTGAATAAAAAAATTGTCAGAACAAAGAACATAAGAACACATAAAAAGAACACTCATACGTTATTTTATATATATATATATATATATATATATATATATATATATATATATATATATATATATATATATATATACATCTGCCAATTCTACTCATCCAAGTTCATTAACAGTATAATTTCTGATTCATATACATTCAGGGAAGAGGGACCTGATATAGATTAGTTTGCTAGGTGGGGAGTCACAAAATGTTTATTTGATAGTTGTGTCCATCCAAAAACCTACCTTAACCGGTAGATTACCTAATAAAAAAATACATTCAGGTTACCTGGAATTTACAGGTAAGTTTAGAAGTGAATTCAGCCCACGTAAGACATCATATACGTATATTTCACTCGCATGTGTCTCCTATAAACATAAATATATATCTTCTTTATTAATACAAACACGCTTTGCTAAATGCTCGAAAAACAAGATAAAGCGATGAAGAAAAATCGGTGCTGTGATGTGGCGATCAAGATCAGGTGTTTTTCGATTACCTGGAAGTTGGTGAAAGAGTAGCTACGGAAGAATCTACCCCTGAGACTCCCACCAAGAACAATGCCAGTGGAACTGGGGAATCCCAAAGAACAAAGATAAGAGTTTCATCGAAGAATACATAAGTCTCATGGGAAATCAAATGGGGCGATAGAGAGGATGGAATAACGACGGCCTTTAGGGAAACACAAGAATACCAAACAACGGAAATAAGAAGAGAAAATAATAGAAAGTAAGTAAGTATTAGGATGAAAATAGTCGGAAAATTATGAATAATTAATATAAAAATGGTAAATAAATTTAAAGTAGTAATTTGAAATATGGAGACGTGATGGTCTGGAACTAATGCAAATATGCAAAGAGAAGGTTGTCGCAAAAGAGTTTATGGACTCTACACGATATATATTAAACATATCCCTTTTTTAACATTGTTAAGGGCGAGTTCTCATGTAATAAATTTGGCTGGTTTGGTAATTTGGTGGGATATCATGTCATTTAATAAAATGACCATGATATAACTCTCACAGAACTTTACATACTGACGTGTTCGGTTTTAGCCAATTTCAGCATTGATAAAGATACAGAACATTTGTAACTCAATGAGATGAGTTAGTTTTTATACCGATCAGTTCATTAAATTCACTATTGTGGAAAATTACAGGTTTTTTTTATTAACTTTGTCAAAAAATTGGTATTTCTCGGAAAAATGAGGCTGTTGAAAGCAAATAGTAGGATTCTCTAAGCACATGCAAACAAATAAGCTTAAGGAACCAAAACTAGGTCAAAGAGCTAGAAAATATTTTCAAGGAACTGAAATCACATTTTTACGGTAATTTTAAAAGACAAAACGTTCACAAGTTTACATAAATTGTAAGATTTTTTGGGTACCAAATCATTTCGGGAAACCATAGATGGATCAGGGCTTGGTCTGAAAGAAACTGGCCCCTACCCTAATCTGTGATTTTCTCACGCTAATGTTCTAAGGAGGAGGTAAGGTCTACCTTTAATTGTAGCAATCTTTGGTTTAATGAATGCGTTGGTGGTCGCAGTTAACAGCTACTTATCAACTGAGCTAAAAAAAGATTCCTCTTAGAATGAAAATATATAGGAGATTGAGGAACTTATGGAATAAAAGAAAGCTCCATTGTCCCTACCGTCATTCTTTGTTAATTGGCGCTATTAAATTACTTTATGCTTAGCTTGAACGAGTATGGAATGGAATCAGTAATTTACACCTTCCGCTCTACTTTATGCAAAACATTCCAAAACTTTTCTTCAACACCCGTTCCATATTTTTTATAAAAATGGAAGTTTGATTACATAAGTTTGCGATGCAAAATAGGATAAGCCAAGGAAAGTAAAAAAAAAGAAAAGAAAATCCTAGGAAGAGTAGTGACGACGTGTATTAGAATTTAAAAATGGAAACCTGGAGGAAGGGAAGAAGAAGAGAATATACGAGATTAGGCTTTTCATGGAAAAGGTAGGAAGTGAAGAATTTTAAGTGTTCAGTCTGTGGGTAGGGTTATAATCTTTGGAAAGGAAAGGCTTTTGTATTTTGATATTTTTCCTTAGTTTTAAGAGGTGAATTTAAGCCGATTATAGGTTCTTCTCTTAACCGCCAGCGGGAAGAGAAGAAAATCCCCCAGTGAGAGTTTATGAGAAGGTCTCTCATTTTTCCTCCCCTCCTGTACTAACGAGAAGCCCTCCTGCTCAAAATCGAAAAGGCTTATTTAACAAGATAGATCCTTGGCTTAAGTCATGGCGGAAAAATAATAGTATTCCTTGTGCCTCTCTACATGATCTAGGGAATTGATAAGAACCAAGCATAGATTCTATAAAAATCACAACATTTCATCTTAGCATAACTCTATATTTTTAGAGGTTTTAGGAATAGTGTGACGGAGCTATCTTTAACGGAAAATGACCACAAAGGAATGGTGAAGAATACCATGAAAGAATGGTTTCCTAAACAGGTAAAAAAGATCCATTCATCCAAGAAAGCCAAACAACGGAAAATAATTTCTCTTTTGTCCGTGAACGCTACCTTGTTTTATGAGATTGTTTTTAAACTCTTACATTCACTATCGACAATGAATGAGGGCATTACGAAATAAATAAAAATTGACCCATCAGGTTAACTGTTGAGCCACAATAGGCGAGTACTTAACCACTGTGACAGTTTTACTATTACACTATATGATACGATTTATCCAAGGAAATTATCAGAAATGGAGAAAATATAGAACCAAAAATTTAGAAAGTTATGCTAAAAAATGGATATCAATAAAAAAGGGCAAAGTTCATTTGAAATCAGCTAGAAATCTGATCAGAATATGTAACCCATTGGCATGCTGTGATTTATACATAAATTTATTTTAATTTCTAAACTGAGTATTTTTGTTCCTTTACCAGTCATAAGGAATGAAGTTTCACTACGTAAGGTGAGCAGCAGTTTCATTACTGAGGCTTACAAATATTCACTACAGAGTGAGTTAGTTAAATAGAGGAAAATAAACATTCAGATATCACGAAAAATAAGTAGGATAAAATTTGTATTTAAATTTAGCAAAGCGGCAAATCCTCCAAAAAAATATAATAAATTGTGATTAGTCAATTTGCTTATGCAAGCGATTAAGTGGGATTGTAAATGTATGACAACGGACTGTATACTTCAGAAATAGGAAAAATAACGTAACATAAATGAAGATGCTGTTTGTATCGTCATTCTTAATGTGGTCATATGAATTTTTACTTGAAAATTAAATTCCAGTAATTCGATGAACACACCTTAACAGTAACGGTGGAGCATTATCAATTCAATAGTAAAGGTGTAGGTCTGGTCGCTGTAGAGTATTTAACGACTCGGTCTTCTCTAATTCTCGATTGACAATGAATGAACGGTCATAGACATTAGAGCATGTGCATGTGAAATTCTGAATGCTAAATGTTTGATCAACATCATTTTTTCTATTTTTTTAAAAGCATGAAATTTCGACATTGAGGAAGTTACTAATTCTCCTTTCTTCCTCACTCAATGACGGTAGAAATTTTTCAAAATATTTTCAGTGTCAAAATGCATCCTAGAAAATTCTATTTTAAGAATTTTACCACAATTGCAATTTAATTAATAATGTTTTTCATTTCGCTTCCCAATTCCCATTTCTTTACCGCATTCAATTCTCGTGTCTCCAAAAAATTAGAAAAAAAACACCCTTATTTTATTGTCACGTTCTACTTTGTTTCTTGATAGCCATTTTTCGTGAGTTATTTCACCATCTTACATTTATTCTCCATTCCCTACACCACCACCCGTTAAATTTCTTTCCACCTTTCCCACTTCCCTGCGTAATAATTCACGTAGAAATGTTGACACATGTCAGATTTATGATTCTAATTTCATTCCATAGTTAATATGACTGTCAGGTGGAATTTTCACACCTTAATCACCGTTGATCTCCAGCCAAGCAAAATCACCCTTTCATTCCGTCACTCCTTGTCTACTTATCCGTTTCATTCTATCATAACATTATAATTGCCTTCCCCGTCAAATATTATCTTCCTCTGTGACCCCCGCTCTTCCGTTCTATTATCTTTCTTTCACCAACTTTTGGAGAGCATTGCATTGTGCCCATACCGCGCTCCATCTTTGATTCCTTTCCATTCCTCCGAACTTCTCTTTCCGTTTCTTTCCACTTTTCATACGAAAACAGCCACTTACTACTCCACTAAATATATTCCACAGATCATACATCCATAGCACCCTCTCACCCACACTACGTCATTTCTACACATTCTTTGCTATCTCTCCTTAGCACATTCTCGCCCGTCGCCGCACTCATTCGCCTCCCCTTTAATCACCCCACCACTTTACTCATCCTGTAGCTTTGTGTGAAGAGCATGGAAGTTTATTAAATCCGTTGAAACGTTTCTGGAGACCTCAGCACCCGGTGAGAGAAGCCGACCCACGTTCGGGGGTTTTAAGGCGTGAGGAGACAAGGTGGGAATGCTAGACTTAGTTTGGTAGTTCAAACACACAACGTTATAATAAGGAAGACTTTCACTCATTCCAAGTCTTCTGGGATCTTGAAAGAGGGGAGGTAAATGTGAGACCTAAGGGAGGGAAAACTTTGAGAGGTAAAAAGGCAGACTTCTGGTTTATAAAGAGCTTACCGCTAATGGAGATTCGTGTAGCGTGAAATTAAGGGATGGAGCTACGGATAGTCCCTCCTGATTTGTGTTGTTTAACCTTCAAGACTACAAAAATAAATAAAAATAATTTTTAAAAACTATTATATAAAATAGATTGAAAAAAAGATGTTTAATAAACCAGTGTGTTTGTGTGTGTATATAAATATACTCATTTACATAGAAATAGATATACGGAAAAGGGATATGTACATACATAAAGGACGAACACATGAGAGGTGGGGAAGGCGGAATTGAGCAAATCGCAAATGTAAAAATATTGCCTTGACCGAGGCTTGAACAGTCCCGGTTAAGGAAACCCTATCCCTCACAGTATGATATGAAGGGTTTAAATAGCTAATCATTCCCAGATCAAATATTTCCCACAGTAAACACTGAACAGTTATATTATTATTATTACATAAATCCCGTGGCAATGGGGCAATTGTCCTGGTGGGAACGGTCAGGTCTGGTCAACGGTGACTCTTACAATACACATACTTATATGCATACACAAGAAGAACAGATATGTGATCAAATGCTCTCATTAACGATGCGGTCATTTACGTTCTCTACCCGTTTGTATACATCTATACAGCAATATAATACGCAAAGTAATGTATAATACAATCATCAGAAAAGAATCTTTCATGGGAATGTAAATTATTCGGTAGATGGTTTGAGTACATTGGGAAGAGTAATGGCGAAGAACACCTGTCTTGTGGAATTCCAGCTATGACGTTTGCCAGTTTTTTTAAATGCATCTCCTTTTTTCACTTTTTGAATTCTGTTTAGAGGAAACTTTTTTATTCAATGCTTCACCCTCAAATTCAATGGTAAGGAATCCAGCTTTAACAATGATCTATCGTGAGGTACTCGGTCAAAGGTTGGCAAAAAAGTCAACAATTTCACATGGGTCAACATCGGCATGCTTCCCGCCATCTATTGCATCGCCAATATATTGGCTTCATTCCGAAAGCTGCGTTTCGTACGAGTATCCCGTTTTACACCCATGCTGGTGTTTGAATAGCCTTATATCTATCTCTTGTCCACCATAAGTAATGTAATTAGAGATTCTTTTTTCCATTATTTTGCAGACAAGTAATGTAAGGCTTACTGGTCTGTAATTCTTGGCTATAGTTTTATCCCTTTCTTAAAAATTAGTGTAACGTTTGTTTCCTTCCGATCATTAGGAAAGGCATCGTTACTTAAATTTATTTTCCCATGAAATTTCTGAGCGAGGACAATCACTATATCTTTAAAATCATAATTATTATTACGTTTCAGTTTAACTTAGGAGGAGACTTATCCCGCTCTTTTATCGATATGTTTTCTACAAAATTACATTTTACAATTCAAGAATTTTGTTTTATTTTTCTACGGTTGATTCCCCTCTAAAACAGACCATTTGTTTCAACAAATGAAAATTTCCAGAAGATCATGGGCGTAAAGGCGAGACTTTGAGGAATTATTCAATGTTGGAGTGAATGAAGAGAGGCAACAGGGAATATTAAAGATGTAAATGGAACGTGGAGTGGATTTTAAGGTTAAAATGGCTTCAGCAGAGGAGAACTTCCAGTTGTTTCAAAGCGTCAAGACTAAAAAGCCTTCTGTTTAATGAAAAGAGGAGTGGTGACAGACTCACTTCAATGGCCCTGGTCGTTTAAGTACGTAGTGCTAGGCGAAGTGTGATTTCTCAGGTTGTGAGTTCACAAAGGAGCGGAGGCGTTCTTCTGAACTGATGTGAAAATTAAAACCAGTTTGTCTTTTGCAGCTGTGTCGCACCAGCTTGTGGATATCTAAAATCTCCGAAAGTCTATTTTATATGTTAATCCAAATTTTACTATCCAAAAGAAAAACGATTCCTTTTTTTTTAAATAACATAGAATACAACCTCGTGATTTTCTAATTGGGAAGAAAATTCATATATAATAAATGTATAAATATAATATATATAAATATAAAATAATATATATAATATTATATATAATATGATACACGGCAGTATTCATCTAAAATATTTTTTTCTTAATTTGAGGAGCGTAGCAAATAGTGATCACCTATCATAACCAGATATAGGTGCCCTTTCGAATAGTTAGCCAAAACTTGTAATCATTCAAGACCCACCTGAGGAAATAAAACTGAAACTACATTTAAATGAAAGACTCAAATTGATTTATATAATCGCTAACGTTTAATTCCAACACCCCTAGCCGCAATCATTGGCATGGCAGATTGCTAAGTATGCCGATGACATAGTGTGATTCCAAAGCACGTGAATTTAGTTGGAGAAGGACTGCTTCCCCCATAAGATTACTATGTTCTACACTCCCAAGATTGTTATACTTTGTCAATTGTACAACTTAGTTGTTCCTAATTTAAAACTATTACATAACATTTCCGCACCTCAATTAACCGACGTAACAGACTTTTCTTCATAACCTAGGGTTAAAGTATGCATTATTTTGTTCCCTATAAGTAATAGTCACAATCTTAACGAAAAATATAAAACAACCGGTTTAAAATAAAACAACGGGACAGAGTCTAGTTCAGATTCGGTATAAGACTTCGAAGAGTTCACATTCAGTATCACATAAGAAATTACTTTTTCAAAGGATTATAATTTAAATTTTCGGAAGGAAGTGAAGCGATATAAAACTCTCCCTTCAAAAGCATCAGTTTCATATTCTTAGAAGTTCAAATAAATCAAATAGCTCTGAATGGATTCGTGTTATAGTAAATGGATCGAAAACGGCTTAATGTGAATGTTAGTTACTTCAGAGAAAAAGATGCCTTTCATTTAGAGATCAATTTTCATTTCTTCAATCAGTCTAAATTTTTGACATTTGCTCCTATTTTAGTGTTAATAAAAATTTAAAATAGCGAATATAAAATATCAGTTTCGAAATGTGTTTACGTAGAAGGTCTTCAACATCATCACTATCTTCTAAGGGCGAAGCATTGTTGTGGCAGCAAATTGGTCTTTCTCCGTTGTCGTTCTTTGCAATTCATTGTAGGTTTTTCCTCTCATTGTAGTTTTGATATCATCTATAAATTTCTATCTTGGCCTTTCTCTTTCTTTTATCCCTATTTATTTCCCCTCCGTTATATTTTCCTGGAAGTTGTACGTCTGATAACATGTCCAACAAATTTAATTTTCCTCCTCTCATCTTTTCTTGTTCGTCCATCCTGTTCATGCTATTCTTCTCCAATCCACATTTCCATTGATTCCAACCGATTCTTTTCCCTCTTTCCCCATGACCAAGTTTTGCATGCATATAATAATGTACTCTAAATAACGTTTTTGCAACGATTTTCTAATTGCCAATTTCATATGTATGCTTCCTAAAATATTCTTTTTATTTTCATATGCGTTCTTCGCCAAGGCTATCCTTCTTTTCACTACAGAGGTGCATCTGTTGTCCCTTGTACTTACTCTCCCATGGTATCAGAACTCTTGTCTTTGCCTTATGATTTCCCTATCATTAAATTTACGGGGGGTTCTATCTTATTTCTAGAAACTATTATAGCCTTAGTTTTTTTCAAATTTATTTTCAGTTATTAATCAAAGCTGTGAACAGGGTTTTGAGCATTCTATTCATATTTTTGGCAGATTCTACCGGGGTCACAATATCATCTGGTACTGTATATAAAGTGTTTTTGAAAATTTGCCGGGTTGAAAATTTAGAGGATTACATGGAGGAAATATAGAGGAGTTATAAGAAACACAGTATTCCTATGTCCAAATATTTCACTTATCAGATGAATTTAAATTGGCAACCTTGGTCATGCTCATGACTCCATGCACCCAGATGCTTGTAACAATGAACATATCGCAATACAAACTTAATTAGCGTCTTTTCACAGACCTTCACCTTCTCCGATACCTTTATTTTGTATCCAGTTACAACCAGAATTTTCTGAGATACTTAAGTCCAACCGAAATCTCAACAAATTCCCATTCACAATCTACCAGAGTATCCCTGCCCCCTAACCTATTCATTTCTTCATTCTCATAACACCTTCCACTTCATCATCCCACCGGGAAACCTCATATTCCCATTACACCTTTTCTCCGAGGGTCCAAGGCTATCCCAAAGGCCACTATGTATCTCCCTCTCTCCCTATAACATTTCCGCGCCCACTTGTCCCACCGTCCCGACTCCTTCCATCTCTCTGCACTCCCGCACATAACCCTTCCCAACTACTATCACGGGAAACTCTGACAGATCGTTGTCAGAAATTCACCGAAACTCTCACTTTCCCCTATTCAAGACCTCACTCCCATTCTTATCTCAGCCAAGCCTAATGTTTTACGTAGAAGCATCAAAGCCATTTGCTTCCCCCACACCAAAGCATAACATTACTAATTTCTCTGATACCCTACGGTCCAATTAAAGGCATCTTACGTATCTCTTCCCTCCCGCATCCAACGGCATCCCATCGTTTCACGACCGTCAGCCTATCTACTAGCCCATTTAATGCTTCCATTTCCAAATACTAGGCCAGTCTAACGACGTTTCAACACAGAGACATTTGATTTTTTTCTTTTTATTTATCTCTATGTGCGCTACTTAACGCGAATAATCGCAAACCTCTGCCATTCTAAATTCTCCAACACAACTTTCTTCACTTTCTTCACTTTTTTCCATTCATCCCACGATAGGAATACCATTCATACTTCTATTCCTTTTCATATTTTTTTATCAATTTGATAAAGCATTCTGAACATTTTATTGATTTAAGGTGAAAAATCAAAATTAATGTTCATTGTAATCGAAGCTTCATGCGCCATTTACCATTACCGGTTCCTTAGATACAATATAATCATCATAAAAATAATATAATTGTTTTCCTGTTAAGTAAAGACTGACGAATTTTTTCGATGTATTGATTTAAATCTGGATTTAGTTAGAGATACACTTACATATTTATCTACCAATTACTGGGTAGTATCGTATCATTCTGCAATATATGTATGTGTGTATATAATACCAAATGCCGGCTATTAACTTCTGTATTCATTAAATACGAAATGTTAATTCATAATTAATAGTATTCGTATATATATGAGATTAATCGCTTGATTTTAGTTATTTTAACCCAAAAAATATATTTCTCCAACAGTTGAACAGATATAATACACCTATTTCTAATACCGTTGTTCTCATGATCCCCGTTTTTAACCCCTGATCTCCATCTCGTTTTCCTACCCACCCTTCTCACCCACAGGTATTTCTTTCTTACTCCCATTTTGGCTCTTCTTCATCCTGAATACCTATATTTTCCCGTTGTTTTTTCTTGCCCTAACTTTCCCGGATACATTCTTTTCCCTGACTTGCACTTCCGTCCCAAAATTTTGCCACACGCCCTCCCGAATCCTCCCCGCAGCCCAGATCCCTGGCCACCCCCGCGAAAAGACTCCGCCGGGAAAGAACACACCCCGCGATTCTACCACACTGTTATCCACCCTTCGAACACATTTCCCTTTGTGAGGGTGAGGGAAGAGAGCGCTCTGACTGAGTTGGCCTCGCCCTCCTTCCTCAAAAGAAGACGCGGCAAATGCCATTGGAGTAAATATGAAAATAAAATAATAAGATCGCACAAAAATACCGCGAGTGGGTGTGCGAGATGAAGGGGGTGACAAGACGGGGGGGGGGGATGGAGAGTCGGGCACAAGAGTGGGACGGATGCGGAAGGGAGAGGTGGCAGGAAGGGAAGGAAAGAAAAAAAAGGACGTGAGCCGTTCCTAATTTAATTGGTTCGGAAAACCTAATTAGGAACTCCACGCTTCGCCTTACCTGTTATGTAATTACAGAATGAAAAGTTTTCCCTTGCCAAGACGTTCTACTACCGTTCTCGCACCCAAGGTTCCTCTCCCCTGCCTCCGCAAAACCTTTCCTTTTCTCTACCGCGCCCCCCCCCCCCGCCGCACCCTTTTCCGTCCTCTTCCCCAGTACTTTTACCCCCGCACCCCTACCCTATTCGCCAGGCCCAAAACATCCCTGTCCCCCGACCGGTGGCGTCGGCCCTCCGCCTCCAACCCGCCCTGCTCGCCGTCCCAGGCCCCGAGCTGCCCTCATCTCCCTCCCACGTGCGCACTCCCCAACCCGTCCCTCCTCTGCAGTTCCCAGGCTCTGGCTCCTTCCCTTCTTCGCGCCGCTTGTCTCTTTGCGCTTCCAACTTTCTTCTTCGCATCCAGCCCCTGTCGTAGCATCTGCCTCCTCTCTTCCTCCCCGGGAGTCTCTCCCTCTCTTCTCTTCCTGCCACCGCCGTTTCATTTGTTTTCCCCAGCACATCGTCAAAAGTCTAATTGTGCCTTTATTAAGTTCATGGCCTCCTGGTGCGCGTTTACAAATCCCGACGTTAATATCGATTTGGGTGGCTATATATCACTTAACTTGAGGTAGAATACACATCAAGGAGTTGGATAACACTGCGGATTTCTGAAGTTTATTTATCTTTTTTATCAATAACTGTCAGATCAATGGGTAGGAGAAGTTTTATTCTAAATGTTTTACATTGACACGGCAGCAAGTACGATTTGTTAGTCAGGTCCAAACCATCTAAGCCAAATCAAGAGTAATTATTTAATATAAATTTAAATTCACAACAGTCGATTCAACCATTATCTTTCTTAATCTACATGTATGCGTTTCCCATTACCTATTGGAACTGTAAATCAAGGACTAGCTGCTCTTAATCTGTAAATGATCAGTTAGGTTATTTAAAAAAATAAATCGTTTTCTCAGTTTATTAGATGGATTTCATGGGTCACGGTATTCCAGGAATACAGGATTGGACTATTGACCGGAGGACCCGAGTTCGGTTCCCAGGGAAACCTCTCTGGCCACCTGCAGCTCCACCTAAGCTATGTGATTTTTCGGGAGCCAGATCTTCCTTGGAAACCATAACTGGCACAGGGAAAGGAATTGGCCCATTTGATATGTGAATTTCACAAGCCGTTGGGCTTAGTACTGGGTGAACTTTACGATCACCTACCAAACCGACCTTCGGGTTGATTACTGTGTTCATGGTTATTGATATCGATTTCTGGCCGCCTAATCAATGTAGGCTTGATTAGGGGACCTGAAATAAGCTCCTAATATACATATTCCGACTATGAATCACCCTCAGAAGAGAAAGGGCGCATTAGGCCAGAGAGGACTCAGCAGAAATCACCATACGCAAGGTAAGGTTGAGGAAAACCCTTTGACCTTCCAAAGGAGCAGCCACCAAACAATGCCCCAGAGGTGGACTTAGCGTTTATCTCTATCACAGCTATGGCATAGAAATAGCATTCATCGACGGAAGGGCTATGTACCGACACCGCTGCTTTTCTTTCGCATTGTCCCTACACCAGAGCTTAAATAATAGAGTATCCTCGCCTTCCAGCATGGGGCATTTTAGCAATGGCGTATTAACAGTTTCCACGATATCCGAGAGTTTGTATGAAGATGAGAAATCTACGACATCAATTCGTGGGCCATTTCCTATGTATCTCCCCAGTTCTCTTTAAGGCATGTTGTTAGAGCCTTTGAGACTGTCCCTTTCTTTGAAGAGTGAGGTTCGATTTGTCCGATGCATTCCGGCAAGTGCCTAGTTCCTAAACGCACCAACCTAATCTAATACGGAGTAGATTGTTAAATGTGAACTCCCGTACCTATGGATCACGCCCTATTCCGTGGCAATTGTGGAACGCTGAGCACGCAAAAAAATTCATATATATATATATATATATATATATATATATATATATATATATATATATATAGTTTAGATTTGGTCTATTGATTCATAGTTTCGTTTTTGTTTCCAGCCGTAAACAATTACTATATATTGTGTGGTGTTAACAGTTTTTCTACGAAACATAGATATTCCTGTTATTTGAAATTAATTATTGTTAAAATGAACATATCATTTAAATACATAGAGTGGCCATGACCACCAATGAACTTAATATTCCTAAAGCTTACCCCCTCTGCAGAGGGATCACTACACTGTCTGGCTCCAAGAGTTGTCATTTATATTTCCTAAAGCGAAAGGTTTCATTTATAAGCTGTGACTGCTATATTTTTAACTTATCCTACTCTCCTATCCGTCATACTTTCCACGGGAGAACAGAGCGGTTTTAAGTATTTTGAAGAAGTTTTCTCAATGGCACGGTATTTTATTTGAAAATAGTTGCTCCTAGTTTCGCGATAAAAGTGTAAGTGCACAGTGACGCTACATCCTGGCAAGCTGCATGTTGCAAGAAACTATAAATCGTCGATATACATGTATGTGCCTCGATGGAAGAAAAATTATCGCTTTATCAGATACAGGCGCCGTCCGGCTTAAAACGGAGCAGCCAAGGTCCTTCATTATTTTAGGAAAAAAATATATACACATAACGTGCGAGGTGTGGGCGACCCAAATATCCCCTGGAGTAGATCCTTTAGTTGAGGAGACGCAGGTAGCTGAAAGGCACCACCGATTATACCGAATCTAGCTGAATATGCTGATAAAACGAGAGAGATAGTTCCAATGGCCCTGACTGCATCCCTTAACGAGGACATAGGAATAAATTGATGCTTGGCCAACTCACTGTGATCAAGAATCACTTGCCTCGGCGGATATTTTACCTTGGAGATTATTAAGAAACTGAAAGCTTGGGTTGTTTAATCTAGTTTGCATAAACTGCTTTTCACTGGATTATGTCTGTCCAACTAAGATATGGGGACGGTACCCTGGAGGACCAGCAGTGGGTTCTTAAGTGCATGGATATAGTCCTCCCCTGGCCGAAGGCTGTTTTCGTGCTATGCAGCGATAGCGGTGTGCTGCTATAGGTGGGAATGGCCGAGCTAACAATTCATTGTTTCGCCATTTTGAAGGTAGGCTGCATGAAATCTTTGTTTATTCCTAGCATTAAATTATCAAAGTGATACTTTATAATTTGTCTATAATTCACGGACAAATTAAGGAAATGATATTAAGGTGTTATTATATTTGTAAATAAAATCGGACATTATATTTTTCTACATTCCAACTATTTTAATATGCATATTCTTTTTTATGTAACTGACTGGGTTAAAATCATTGTAATAAGGTCGAGCCTGATGGTTACCATCAAATACAGTGGCTGTGTTAAACTTTTGCTAATCTGAATAATTTCTATTTTTCGATTTCTGTATATTCTTGAATAATTAATAGTTTTAATTCATGAATTGGATCGTACGTGTTTATTGTGAAGTTATTCTCGGGTATAAACCTAGCAGGGGTTATAAGATCACAATGCAGCTATTTATTCACTTGATTCTCATATCCGAAGCGTTAACTCTACGCAATGCATTCAGTAAACATGGATGCTTCTTGAAATGAAAAACCCCACACAATCGTCATTTTTTTCTCCCAGTTCTCTCCTCCATTTCTCTACCTCTTAAGCACTGTGTTTAACCGAAATAATCTCGTTCTATTTAACTCATCCCCCACGCTCTCAACGTTAATCTGTCTTTCCCACTTACCTACCCTGAGCTTCCCCACTCCCCGAGCTCGTCCGCTCCCATTTACGCGCGAATATTACTCCTCTCTCACCCCATATCCTCCCTACAACCTTGATTCCCTCTATCTCCTTTCCTCGGCAGTCTCTCGTTTTGCTTCCCCTCTCCTTCTCCCTCGCACCATCATAATATCTTTTCGTGGTCTCGTTTCTCTGAAGTCGTCGTCGTCACCTCCCCCTTTCCTCACTCTCCCACACACACTCTCTGCACGCCTCTCTCTTTCTCCCGCGCTCTCTTTCCCTATCTCTCTCTCCCTCTCTCGAGTGCTACAAGCTTCTCTCCCACCCTCCCCATTCCCTCCCGCCTGTCCTTTCTGGAGCATCGATCGAATGCTCACCACCCCTCAGCGTGCCCCCCCGTCACTTCCCATCTCAGCCAATCGTTCCCATGGACTGAGCGCGCCGGAGAAAGAGAGGAAAAGAAAGAGGGGGCGGGGGAGAGACATGTTGGTCGGGGATGGGAAAGTGAGGAGAGGGAAGATGGAATGGGAGTGAAAATGGGTGGCAGGAGGGAGGTGAGGTAGCGGCAGAGGGGTGAGGAGATTGACGATGTTACTGTGAACTTCGGTATGGATCGGGGGTGAAAAACATACGCTTCCCCATCCCACTCCTCTTCGGACTTCATTTCTTACAAAAGTATCTCTAATCGGAAAAACTTCCTTCCCTTACTTTGTTGCTTTACCTATACTATGAAAATGCAAAGAGTGTGTTGCATGTACTAATTTTAGCGTGAAGTTCGATTTTTTGTCTCTTTGTACAAGGCAAGAAATTTAAAATGAGATTTATTTTCTTTAAAATTGAAAACTTCCATTTTAGTTTCAAGTCCATTTTACATAAAAAATGATGTTGGGCATCCTCTTAATAAAATCCATAACAAGATAATTTCATCTCACATTGCAAAACGGTGTGCACAATACTAGGGATGAATAAAATGTTCTACTAGAAATATCAAATGCTGATGGATGTTTTTAACATTTACTTTTTTATTGATTTGAAAAAATAAAAAAAAATTACCATTAATAACGTCACCCAAAAATTGTAAAAATATTTGATTATTCAAATATTAGTTTATAATACAATTTATATTTTATCTGGTTTCCTGAAAGTAACTTAATATTTTTTATAATTTTAACTTACGGATTTAATCATCAGATGGGCATGTCTTCATATATCCACAGAAATGTTACATTATGATGCATGTGTATACAGTTATGTATAAAATACTGGCATACTTTATGTGAAACATATTAAATATAATATCCACTAAGATGGACATTTATGAGGATGAACGTGTTAGACAATGATATAAAATATTTTTGAGTTTATAACCTGAAAGGCAAACGATATCAAAATATCTCACTACATCAAATGTAGGCAACTTGAATTCTGACTTTCTTAATATGTATTCAATTTCTTCCACACAAATAAAGATATTTCGCAAACTTGAATAGATTATGGTCACAACCCAATGACTGGAAAATATTCACTAACACAGAATATCTTAAAGTAACAGCAAACACAAAAACATAAGTAAACTTCAGTTGAGTACCATTCACCACATCGTGTAAACGCGTACAACTTATATTTCCAAGTTTAGCTAGAGAGTTCCGTTAGAAGAATAGTTCCGATAGCCGTTATTACCTCTTGTATGCACTGAGGGGAAGTCTATTCCTCCTACCTTTTTTTAATATGATTTTCAATTGTTGCTGAAAAAAGCCAAATTATACCAGTTAACACGGATTCTACTCATTATAAATAATGCTTGCTACTCAAGTAATATTAAGGTTAGTTCCGCTTTAAGTCCCTAAGAAAACCCCTTTGCAATGGAAAACTATTTAGTGTTTCTCTGTAAAAAAAAAGTCTGATTTCAATCGGAAAACATGGTTACATTGATAATGAAACATCAAAATATGAAAGTGAAAAATATCAAATTTCTTTAACTTGGTGACTTATTGTTTTGCAAAGAATACGTTACCATCTATTAACTAACAATTGATGGTAGCCCACGTGCTTAAAAATAACATATGCGCGACGAGGGACAATTGAGCAAGCAAATAAAGTCGAGAATGGATTTTCTCGGGAAAGTAGAGAGAAGAGAGGGGATAAAAATGAGAGAATTTCTCTAGGATACTTGTGATAGTGTGCGGAATTTGAGGAAATTAATGACCTAGCTTTCGCTCCTGAAGCCGTTAAAGGAAGAGTAGGCTAGATGATTAGCTTCATTCGTTAACCGAAAGGGGCGTGGGACTGAATGGTAATGAGGCAGTCAATTAAAACCAAAACGATATGAGAATTAGGGAAAGAAAGGCATTGTATTTGGACTCAGATGAAGGAGGAGAACGATCCCTTTAGGAAATTTGATACTTTTCCTATGAAATCATTACAAGTTTCTTTCCTCTTTAATTTTTAGCATTCCCCTTGATATCTGACATTTATTAATCAGGCAGCTTGAGTTGAAGATCATCCGATAAAGCTATTTTTTGATGAATTTAAGTAATTAAAAACGGTATTTCAGGAATTTTAGGACTTAAAAAATTCCGAAAAATATCGGTACCTTACCAGGAAGAACACTGAAAATTATCCAAAAATTTCGTAATCTTGGGCACTTGGTATGTTCAAGAGGCTCGTAAGTAATGAGATTTTTGTAAAGTTTGAAAAAAGAATAATAAAATTGTTAGTTTTCTAGAGACAAAATATTTTGTGTACAGTTTTTTCCTAAAATATTTCATAATTTTTTTTTTAATTTCAAGAAGTGAGTTTCCCCTTTCACATGGAGTAGTAATAATATACAATGTTCCATTTCTAAAATTCCCCATGTGGTGAAAACTTTGCTTATTATTGAACAAAACCATTGTTATCAGTCACTAATTATTTGTTTACTGAATCACAATAATTTGCTTAATGCTTCCTTATATCAGATTAATAGGTCTAACACGAATGAAACTATAACATTTAAATGATTGTTTATTGTCATTTCAGTCAATAAATACAACCATATGCAGATTTTTATAATAAAGACTATATGGGCTCAAATGTTTTCAGTATCGAATATAATTGAAAAAAGAAAGCGGCCGTCCAGTGGTTAGAGTGCTGGGTGGTCCCTTGGAGAGGCCGCGTTTATTCCTGCGCATCCTCATCTTCAACCAAGTTGTGTCCATTTTCAGGCATCAGATCTTCCTAGGAAACGATTGCGGATCAGAAAAGGGAACTAACCCCCTACCCTGATGTGTGAATTATAAAGCCCTTGAGCTAATTACTAGGTGAGCTATACTCTTACCCACAAAATTAACCTTCGGATTGACACGTTACGTGCTGACATGCAACTGTAGTGTTGCTTGGGTTATATGATTAAAAAGTTTCTGAAATGATCTTATGGACCCTCTAATGTAATGTAGTGAAAATATCTAGGAGATACAATTTAATTCACGGCGTTAATACATTATGTTTTCTAACCATTATTTTATTTACAGTTTATTTTCTCGTTCAGTTTCTTATCCCTCAACATTAAACATTTCAAAACATTTTATTTTATGAAACAACTTAGATAAACCTCTGGAAAATAGTCACATTTTGTATTCATTGTTTTGAGATTTACATTTGGAACTCGTTTTCATATTATTTACACAAATTTTCATTAGTTTTTCAAGATTATCACATGTTACAAAACATATTTATACTGAAACTTAAAAGTTTTTACGAACAAGTGATTTCAATATGTTATCAAAGAATTCCAATGAATTAAGAGAGCATAGCCAAATTCCATGCCCAGTTGATTTGCTTACTCCGGTGAATTTAAGGCAAATATAAGTATCCAACAATTACTGATTGCATGCTAAATTTAATCACAAAACAAAGCACAAACAACGTGACAACTTTTCTTGCTAGGCAATAATTTTATAAAGCAAAATGACCCATTCAAATTACACAGACTTGATTGCACATGCCTCTTGGATACTAGAATTTAATTATTGGGAATTCAGCCGTTCTAATTTGTAATTCCATCAATAAATCTTATTGACAATGAATTTAATTTTAATTTACATACTTCAGCAGATGCCATGATCTTTATTAAAATAAAATTGGATAAGTGCTACACTGATGAATGTCTGCGGTTCATGTAGTGAACTTGGACGCTACAAAGTATGGAAGCTCTTAAACAGCGAATCACATTGTTTTCAACAAGTTTTTTACGATTAATGGATGGACGGAGTAACGAAACTTTAGATTTGTTCCACAAAGTACAATAAAAAGAAAATTTTCTTCATTCATTCTCCTCCGCCACGGCGCGGCGGCGACATCGCCTTCTTCAAAACATCTTGCTCCAAATCCCTTCTTGAAGGAATTCCGTTCTCCAGTGCGGTTCTAGGTACTTCTCCTCTAATATGTGCTCCAAAGGGCTCTGCCCATCCTCCCAGCCAGAGGAAAACACCCGACGCAATCACTTTTCCTATCTTCATCCTCCGCCCGCATTCCCCTCTGTGCAGGGTCTCCTCAGGAGACTCCCATGCCCACCCCCTGTCTTTACTTGCGAACACTTCCACCCTCCAGTCCTCAATTTCCAACTTACAAACTTCCCCGCCTTCTTCTGTCAACCTTAACCAGCCACGCTGCCTAACTCACTCCGATCTTTCGTCAACGAGTTCTACACACTTCTGGCCCATTCCTGTTTTCCCATTACTCAGTCCTTGCCAACCACATGAAGGGTGCGTCCTTACACTCTTTGCCTCAAGACGGCTTCGTACCATCTCTCGCTCTTATTCCAACACCTATGCCAATCTCCTCTTCCCCTAAAACACATAAAACCTTCCTCTTCATCGCCAACACAGCTCCACCGCACATGCAATTAGTCCGTTGACTTTCCTTCATTCCTCGTCGGGATACAAATTGATACAAAATGATTCGATTGTTTTGCTTCAAGCGTGAATGCACCCAAGTGAGCGAGACAGTCCAACAACGGCTAAATTTGGCTTGAAGTGATGCGGGAAAGATAGGTCTTGATTACGAGGCGAAATCATATTTTTTCTTCATCCCTTCGCTCCATGTACATATCTTCCTATAGAATACCCATTCAGTAGAGAGAAGTGGTGGCGAGCGTTCTGGCATGGCCCATCAAAATAACAATGATGAGTCGTCATTTACATATTCGGGAGCTAAATATTTTCTTAACGTCCTTCCTAATTTATTTTATTTCCCTTTATCTCATGCATTCTAGGAGACAAGATACCTCCAGATGGTGCTAAAAAATTTCGATTAATTTTTTCTAGAGCCATTTTATCGTTCCTTGTTTGTAATTAAGGAATTTTGCATCGTTGATGCTGACAAAATGCAAAATTAATTAATGCATTTACCATACCGCTGCAGATATTCTTTTTTAAATGAATACTCAATACCAAGATTTAGTTCTTGAATAATGCGGATTTTTTGGAGGCCTGTGATTTTGCGGATCAAAGAAACGTGCATGAAACATTTCATAAAATAACTACATAAAGGTAGTTGAATATTACGAATTATTTAGAAAAATAAAATACTTAGAACCCAATTTCAACAAATTAACTTATTTCTCAAGAAAAAAGTTAAGAATTGTTGATAAACATAAATGCTAATAATACTAATTAGCATAATTATAATGCTAACAGTAATCTGGGATATACTATGCAATGCGGATGCCATTTTCCTGGCATTACAATAGAAATATCCTGACGCCTTTAATACTAAACAGTTATAGGATGGATTTTACGTTTTCAATCGCCTTGTCGTATATGTAATTTTGATACCTGATGTAAAGTCGGAAATGTATTTTTGCAAAATTTTAAGTAAAATAGACCGTTATGATATTTTCAGTTTTTTTTCAGAACGCTAGAATGGAATATTTTTATAACTTCTCTCGCCAATTCTTGCAAAATAAAAAAATACATGAAATATATCATTGGGCGTATCGCGTTGGGATTGAAAGAGTAGCTATTCCCATTCGATATTTATTTTAATTTTATTTTTTACCTATACGCCCGCAGTACTCAACACACAAAATTAACTCACTGGGTTATATTACCCAATAAATAGAAACTTGTGGGCCTGGTTCCAATTATTCATTCCCGATTTCTTTGCCCAGATTATTGGCAGACAAGCTTAATGAAATAGATGGATTTTCAACGTTTTTTTCCCCAGGAAGAGTGGGCGGGACATGTGAGGAAATTGGAAGTAGACGGATGGTTGGGAGGGGTGGAAGAGAGGAAGATCGAATGCACTCTAACGGAGGGTAAATATGCTTCTCTGAATTGCGCCTTCCATCGCTATTTCCCTGTAAAACTACTTATCACCATAAGCACCTATTCTACAACCCAAGAGGAAAAACAAACATATTGCAACGCAAGAAAACGCACACGTTCGTTGAGGGGAGCTAAGAATGATTTCATGCAGTAACCTCCAGTCTCTTAGCCTTTCAACATAGATACACCATAAAACGGGGTGCCGGTAGGAAAATTATTTGCTCCTTCCTTTCAGAGTGAATAATGCTTTTTCTCTGTGTGCATCCAACGCAAAAATAATACATTCAAGTAAAAGAGACGAGTTGAAAGCATTCATTGGCCAAAAGAATAGGTAGGTGGTGGAGCTAATTTTGAATTGAATTAAAAGGGCAAGCAGACGAATTTGGGCATCGCTAGGACTTCCTAGGTTGAAATATGTACGTGTATCTGGTTTAAGTTGTGGAAATAGTAGCAATGAATAACGTTGAACCAAAAATTTATATAAAATACATTATTAAATGTGAATAAATCTTCTATGTACGTATAATCCTTAAGCGGCCTGTGTGTAACCTAGGAGACGTCGTAGAGAGCACATTGTACTTACGTAAAATGTACCTCCTATCACACCTTCAACACTCCACCACCTTTCAATATCTCCCCCATCAACGTTCTCTACCTTTTTCGAATTTTACCTAAGAACCTTCACCCTTCAACCACCCTAAACATTTGAGTTTTCAAACCATGTTTTTGTCTTTCTCTCGGTTCTACATATTTTCTACATTCACTGTAACACCCGCATCTCCAAGTCTCCAATCTATGCTCAGACTCTTGTTTCAAAGACCAGTCTCTTATTAATAAAGCACTACGCTCCATATTTAAGATTTCACCAATCTTTCTCCCTATTACAAAAATGCATTTAATACCAGGAAGACAAATTTGCGTAGTCAAATAAAACCGAGGGTTATGCCGGCGGTAGTTTAGCTACCAGTTAGATCTCATAATCCGAACAGGCCTTGGCCGAGGAACCAGGCAAAGTGTCCCTCGACACATGGTAGAAGAAACTCTAAAGACATGGCAAACCAAGTTTTTCTACGGAAGAAAATACAGAAATAAAATCCTGGTCTGCCATAATGGAGGGTCTGCACCCCGCCCGGGTAATAGTAATTTTGCAATATTTCTGGAAAAAATAATTCGTAAGGATTAACAAACATTGAGTTCGGCTACGTAAAGGAATCATAATTTATAAACAATGAAATGTGTCAGAAATGAGTAGAAACAAAATGGGATAGGGTGATATTGATAGCGGATATCCTGGTAATTGCAGAAACGTAAAAGAAAGGCCGAGGGATAATCCAAAACTTTTTCTAACACCACGCCTTTCATGGGGAGCACATATCAGGATAATATGCGGATCCTCTTTGAAGAAACTGGGCTTCATTAAACGGGTGGTGGGGAAATATAATGAGAAAGTTAAAGAGATGTGTTATTTTTCTCTAGTTAGACCACATTGGGAATATGCCGCAAGTATAGTGGATCCTTTCCACAAGTATTTGGGATCCTTGGGAGAAAATCTGGCAAAAAGAACTAGATGAAGTCCAAAGAAAATCCGCCAAATTCGTGAAAAATATATATGACAAGAACACAAATGTAACAGGCTCCAGTACAGATAGATTCAAATACTCTTTCTTCCCCAGAACAATCAGAAATCATAATAGTAAGAATTCGAAGTCCATTTACGGGCCACGGGCCACAAATAAAGCAAAAGACGAATGGTGGAAAACGCAGTGCGCGGATATGGAAAGTTTGCAGAGGAAGGGTGAAATCGGTGCTCTCTACAGCAAGGATATATCACTATCGGGAAGTAAGAAGGGAAGATCTGTGGTAACAGATAAAGACAAGTGAGGATACATAATAGTTGACACAGAAAAGATCCATGAGAGATTGAAGGAATATATCGAAACATTGTATAGAAGAGAACTTAAACCTACAAGGTTAGACACAGAAAAGAAAAATGACGTAGATGAAGATAGCTTAGGTCCAGGCATACTCGACGATGAAATAGGAAGGGCATTAAGGGAAATGAAAGCAAATAAGGCCGAGGGGGCAGACAACATTCCGGTGGAGCTATTTAATTGTTTAGGAAAATGTGGGAAGAAGAATCTATATGGAATGATACGTATTATCTATGAGGAAGGAACTTGGCCGGGAGACTTTTTGAGGTTAGCGTTAGTTCCTATTCCGAAATGGCAAACGCAACATCATGTGAGGATTACAGAAGCATAACTTTGGTATCCCACGGTGCTAAAGTGACTCTCAGAATCACCAAAAAAAGGATAGAGAGTAATGCAATTAATTACTTCGGGGATTATCAGTTTGGGTTTAGGAAGGGGAGAGGTACGCGTGATGCCATTGCAGTAATGAGATCACTAGTCGAGAGGAATATAGAATGAAATCAGGACGTATTTGCCTGTTTCGTAGATTTCGAAAAAGCGTTTGATAGAGTGAATTGGGGAAAACTAATTCGTGTATTGCAGAAAATAGGAATGGATTGGCGGGACAGGAGACTGATCTACAACCTGTACATGTCTCAGACTGCTCAGGTGCGAGTGGGAAACGGAGAGATAAGAATGAAAATCGGAGGGGAATTAGTAAAATCGGTTAGGCTTCCTGATGACCAAGCATTAGTTACTCAGTCCGTCAAGGGGTTGAAGCATTCCTGAGTGAATTGGAGGTTCAGTGCGATAAATATGGGATGAGAATCAATATTAATAAAATAAAGGTTATGCAATTTTCCAAAAAGAAAAAAAAAGAAAAAAGCTAAGCTAAACATTAAAATAGTAGGGAAATGAATAGAGCCAGTAGAACAGTTTACGTGTAGAACAGTTTATCTCGGTTGTGTTTTGGACCAACACGGTCAAGGTAGTAGGGACGTAAAAAGAATAATTGCGCTAGGCCAAGAGGCTTTCTCATGGGGAAAGGAGTTGTTGACGGGGACGTTGAGTATGGAGGTCAAGAAAAGACTCGTAAATACCTTGATATGGAGTGTAGCTCTGTACGGCGCGGAAACGTGGTCACTGATGCAGGAGAATAGCCGTAGATTGGAGGATTTTGAAATGTGGGTGTGGATATGAATAGAGATGGTGAAATTTACCGAAAGGAAAACATACGAGGAAGTTCTATAGGTTGTGGGTGAGGAGAGGGGTTTGTTGAGAGAAATCCTATGAAGGCAGGAAAAATGGTCGAAAGTCGTATTGAGTGGCAGTGGGATGTTGAAGAAGGTAATAGGGGGGAAAATGTTAGGCAAACGAGGAAAGGGCTGGAACAGGATAGGGATGTTGGACGGGATGAAGGGAGGAAAGAAGTACACCGAGATGAAGAGAGACCTGATGTTGAGCATGTTGCTGGATTGGGTTTTGTTTGGAGTTATAAAATATTTATTTGATAGTTGTGTCCGTCTAAAAATGTACCTTAACCGGTAGATTACCTAATAACAAATAAACATAAGCATTTTTAGGTCTAATAGCAAAAGTAGTTAGTATCATCGAACCTCTTCTCCTGCAAAATTCTACTGTTTTCTTAACGCGAATATTTCTCATTCCTAAACGGTTCTTTCGAAATTCCCCTTCTCCGCCTACCAAATGTTTGCCATCCATAATTTCTATTAAGTGCTTTATTCCTAGCTTATTCCCTATTAATACTCCTTATTTATCGTGCGAATTACGTACTTATTTTTCTCTATTTTGACTCAAAATACCTCTCTAAAGTTTTAGCGAGAACCAAAAAACTATTTGAAAAATTGGGGTTCATTAATTTACAAAAAATAAAAGATCGTGGTTCATAGACTAATTTTTAAATATTTAAATGTGTGAATGAAAATTGTCCTACATGGCAACCTTTCGTTTTTTCCATCAGCACTTTTGAAAAGTGTAAAGATTTCTGGGTACTAATTAGAGATATATTTGTATGCATATGCATTGAAGAATGTGTCCATGCGTGCTTCGAGCTAATTCCAACCTAATTTGTTCTTAGGCTCTGGCGTTAGGTTGGAACAAAAAGGAAAATTCTCAGATGCTGATTTTCGTGAAGAAGATATGGTGTAAAGCAATTGCGGAGAATTGTGGAATAGATGGTACAACTAATGTAAAAGTCATGAGTTAAGATAAAAAAGCTTATACGTGAGAAAAGGGTGTCTGTACATGATATTCACTTTTTAAAACCTAGTAAATGATTAGTGAATGCATTTTTCGTCGAGGCCAAATTGAATGAAAATGTTTAAAACTCATATGAAAATCTTCAAAGAAGAGTAAACTAAAAAGAGTAATTAGATATGGCTTTATCGCAAATATCGATATATCGCAAAGGTTTAGTTAAAATATACGCGTATATTATTCTATACTATAAATATTCGAGACTATATAAGCATATAAATAGGGATCAATGCTCATCCTGATGCTACAATATTCTATCACATATGTTTACTTCTCCTCGGAAGTCCAAAAACCCGCCCATAGGAAGACCTTTGGTTCTAGAATCATTTTGCGCTAATTATTCTCTTCGATATGAGCTAAGAGAGAAAACAGTTTAACGTAAGCTACTTCGCTACTTAGTGATAATTTAAGTGGAGACCATGAATTTTATAGACCAAAGACAGCTTATTTCACCCATCACAAGCATGCTAAGACAGAATTTAACACAAAATATAAAATTCCAAAAGCTTGCAGTCTGATTTAATCAAAATGAAGAATTACTTGAAAATCGTAATATTTAGCTGCATAACAATTACATTTTCACCTCTCACGGGGGCCAAGGAGTCTCCCGTTTCTTTACACTCTACATCATGAGAGCAATGATCCTTTCTTTGGGAAGAATTTTTAAGCCACCACGGAGGAGACTTAATAGAAAAAAAGGGGGCCTTTTGGGTAAGCCGTTGAGAATCAACTATGGAACACAAAAAGTGACGAAGAGGGAGCATTTGATCCAATTGGGGAAGATGGATGTTACATTTTGTGTCAAGGAGAAGGCGAGAGCGAGTTATGGTTAAAGGTCAACCGTTAGTGATCTCTGTCGATTCAAAATGTGCCATGGTAGTTATTGCCTACTCATTTCACGGCTCACCAAGGCCTACTCAGAGCCCTCAACTCAGCCCGAATCACTTCGATTCGGCGAATAATATGCTAATCCAGTCTTTTTTTTCTCCTTCGCTTCGCTCTTTCAGATATTTTTTCCATTTTCGTGTGTTTCTTCTCCATTTCTTCTGTATCCTCTCTCTCGATAACTTCCACATTGCTGAACTAGCCAAGAGACGTTGAAAGAAAGACAGAAAGAATGAAGGGCACTTCGTGGTGGGGGAGGATCAAGAGGATATCCCAGATTTTTCCCCGCGGTAGCAAATATTTCCACTCTCTGCTCTATCTCCTCCATCTTGTTCTTCTTCTTTAACTGTGGAACCTACCATTCTCCGCCTCTTTCTTTCACATTCTCTCTCTCTCGTCTCTCTCAACAACAATGCCTAGCTCTCAATCAACAATGTCTCCTCATCCTTATATTGCCCCCATCCACGACCAAACTCATTTTTCTTCCCGATAACATTCCCCTTTTATTTCTGTTCATTATTCTCCGTGCTCTTCTTCTTCCCCCACGTCTGTAGAGCTCTTTCTTTGCAACCCATTCATGTACATTTTCAAAATCATGAAGGAAAATTCCACGAAGCAAAACCTTTTCCAAGACTCCCTCTGTCATCAACTTAACGAAAAAATACGTTTATAAGAAATAGAGAGTTGTCACTGGCTTGTGTTAGGACAAATTAGGATTGATCGGCATGTAATAGGGAGAAGACTTGAATGAAGGACTTGAAAATGTTCAGAGAGTGTCATGACAATCTTAGGTGTTCAATCCGTTTCAGGATTGAACACCTAAGATTGTCATGACCCCGAGAGAAGTATTATAGTTCCAAAAAACACTGATAGATTCGGAAACCAAGTTAAAATAAGATATATAGGTACCATCACCGATATTTTCAGCTACTCGCTCATCGTTTTCCTCCCTTGAGCTCATATGCATTGAAATACATGCATGAACTAATATTTTATATTAGTTGAATGTTATAGTTAGAATTACACAGGTCCTTGCGGTGGCTAGCAGGGAATTGTATAGATATTAATATGTATGTATAGAAGTAATTCATTGCAAATGTAACAGCAACTTTATAATTTAAACGAAAGGGAAATGTTTAATAATGATAGCAAGATCCGGAAATAAAAGAACAGGAAAAAATCATAAGCCGTCCGCGTCATTGGGAGTAACATGATCTCGTTGGGTAAAAGCTAATGTCAAAGAGACAGAAGTGACTTCGCAGAAAAAATAACACACTTTATTTATTTTAAAGAGCTAAATTTCCTTTCAATTTTTGTTATTTTCCCGATTTAAAAGCGAGTATTGTGGAAATAGCTATCGCACGTTCCTTATGCTCTTGGCCAAAAGTCAGAAATATTGGGCGTGGAGCCTTAAAATGTCCAAGTTCTAAGTTCACCATATGATCTTAATTGCTGTTACCCTGTTAACTACTACAGCCATTTTGTTTCTTTAACGAAAATTCAAATTATACTAACACAAGATTATTAAAGACTAGCACAATATATATCTTCATCTACTAAGTTCTTGATTAAATCCTAACTTCATATCCAGCAAGCTGAGTCTAGGGATTTCAAAAATTCAACGACCAAATTAATAAATAAAATTTCTTGTAGAACAAATGAGTGCCAAATTAAACTTGAGAAGGATAAGAAGGAAAGGATCTTTCTTTGGAAGAGATAAGAATACGTGTGATTAAGGAATAACAAAGTAACATAAATGGGTAAAATTCATTGTTTCAGCACGTTCGCCTCGCGGCGTTGTACGTATCTATCATGTTAGAAGAAACTGCACATTTTTTCAACAGAATTTTAATGACAAGAGTGCACATGTAAGAGTGCCTACATGCTTTACAAGTGTTACATGTAATTTATTATGGTTAAAATGTGGCTGCAACTTGTACAGCTGATGATCATAATTTAATCGGTGGACGCAAATACAGTTCTGTAGAGCGAACTAGTATTTTCCCAGCCTCCTATTACTCTCAGTCTAACTGACTTTGAAATTCCACTCCTCTTCCCTCAACTCTCTATCGCTATGCTCCAACTCTCTCTCTCTCTACGCCAGAACCATTCATGTGTCCTATCGCCTACCATTTCCCTCACATTGTCCTGCTCCCACCCCTCTATACACTTACCTACCTGCCCGCCAATTGGCTACTATGACCCCAAAATGAGGTTACGCCAATACCTCCAGCGATCCTGGCTTGCGCATACTCGCTCCAAACCTTAAACTCTTTTTAGCCAGTAATGCCGTATCATAATCATACGCGTTATACTGAAATACTGAATTATAAAATACTGGGAAAAAATACGTCATACATGCTAGTATCATGTAAAGAAATGGGAATTGGAAAGTCTTTACCTCTTTGTTCGGAAATTTTTGGACGATAATGCATAACATCGTGACATTAGTCATATTAACGTGTGGCTAATTCTCTTGTGTAATGTAGCCATTTCAGAGTGTAAAACTCATTCGCCTCGACCGGGATTCAAACCCGGATCCCTCGATGTCCGGACATGGAGGGATCCGGGTTGGAATACCGTTCGAGACGAATGATTTATACACTCTAAAATGGTTACATTGAAATGCATATTAGCGGTTGACTCCGTTAAAAGTTACTGTTGCGGCATCTTCCGCAGTTTCTTGAAACTTTTATTCTTCAGTTATTAGAGGTGAAAATATCACCATCCCGACTCCAAATAATATTATTAATTTGAAGTTGAATCATTTTAAAAACATTCCACATCACCATTTCTGCGATTGAAGGGGATTTCATGCAAACATACAAGGTGCCCTCATTAGACTTCCCTTATCCTTGTAGCTATACCTTTATTTTCCTTGCCTTATTTCACTGATATCATAATCTATTTTTCCTCTGTCGTCTTGGATCTCTTTCCTGGACCAAATCGTAAAAGGTCTCCCGCATTTTCCTACGTACTTGAGTTCTTCCCATAACTTTCCTTTTCTTTGGATTACCCCTTACATCTCGCCGTAGAACTGCTGTGAGCACCTACAGCTCCATGGAAAACCCCATGGACGGTCGAGAAATGTGAGGGAGATATAAAATGCCTTGCCCTTAAAACCGCAACACTACAAAAATCGTTTCGAGCCCTTTCAATCCTCATTGTCGCCATATCCTTCCTTATCCATTTGACTCCTCCAAGGTCATCAGGAACCCACATTTTACAGGAACTGCGGTATTTTACCCCCCTCCCCCATGGCCTTCATTTTTACGGCTCTTTCCTCTATCCCTCTCAGGTTTCTCCCCGCTCTCTCCTCCGACATTCCCTCCTTATATTCTTTCATTCCGTGGTATGAGCTCTCCTGAACCCGCCTCTTCACATTTTCCTTTCGTGTCAATTCATACCGGTACTCTTCTCTCGATTAATATCAGCACTCAAGACGGAGGTCTTTCTCCTCCCTATCCTATTGTTCGCCCTCTCAAATATTTTTTTCATATCCAAATGCCACCTCCACAGCCCTCCCTGCATTCAACCCACCAAGAGGAAAGCCGGAACCCTTTCTCGACCAAAGGTGGCTCTGAGCGCCAGATTGACGCGAGTTTCAATAGGAAGCAGGTATTTGCAAAGAGTTCCCTCTTCCATTTCTCAACCCTTTCCTCATCGTGCCATCCTCCCTCATTCATTGAAGTGCTCCAACGCGGGCTAGTTGGTCATGATTTTCTGGCGGAGAAATAAAATTTTTTCACAACAGTAAACCCATCAGGCTTCTATGATGTATATTTCAATCGGGTACCACATTTGACTCTTAATGATCTACCCACTACTTAATGATCTACTTGAAATTACCAATCATCATTTTATTTCCAGGTCCATAAACGCAAATTTTCATTGAATTTCCACCTGTCGCGACGCTTTCAAATTGAATCTGGAAATGAATCAACTTTTCTGTTCCAATTACGAGCCATGGACTCCTGTTTCGATTAGGAACCTCAGCTTTTTTTATGTTTTTACGCATATTGTACACTGATCTCTTCTTCAAAAATTTCTACAGCTGATGACACTTAAACTGTGAAAAATATCTCACAACTCGTTCAATTGATTCCTATAACAGCCAACTCATAAAGCCTTACATGCGTGGTGATTCTGAAAACCTATAATAATTGTTAACTGCGTTTGATAGGCTAATTAACAAAGCCGATAAATTTTCAATTTCAGGCATATTAGATTAGTACTAATGGGACTCTATGGAGAGGATTCTATCAAACAAGTGTTAAAAGATTTACAGAATCCTTTAAGGGTGAAGTAACGTTTGTTGGTAGAACTTCATTGATCATTTCATTTAATTGCTACTACTAGGGTTTGTCCTTCATTTATGTACATTAACACTCGTTTATCACGCATCTTGAACATGGCCATGACGGAAATTTGAGTGTGCCGATCTTTTTTGGCGCGATGGGTCATTTTACTGGGGTGACAAAGTTGAATGAAATGTCAGTTTTCATTCCATATCAATTAAAATAAGGTCACGAATCAAGGATAATAATGAGCTAGGTATAAAAAGAGAAGAGAAAATGAAAACTTACGCATTAACACACACATGGAAATAAGGACCTCAGAAGATCGCGAGCTACTCTCTTAGAGAATAAGACACAATATCGAATAGGTGCAAGGAATGGGGATTACTACATCGTGAGCAAATGTGCAGTTTTGAAATTTTGGAACAAATGAAGTGATGAGCAGGTAATAGATTATGAAATGGAGGGTTCTGTGCTAACTAAAGCGGATCAACTTAAATATTTACGCGTAGGTCTGACACCACGAATTTCATAGGGGACATATCAGGACAATGCTAATTCTCTCATTTTAAAGTCTATTTTTAAATTCTATTATGATTCTAGGTCACCAAAATTTTCCTGGAATAGGTCAAGAAGAGCACGGAACTTGAAAATCAGCCCCGCCAAAATTTTTCGACACAATTGAACCACTCTTAACTATTTCTCAGCATTAAGCCAGTTTCAAAATTCATAAACAAGACGTATAAGGTTTTCTTGTGAGAGAAATATTGACCCAGGTAGTGAAAATTATAATGAATTTTGTTTTAGGAAGTTTTCTTACTGCATCCGTGCCACACTCGGTGAATGTTATTTTTCCCTTTTGAATGGTTTATATTTTGGTGATTAAGATGAATTAATTTAACCTACTGGAAAGGTACGAATGGCAATTTTTTATGTCTGATTGCCCGCGGGTTTTGCGAGTATGTAATTTGTGGAAATTCCCCAGATAAATTAAGATTTTTTTCAAATAAACTTTCTGTCCCCTCAAGGATTTATTCACCATAAATATTGTGTATTGAATAATTTTCAGAGGAGATTAAATTGCAGTCGTGATTCCTTCCTCAAAGGCCAACAACTTTCTTTTTAAACTACTGTACACAATTACTCATTATCTTGGTCCTCAAACACAATAATTTAGTTATTTACGGAAACTAAACAATGCACCATGGAAAATAATGATTGTAATACCAATGGTCAAAAGAAGAGAAATAGAAATATTACAAATAGTAATAACATTAATAGAGAACTTATTCTAGCTGTAAGGTATTCCACGCGCTCGAAAAAAAAGTTTTTTATCAAATGATGTGAGTCAATTTTGCCATGACTTTAGCAAAACATTTACGTATTAAATTATATATATATAATATATATAATATATATATAAAATGTATGTATATATATATATATATATATATATATATATATATATATATACACACACACAGGGTGCGGCAACATATCTTCCTTTTTCAAACGCAAATCATTTTCAAGAGAAGTTATGAATCTGCACCCTGAAATAGCAAAAAATGTTTTTTACGTTATCCACCATAAGAGAACAATTTGAGTTGGTTATTTCCAATTCTTGAATTAAACAAATTTTTTTACTTATTCGTAGACTTTTTTCACATTTACTTTATCGTACTCTTACAATTTATTAATTACGATGAAATAAAATCAGTCGAATATAAGCCAGAACAATCTAGCCAGGTTGTTATTTCTACGTTTCTCGTATTACTTTCCTTTTGTAAGCAAATAAAGTTAAGAACAGATGTTATTTATTACAGTATTATACAGTAAAATATTGAAATACATGAGACTATCGAAAGTGTTTGGTGATTTTGTCAGATTAAATCAAAGAATATACTTTAACTAATCGATTTCGTTTGTTATTAATTACTACGTAATTTTGCTCTTTTCTTCCACGGTGACATGGAACAGCGTATGCTCTTTTATGTATAAGGAGTCATTGCCAGATCTGAGCTTCTATGGTGACCAAATTAAAAGACTCTAAAAAACGGTAAAAACCCATACGCGTATAAACATATATTTACATAGTTGATTTTAGAGGCACGTTAACTGGTTAAGTGAATGAAATATTTCATTCTTATACCCGTAAAAAGATTCAATTTCCACCATGATAACTTGAATTCTTTCCAACATTATTGAGAAGATGAGGTTCTACGGAAAATCATGCCAATTAATGCGGAAAGAGATCTCAGTTTTCCAAACCAATTATGCCTTTTCTTAGTGGCAACACTTAAAAACGTAGAAGACGACTAAGATGACTATAGTGTGATCAAAACCTAATCAGTGCCCCTTCTATTAATGAAACTGTTAAATATAATATTTCGTGATTACAATTTTGAAATATTATTACTCGTATAATTTTGATGTCCTACGCAACTAAAGTTATTCTCAAGATCATCAACAGAAGGATAGAGAGTAAGGCAAATGATTGCTTAGGGGATGATCAGTTTGGATTTAGGAAAGGAAGAGGTACGCGTGATGCCATTGCATTAATGAGATAACTAATCGAGAGGAATTTAGAATACAATCAGGACGTTTTTGCCTGTTTTGTAGATTATGAAAAAGTGTTTGACAGAGTGAATTAGGAAAAACAAATGCGTGTATTGCAGACAATAGGAATGCATAGGAGGGACAGGAGACTGATCCGCAACCTGTACATGTCTCAGACTGATCAGGTCCGAGTGAGGAACGGAGAGTCCGGATTGGCAGTGTTAGGAAGAGATGTAAGGCACGGGTTGCCCATTATCACCGGTGCTGTTTAACATATATTTGGAGAAAATGATTAAAGAGGCATGGGAAGAACTGGGGGTAGGAATGACAATCGGAGGGGAATTAGTAAAATCGGTTAGGTTTGCTGATGACCAAGCATTAGTTGCCCAGTCACCTAAGGGGTTGCAAGCATTGCTGAGTGAATTGGAGGTTCAGTGCGATAGATATGGGATGAGAATCAATATTAATAAAACAAAAGTCATGCGATTTTCCTGAAAGAAAAAGGCTACGCTAAACATTAAAATAGGAGGGGAAAAAAGAGCAGGTAGAAATGTTTACGTATTTTGGAAGTGTTTTGGACCAATACGGTCAAAGTAATAGAGACCTTAGGAGAAGAATTGCATTAGGAAAGGAGGCTTTCTCAGGGAGGAGGGAGTTGATGACGGGGACGTTGAGTATAGATGTTAAGACAACACTCGTAAAAACTCTGATATGGAGCGTAGCTATGTACGGCGCTGAAACGTGGTCACTGAAGCAGGAGGATAGACGTAGATTGGAGGCTTTTGAAATGTGGGTGTGGAGAAGAATAGATAAGGTGAAATGGACCGAAAGGAAAACAAATGATGAAGTACTGGAGATGGTGGGTGAGGACAGGGGTTTGTTGAGAGAAATCCTATGGAGGCAGGAAAAATGGATGAAAGTCGTATTGAGGGGCAGTTGGATGTTGAAGATTGTAATAGAGGGGAGAATGTTGGGCAAACGTGGAAAGGGCAGGAACAGGATAGGGATGTTGGACGGGATGAAGGGAGGAAAGAAGTACACAGAGATGGAGAGGGATCTGATATAGAGTAGGTTTTCTGAGGAGTCACAAAATATTTATTTGATAGTCATGTCCATCCGAAAACCTACCTTAACCGCTAGATTACCTAATAATAATATTACTTGTGGTTCTAGGAACCTGCCATAAATGTATTTAGGAAAACAGTCAATATGAATCTGGATTCATCAGAAAACGTATTTTAGTCGTCAGCTCTTGGCGTCGCCGGCTGTTCAGCCCGGGGCTCCATACTCCCTCGGCCATCTTTGATTAGCTTGTGCTAATGAATAACTTCGGTTGGTGACAGGCTTTCATCCCTGAGCACCTGGAAAATCATGCTTAAAATATTTGCGCGCGATTTCTTCAGTCAAACACAAATTTTGATGATTTACCCCTTTTCAATCATTTGCCGCATTTTGCACTTGCACTAAGTCACTCAACACACACTGAAACACGATCTAGTGGGAACGAAATAAAAATATTTACATGGTACCAATGCACCGATTATGTGTCATAAGGGATAATACAGTTTTGTATTATTTAACAATTGGAAGACCTGTCAAAGGTAATTAAAAATGTCGTTAATTGGTCTCTCTTTCCAGTTTCCCTACACTCATTTTTTTGAGTTAAAGTTAGTTTTAATTACTACACTACCCATCCTAACAGGTAAGTTAACATATTATTGTAGGGAAGCATTAAAAATTCTAGAATCGTTTCCCGGTGAAGAATCAAATGGCCTAACAGAGTGATTAAAATTTCAAGAATTTGTTGAAGAAAAGAAATATTTAAAAAATACAAAATAAAGTTTTACTATTCAAAGTATCTCCATAAATTATGTTGCATTAGCCTCCTTTTTGTCATATTAGGAAGATTGAGCGTCTTATCTCAAAAAAGTATAATATTACAGGGAACTGGAAAAAAGTAATTTAAAAAAAATGGAATTAAAATTTGAGATCGGTGGTCTTTAAATCGTTAAAAGTCCTAATCTTGAAATGTATTCGATCTAAGAATACGAACAGTAACCATAACAAAAGAAACGTTAGACGAAGGGTTGGAGCAAGGTAAAAGGGAGTAAGGTTTTGGAATAAAAAGCGTGATGTTATATACGAGGGAAATGGCATTAAATGCTTTTTATTGGCGGACCCCGGGGGTGCGGGTGGTAGTAGCGCGGTAACGGACGATCGGCGAGAAAAGCTCGACGGTGAGGGAAATGGTAATAATGCATGCGTGTGCCACGGATATGCTGGCCGAAAGGACGGGATTGCGTCGCTTTAAAACGGTGGTTTTCGGGTCATGGCGGAGGATAGGATACTGGATGTGGAAGGGGGCTGTAAGGAAGAAGGGGTATGGTGGGTGAGTGGGGGAAGGACTGGAGGATTTGTGAGAACGAAAGGGAGACTTGCATAGCGGATGTCGCGCCCACCTTAAAACCCAACCCTCTACCAACTCCCACCCTCGCACAATGCCTGCTCGTTTATTACGAGTGTAAGTCTTCGCGCTGTGGGCCACCCTGACGGTGCTCTCCGGGATGCCTCCGTTTCACCATATTTCATTCAGCCGCCCTCCTGCAAAACCCTTCCCCGCCCCACACCCCTCCCCCTCCGCAACTCCCTCATTCCGCAACCATTCGCCATATTTTTCCCCATCCTCCTCATTCTCATCCCATGGGTCTCGCCTCCCCCTCCTCCCCGTCCGCCATTCGTCTCCGCCCCCGCAGCCTTCCTTGTTGTCTCCAACTCTTTTCACACGCGATTCTAAATTCTCTCCTCATCTTCATATCCATCTCCACCCTCCAGCCCCCTTCTCATCCCCATCTCGCATTCTATTTTATCCGATCCCCTTCCACTCCTTTCTTCACTCCCATCCCGCCGTCTTCTTCCTTTCTCGTTCCCAACAAAACCCCTTCCCGCTGAGGCTTCCCTCTACATCATCATCTCATCCCTAACGCCTCCTCAAATTCCTCCTCCCCTTCCCTTCTCCAACACCTCCCAGGCCCAGCTCTTACCCCCTCCCCCGCCACCTATCCCTTGCTGCTAGCAGCACAGCAAGCTACACGTCAACCGAGAAAGGGGGAAGAGGCGGTGCTTCTTTTCTTGCCCGCACGCAACAATTCCCATCTCGCTTTCCGGGAACGTCCACGCCTCCTTTGTACCCCCCAATTACCTCACAGTCCTCGCTGAGAGCCCGCTTTCTCTCGCTTTTCTCTCTCTCTCCCTCACTCGTCCCTCCCTCCCTCTCTTACCTCTCATTCCTCCTTATTGCTATCGCCCGGTCGGAATCTTCTTCCCAAACCTTCTTTGCAGCCTTCACTTCCTCAAACCGCCCAACCAAACAGACAACCTCTCCATATCTCGCATTATTACCACTCCCCCATCCGGTTGAAATACTGCTCCACTTATCCCGCAACCACTCTAGGCGTTCTCTTTTTCCCCGAACGCCCACCTTCCCCTCCGCCGCCTTCCCTTCCTATCCCTTCGTTTGCAAACAAGGCTGCCGGTTCATTTTCGTTTTGTCTTAATCAAGAAAAAATCGACTATGGGGGAAGGGGTGGTAAAGGGTTGATGGAACTTATTAATTTCGACTGAATTCCCATGTTCGAATGCGAACATCAAGAGGCGTGGAGGCAACTACACGCATCCTTGCGTTCGCTTTAATGGAACCTCCTTCGCTGAAGTTGTAGCTGAAATGCTTTTAAAAATTCATTAAATGGCTCATACACGGTGAAGGAAGATTAAAGAGATTTAGTTTATTGGGCTATAAATATTTTCCGAGGAAGCAAGATACAGAGAGAGCAGGGTTGCTGGAACTACGGCTCACACTTTACGACTGGATGCTAATAATTAAGTCTATCAACTAATATGTTACTTCAAATGGTCTCAACTATTTTATATTTTTGATACTCTTAACTCATTACTTGATACATTATATGATTATGACCTAAAGAAAACTTAAAATTAAGAAAAAACTTATCTGTTCTACCATGGAGTAGAAGTCCATATCACAAGCCAATTTACCTGGAATAAAGAAAGGAGGATTTTTTAAATATCATGATATGTTTTATTCAAAATATCATTCCTAAACATATTTAGTCTAATGAGAACAAAATAAGAGGTATATTGCAGATAGGAGAAATGTATTCCAAAAAGTGCAAATTAAGAATGGAAAGGCTTTCAAAATAAAGGTTTCAGCTATTGTAATTTGGGAATGACCATTTTTTTCATCTCTCAAAGCAATACATTCAATAGCTCTCATAGCAAAAATAAATGTACAATTGATTTCATTTTACATGTTATTACGTTTCGAACAATTATAAGTTTTCATCATGAAAAAACCCTTTCAAATTAAATTTTTAAGCAACGAAAATCCAAAAGTTATTAAAAACTTATTTTCAAACTACGAATCTATTATTTATTAATTTTAACTCATGCCCATGCTATTTTCATAGAATTATTTTACGAACCTTACTCTAGGCCACATTGATTTGTGATAGTGCTTGATAAAATGTCACTTTTGGACGTAACAGAGTTAATCCATGAAAAAAATTACCATTTACCCTTGTTATTTTCGGGGGAAGGGGTGATGAAAGGCAGAAGGGCAAGTGGGCCACACATACAATCCTTTTAAAATAGCTAAACAGAGATATGGCATAAATAAAATTTCCAACAGCAATACATCAAGGGCGTTAAATTTTTCCGTGCCGTTTTTGGACGCAGCTCAATGAGGGCGCGACATAAATCCCACTTTACACGCATGCTTTCCAAAATGTAATTTCCGTAACCGACGCTTCCTAACCCACCTCTCTCCACCCTTTTTCCCGCGAACACCCATTGGGGCCTGTCTCCCTCATCCATCCCCTCTGTCCCTTTTCCAGACTCTTCTTCCTCCTCTTCCACCCCCTCCAACACCCAATATTCCACACCATGGGTCTATCTCCCTCCCTCTGAACCTCGGCTACGCCCACCAATCCCTACCCCTCCGGCTATGTCTCTTCCACTTAGTTCCACTCATCCATCCTCTGGAGCGGGCCAACACCGCCTCCCTCCAACAAACTACCCCACCTATCTCTCTCCCTCCCTCCGACAAACTCCCTCTCCTATCTCTCCCCCTCCCTCCAGAGGACTACATCCGAGAGGACTTTAACTCCTGTAGCTCCACCAAGCCCCTTTCTCCACGATGTTTGCTAGCAATTCATCTCTGATGCTCACGCCGTCCCTCCTACCAAAGCATCCCCAACGTCCCCTCCACTCCTCTCCCTCCCCCTTCTATCACTTCTCTCACTTCCGCATCCCATTGCCCTCCACGTGACCTTGTCTTTCCCCCTTATCTTCTCTTACCCCGCTCCTCCACGCTCCCTGCAAAATTTGTCCCGCACTCCACGAGGCGACCCGTTCCCCCCACGCGCCCATCTCCAACCTCTCACTCCCACACGGAGCCACTCTTGAAACAGGGTCCTCTGCCGTCCATCCCCATTGCATTCGCCAGTGGAAGTGGGTCGAAGGCGTCCGGACCAGGAGGGTTAAGGAGAGACCGTGAAAAGAAGGCGAGACAGAGAGAGCGCGCGATGGAGAAAGAGAAAAAAAATTCTGAGAAGTGACCCGCGTTATATATGTGAGCCGAAACCCATTTTCTTTAACTCTACTCCTCTCGCTCTGTTTACTTCTGTCCCACCTTGTAGCAAGGGCGAAGGAGAACGAGAAGCTGGAGGAAGAGGGTTTGAGGGATGACATAAACCACTCGTCCCAGTCCTTCTTGGGAAGAGGAGAGAAAGAGAGAGAGGTAAAGAGGGAAAATAAGAATTGAGAACGGGGGTGGGCTTTGTGGGGACGACGCGGCTGTGGCATCGGTGGCAGCGGGACTTCATTTGCCCGCTCATTAAGTAAGAGTCCTCCTCCCCTTTTTACCACCCTCTCCTCCGCCCGCCCGCACAGTCCTCCACTCCCCTCATCCATTCGGACCTCATTTGTCTTTGCCACCACGGTCGAATGTGAGTTGTTTCATGTGAGGACCTTCCAAAGCGTTAATGGGTGTGTCTAGAATTTTCCCAGCCGACAATTCTCTATTTGTCCTTCCCAGTTCATCTCCAATCCTTCGCCAAACCCCTGAAATATCGAAATACATACCATCCATCAGCCTTGCTCCACCCTTGTTTTTCCATCTTACCCGTTTTCTCGTCTTACTTTTTGTTCTTCAGCACCAGCACTCCCCCTCTCAGTCCGGTCTCCCTTCGTTTTTTTGTTATACCCCGTCTGCCATAATCATTCTTTCTGTCGCGCTGAATTGGAACCGCAATTCTCCCTTTTTCGTCGCTATTCGCGGCTTCAACTCGCTTATACTCCCTTTGGATACCCCGACACCATGCATATTCATTAGCACCTGGGGGCTGGGGGTACCTACTGCGTAAAATTTTAAGCCAAAAATGAAGGTCAGCACGCACGTTTTATTCTAACCCTGAGCATAAGTTTTTGTCCAAAGAATTTATCACGATTCAGTGGTTCACTGATGTACAACGATTCGCTAGGACTTCTACCCGAACAATGCTTGGCCTCATCGGATGATTACGGAGTTGATGTTTTCAGCATGATAAATTGGTGATAATTTTAATTTTTTGATGAGTTTGGTGTTCAAAAATGTGTCCAGATGTCTGTATTAATGTTTTACTAAACAGTTTCAGTGTGTTAAATTGTGAGAAAGAGCTCGAAATGATGGCTGGTTTTTACGTAATTGCCGTTCTATTCTATTATACGTCGATTAATCATGTAATGTATATATCTTCTCTAACACAAACTTTACAATGAGTTAGAAAAACCTGTACAAAACGTTATAAGATGGAGGCTAAAATATCGTTGGCAATAAATATAACATATGAGATGAAGTCATTTTAAGGATTTTTATATGTAATGGATATAATTTTAAAAAATTAATTATTAAAATTAGACGCAATGTAATCCATAGAAAAAAATATAATTGAATAATTTGTACAGGCGATTAGACAATTTTATTATAAATATTGTGGAGGATAAAGTGCTAGGGAAGAAAAGTTTATATAAGGCTGAAATAATTATACAGATCATAAGAAATGACTGAAGCTAAACTTCACGTACAGATCAATGGAATTGCAGAAACCGGAACATTTTGGCACTGCGACGAGACTTTTAGCTAAAGAATAATAAATCATTAAACATAACCATAAAAAAGTCTTCTAAGGCCAAAATAATCATTCTGCATCGTCTCAGAAGACTGATAGCCGGTTGGTTCAGAGAAAGGTCAAATCATTATAGCTTTTTGACCAATGGCGTAATTGATTCTTAAATAAGATTAATGTGTTATCTATGGATCGGAAGGAAAATATCGTTGGAAAGACGAATGAATAATGGTGTAAACTGTTGAACGAGTTTCAAAGTCAATAAAAAATTATCCATCATTCGCGCAAAATTTTATTGAATAACCCTCAAATATATTTGCTGTCGTTATTCCTATATTATTTTCTGTTTTTTCACAAAATATTTTTCTAGAAGGGGAATTTATAATAAAATATATTGTTGATAGTTTGACTCCCATCAAGTTAATCTCGTGGGTCCACAAGTACTGACAAGTTTACGCACACGATTATTTAAAATAACTTATAAAAGCTTACTAACGCATATTTCCTAGAATTGTAGAACTAAACCAATCCTTGTAAGCTCCTAGAGTCAATGAGGTGGTGCGAGCATAAGCCAGTTGTAGGTTAGCTATCATCTTGTGCCAGTCGTCTTAATGAAACGAGGTCATCCTCCCTTGGGAGCCGCGGTAGTTTGCCCTAGATGGCAAGATTATTTTTTATTATATATTCTACCAGAAAATATATGATCGAAGGGCGCCGAGAGAAACATGTACAACCCAAGGGAATCACGAACCAAAAAGTTATTAAAGCCACTGCTTTACAGTTAAGGTAATTGGTACCTAAACATTTTAATTCAAAGCTCTTTTTCTTTCCGGAATCAGTTATCTGACGACCCATGTTACAAATTAATATAAATGAAATCTCACTCATTAAATATTCATAAACCTACCAGCAATACCATGATGGGCCATATTTAATATTCAGAGTTAAAAAACGCTCTAGGACTCAACAAGGTATTTCTAGATTCATTATAATCCATATACCAAGCAGGGCTAATTCGCTGATTCTTTTGACTCTTAGATATAATTTACCTCATCTAAGCAGAGTACCCACGATTATTTGCTGTGAAATTATCCTCCAATGTTCGTATTATTACCTACGCAAGTAAACTTCCCACAGTCCAAGTCTCTCTCTGCAACGCTCCCGCCTCTACCCTTACTCTCTCACTCACTGGGACGACTCTGCACACTGCTCGATCCCCTCTCCCACACTTCCTAGCGGCTCCTGAGCTACCCTCCTCCCCGCATCGCCCTCCACCTGACTCCCCATCGAAGATCCCTCTGGACATACGGGGAACATGCGTTGGAGCGCAGAGGGACGTTAATTAACAGTCGACTCCCCGCAAGCGCCCCACTCGCATGCGTCCGCGTACACAGACGCCAACCAGCCCGGGGGTGTGGGTGCCCCTTCCTCCCCACCCATTCCCATCACACCTCTCGGACAGGTCTGGGCGCGCCGTGTGCTGCATTGCCTCCACCGCCTGGGGAGAGGACGACCGGTGCGCGGGGGACCCAGAGGGGTGATGGGTGTGCGGCAGAAACTCCCCCTAGTTTCTGCCGCAGCCGCGGGTGCGGGAGTGGAGGAATTAGAGTTAGAGAGAGAGAGAGAGGGAGTAAAGGACGAGGAGGTGGGAAAGGTGAGGTGCCACGCAGCGAGGTAGATGTTTACGTAGATGGACGGATGGAGTGACTTCACATCAGGGACTGGCTTTAGCTATTTCCCGTTCCATTCCCCCCGCCCGTCACGGCAAATCGTTTTAATTGTAATCCCCGAGTATGCCTGCTCAGTCTCTACTCCGTTCAATCCGTGGAAGTCGTCTTCACTCACTATAGTCCGCCGCAAGGATGCCCATTCTTCGGGTTGGCGTTCTAGTGACCCATTTGAAATTCCGAAGATTTTAAACTACTGAAAAGGGGCATGAACAGAATCTACTATCCCATTCCACATGCTTTCTCCGCACTTCTCACAATTTCTTTATAGGTTTTACCTACGATCTGTAAAACATGTTGCTCCGAAAATCTGGAACTGATGAGTGATCACATGTACGACAACTATTATTCCATTCGGATAGCTGTCTGAATATTACTCAGATATTCTTCGTTATCCACAATCCGTAAACTTATAACTATGTGAGTACATAATTTTCACATGTTTTCGTACAAAAATGTTTTCTCTGTGGAAAACTACCCGCTGAATTTGGAAGTATTTTAATTTTATCAAACAGGAATTCCGTTAAAATCTATTGTCGCATAAGTTAACCGATTATCCGTATCGGAGCAAATAAAATATATCTATTGATAAGAGTAGAATCTATAAACTTCATTCTTAAATATTAGTTCTTTGGAAACTTGGTATCATATTTTGGTGAAGTAATAATATTAACTATAAAATAAACATTACTTTTAAAGGCTATAAGCTCAAACTTAGTCCTTCAACAGATAAGAGCATGGAAAGCGCCGCATAGGAGCGTGTCCTTATTCACCAAAACCGACCTAAACCTCCCCACAAGCACGGGATTTTAGACCGGAGACGAACAAGCCGACGAAAAAGTACCCGGCACCCTCGACAACCCTACCGAGAGGTTGGACATTCGACCGTGTGCGATCATCGACGGGTGAAGGGGGGACGTGATCGAGTAAATAGGTAGGGAAGAGGGGAAGGAGAAAGAGAATGTGTGAGAAGTTGAAAAAGGAGGAGAGGAAACGAGAGAAAGGTAGGGGGTAAGAAGAGAACAAGAGAGAGAGAGAGAGAGACCAAATCCACATTTCGCGATCGACTGGACGCCTGGGAACCACCAGGGGATCGACCCCCAACTTCCGCCCTCACTCTACCGTCTACCCTCCTCGCCATCCCGAGCGAATTATGCATGCGTGGTCGAACGGACATAGGTGAGAAGGAGGGGCTGGAGTGTCCTTCCTCCTCACGCACACATTCACGTTTACACAACAAACTCTCACGTCACCCAGCCGCCACCCCTTAGGGCCGGGGCGAAGGTGAGAGTTGAGTGGGATCCAAAAGGGTTGGCAGGGATATGTGCGGAGAGGAGTGGTGGACGGGCACGGGGAGAGGGGGGCTGTGCTACTATAGACGGTCCGACCACCTCAGTTCTCTTCCCTCAGCGTCCCCTCCCTCCTCCACCCAATAGTTCCCACCATCACCCACGCCCGACCCTACATCTCGCAACCGGCGGGCGTGGAGCCATGTTCGGCGCAGGTGCTGTTCAATTAGCTTTTCTACCATACGTGCTGGGATCCACAGCACCGAGTACAATGACTGCTCAACCGAAGAGTCCCGAATGCGAGGGACATCCGCCCTCTCTGTGCTCCTGCCGTGGGTGTTATGTGCGAGGGCGCCTTACTTTGGTCCCGGTAGTGAAGAGTTAATAAGCTTTCTCTCTCCCTCTGGCAACGCCTCCATCTTCAACTCTCACATTCCCGCCCTCTCACACACTCACCCTTCCTCACTCTCTCCCTTCCTCCCTCCGGCCCTCCTTACCCCCCTTCCCACATTTCCCTCCACCTGCTCTCCTGCATGAATGAATGCCCGCCGTCCTGCTCTTCCCCTCTTTCCCCCTTTCGACACGGCGTTTTCCCCGATGTCTCTCACAATTCTCCTCATCCCCACCCGATTCTTCGCTCCATCGCCTTCAAGTTTCTTTTTCTCTTGTCCTTTTACACGGTTCCGGTCTGCTCACGACTCCTACCCATTTGAACCTCTTCCACACCCTCTCCAAACTTCACCCTACTTGCCAATTTCACCGTGCGTACCGTATGCGTCCCTGTATCCTGATCGCTTCTTGCCGGCTGAACTTCAGTAGCATACGCAGCACTATCCAGTATTCTAGTGTCTTCTTTTTACTGTAGATCGAGTGAGTAAACTTCGAGTTGAAAATAATATTTCATCTCACCTGGACCAAGTGCTAGATGAAATTGAATTGCTATCAAACAATTTTTTTTTCAATGACAAAGTATGACTCGTAGCTCTATTTAGGTATAGCCACAATTATTAACAGTACAAAATGATCGATTATTGAGTAAAATTATCCCTCATTTTTTAGTGAAGCACGGAAATAAAAAAAATATTCGAAAGTCAATAATTTTTTGTACATGTTTAATTTATAATAATTTATTGCGCAAAAGACATTAAGCATCCTGTAACCTAAAACTAAATGTGTGAAAGAATAATTCGCCCGCCGGATTTTGGGGAAATTATTGGCTTCTAATCAAAGTTCTGATATAGCCCCAATGTCACTGAATAATTAAAATTAGTATTTTTTCACAAAAATGTTGTAATACCACTACTAATACTACCAGTTTCGACACATGAGCGACATCATCAGGTATAAAATTTCTTACATTGCAAGAAACTATATGTACCAAATACAGTGATAATGATTTTTCACAAAGTAGAGCCTAAAGACATCTATAAGTCAAAATATCTTATAAAATAAATAGAAATGCTTCATCACAACAGCATGATTTTTCTAAGAATACAGACTATCAAAGTCCCCATATTAATTATATTCCGCATGCCTTATGCAAGTAAATAGCCATGTGACCGAGTTCATCGAAAATTATCCAAATGATAAAATTCCGAGTTCATCGAAAATTATCCAAATGATAAAATTCCACCTGAAACCGTTATCACGATTAATTTTCATGATCACCATAGGGAACATGATGTTTGGGAATACATTTTAACCATTTGAATATATAATATTCATTTTTCCTATCGTTTTAATTTAATAATCAGAGTTCGACATATCCATTGTTCTACATAGCCCTCGGTCTACTTTTTTCCTGTTTAGGGCACTGATAAATGTTTATATCGTTTTTGATACATTATACCTTTGTCACTAAAATAAATATTGAATATCATTAGCAATAAAAACTTATTACAAAAAAACTATGGAGATAAACTAGAGGAAATGCGGGTTCAAAAGGCCATGTTTTCGCGGACAATAATGTATCAGTATGCTTTGTAATCAAATGAGCTCAGAAGATAATTTTTGGACCCACTGGGATTCTGTTATTTCATTTGGTTCTACTTGTATTATAGCAACCGCTCACTACTCAGTCTCACAAGCATAGCCTTTTACTTGAAACTTAGATACTTTTAAAGCACATCTATTATTATGATGTCCCATTTACCTCGATAGTTTTGTTCAATCCCTATTTTATCACTACCATCCTTTTAGTCAAATGTAAAAAGATGGCGATCATGTCGTTACTCTCTCCTTGATACAGGTCCTAGTGCTCATCTATAGTAAAGCATATAGATTCCCGTATGATGTATTCCCAAATGAATGAACTAATATTTTGTCTCTAGTATTATGAAATTTTGATAAAAGTGTAGTGTTAGCACAGATTTTCCTAACAAAAAATATATTTAATTTACTTTCGCATTCCAAGTAAACGAAGGCTTTGCTCTATTTCTCTGGAAAAATAGTCTAAAAAATGAAAATATTGCACTTTAATTACTGAGAGTTCATTGTTTACTTCCTTTCGTATCCTTTATTTACTCTCCAGGAAATATCCCAAAGAGCGGGTTGGGGCAAATAGAATATTTTTAGAAAGGTTGCTCCCAAGGGAGCAGGAAAAACCGCTGATGTAGAGGTAGAATTCACAGAAGAGTGTGTATTAATTTTTTTTCATTTTTTTCATTCTTAACAGATTCACTTCATAGTTTATAGGCTTACATATTCATTCAGTGTTGAGAGTAATTCAGTTCGGATGCCAACGGTTTTGTTGAGGCAATTTGCCTTTTGCACGGAATAATTGGATGCGTGAAAGAATGGGGTTATATATTTTGAGATATCCCGCAGACAGCGGATAATCTCGAAAAACCAACGCACCGTTCCTTCCCATCCTCCTTGTCTCCGGTAATATTCCCTAAGCCTCCCTCCCTTTTCCCTTTCTCCTTCATCGATCCGTCCTTCCTTTCTCCTCCAGCTGACCTACGAATTCTCTTGTAGAGGGCTCACTCATTTCTGCCTATGGCATTGCTACCGCACAGTTTTCCCTGCTTCCATGTATTTTGATTGATTGATGGAAAGGGAAAAATTTGCTAAAATGGTTGCAATAGTTTAACATTTAGCATTGATCGTTTTTAATTGCCTTTTCAATATTTTAAGCAAAAATATTAAAGATCATGTTATAACTAGTCAAGCCATTTGATTTTATCTGAAATCCTCGATAATTTTCATTACTTACAACCCTCTGATTACATTACGTGTAAAAACCTATACCAAACTACTTCCCTTCATTTAATACGAAGTAGAAATATTTTACAAATAAAAGCTGAATTTGATAAATTATAAAACTAAATGCGAGTACATCATTCGTAACACTGATCGAAGATACCAATTTTTTAATAGAATATAATTTCTAATTTTGTGGAACCAAAGAGAGGTTAATTATCTCTGTACTGTTCTGAGAAACTCGTATATTGGAGTCAACACATTTTAGCCTTTCGCCCCTCCTCGTGTTCTCTCATTGACCTCGCACAATTTTGCTCTCTGCTACTTTCACTACTTGTATCTTCCCGCCTCAAGTGCATCACGTACGGAAAGTGAGATCAGCGGACCCTATATGGGATTTTCTGGTTCAGATATATCTCGCGAATATGTGGAATTCGTCGGTAGAAGTACTCTAGGCCAAAAGCTGTATTCCGAAGCACCAATGGCCCAGTTATGCCCCACTAGATTGTTCAAGCAGAGCATAAAGCTTGTGTTCGTGACTTCAGCAGAGGAAATGGAGCGACTGGTTGGATTTAAACCCACCGAAAATACAAAAAAAACGAGAATAAATAATTTTGCCGGATTAAAATTCTGAGAAGACGTGACAAATTAGCCAGTAGTACGCTTAGCGTCAGTGATTTTCCCTTATAACATTTTATATAATTTTTTTTCAAATTATAATTACATATTCTGGAGAAATATCACGTCTCACTAAAGAAACAGAAATTTGGTATATGCCAAGTAAGAAAACTAAGTCTCGTCAAACTAAAGATAGTTTTTGGATGCTAAAATTATAAACTGAATATACTTTGTGTCAATTTAATTTATGTGAAAATAAATATATTTACCAATTACGTTGACCATTGAAGGACCTATCTCTTTGCTATGTGTATTTAAACGCTATTTCTCGAAATATCGTATTGTTCGTAAAGTTCGTAGTGACTAAAGTCCAGTGGAAGGTTAAAGTTAAGATAAAGCAAATTTTCGCAACCATTGAAATACGTGTGATCAATGAGATATGTCTTAATAGTAAAAGTTAACTAAATTAACCGAAGCAACTTATCCAAATAATTTGAATGGCCGATGACATAAAGGCACACATTTAAATTAATGGCGGAAAAATGTCGCTCATGCTGCTCTTCAAAGAGATTAAGTCACAAGTATTATTCATGAAGTATGCTTATGGCCAATATTTCGCTCGCCTTCTCTAAATGAATGACCTCAAGTTTTCCCATATTTATGATTGTACTTTGGATCAGATCGACTTTGCAGAAGCATGTTTGTCCGAGACATGGGCCGTTTATACGAAGAGCGTAAAAAGTATGATTGGAATTGAAACCGTTTCCACAAGATGGGCAGATGGAATGGTGGGAAAGAGGTCAAAGTTTCTCACAGGCACGTTTCTGCCACCACCTTGGGATAAGGGCTTGCAAGGCAAAGGCCTGAGAGCCCAGCTGAGTAGCAGACTTCCTCCTTCCTTGGGCGGATTGCTACGAGATGAGATATGAAAAGTGAAAAATGGCATGAAAGGGAATAACAAAGAGTCTCAGAAGAAACCTCAACTTTGAGTTGCTTATCTGGAGAATAGCTGAGGTTGGTCTTTTGCCATGTCTGTATTCAGTGCGCAAAATAAGTAATTGCTGACTTATTCAATCGTAATCGTAACAATATTATTTTAGTATAATATAATAAGTATTTATTAATCTTGAAAAATATTCATCATGTTTATGCACTGAAAGTAAGCTTAAAATAAATTTGATACAAGAATCGGCATTCATTCGCTGTTTCTGCTGTTAGCTGACGTTTTTCTCTCGTTTATTGAATCAAAACAAGATGAAGCAAACGTTATGTTATGGGGAAGATCAACCCAAGCCGTACTCCTAATGGTGGGCAAAGGATGGAAGCCAAAAACGGCCGTAGTTGCCGTTTCTGAAAATTCAAACGTGATATTGTGATTTTCGATTGAAAGTGACATAAGTTATATATTAGAAAGCTACAACTCTCTATTTCTTTACTGTTCCTTTATTTTCTTCCGTCATGCCATCAGTGTTACTTTTTTCTGCCTGCATATGATGAAACTGTGGAGCGAACATTCAAAGAAAAATGAGCGCGGTAATGATTCTTATTCATATCTAGACCTTAAACAATATAATCATTTTACACTCTTCAGTCGGAAACAAGAATGCCATAAAACCAATTCATTAAGACAAAATTTTCAACTGGAATACAAAACCAGCTCAATATTTTATTTTCATTTACTCTCGTTTAAATTCCAAGGTCTTAAGTTATCCCATGCGTAAGTGCACGACGAATGAACATCTTGATAATAACTTAATCGTAAAATAAGATTACTCTATGGATAAACAATCGTGGGCAGAGACACCCCGACAACTTCTCTTCCAGGGGAAAATAGATCTACAAATTGATGCCAAAGCGATTACGGTGGCGTGACTTCAAGCAAAAAATATTCTTATAAAGCTCCAAATGGAGAACAAAGGCTAATAATTACATGAGTGAGGATTAAATAATAGGGATAACACTCTTCAGACGAAAGGGTAGGAAATTATTACAACAGCGGCCGTGGTTATTTGATGCGACATAATAAATATGAAATCACAAACTATCTGCAAAATATTCAATCCATAGAGAGATCCACAATACACTTATTAGCGTCATATAGCAAGAGAAAACCTGATACTCCACACTAAAATAAAACCTTACTTCAATTCTGCATACATTCTAGCTCAATGAATTCATTCAGTATACTTATTCTTTCCTTCGCATGCCTTAATGCTCTGACACAGTCTTCAAAGCTATGTATTTCTGAACCAGAACGAAAAACTTTTTTCTTCAATAGAAAGAAGGATAAACCAACAAATATATTAATCCTTATTCAGAAGCAGTACATGAAATTCCTAATTAGTGGTGCGTCATTTGCTGCGATAGAAAAAGTAAAAAGGACAGAGCCAGCAGGGAATAATGCGAAAAATTACCGATGAAGACACGGGTATTTACAATTCAAACATAAATTTCAAATGAAGAAGGTATAGTATCAATAAGTACGGAATACCTTCTCTTCAAACATGCGATACAGATCGTAACAGCAGAAGCGAAAATAAGGTTGAAATGAGTAGAAAATTGCTGCTACAGTAGAAATAGTGCATATTGAACGGATTCGATACATTTTGTAAAGCCCGCGCATTGAATATAGGTTAAGTCTTAAAAAAAGTGGACAGAGAAAGAAAAACCCCTTGGACATGCTCACGCTTAAAGGTATTGCTGTAGACAGTTTAGAAGGAAATTATGAATTAACTGTGTAACATAAAGGATGTAATATCAATAATATATATTTGAATTTGTATCCTTAGAAGGAAAATTCTCGGATTAAATAAAAATTTTGTCAGAAAGGAATTTTTGTTGATAATTTTACATTGACTTTTCAAAAGTGAAATTTGTAAATATTTTTATCTGATACGTGACGTATGAAGAAAAAAAACAAAACTGAACATAAAAAGACAATCACTTTGGAGACACGAAGTACTGAATAAATATCTTTAAAATACGAAACATCGAGAGAGATATTTTCTGTAGGATGTCTTATTTCACCTTTTCACGGAAAAATTAATTACTTTTCAATGAATCAACGGTATCAAAGGACTAATTACATGTACTGCGTCCTGGAAAGTTCTGACTGAAAATAAGGTTATGCGTCTCATTTACACAAGAAAACTTTTCATCTTAATATGAAAAAAGTTCCTATTCATTGCTAAATAAATTTTTAAAACATAGTATAAATATATTATAATTTGTAAAAATTCATTTACAATTTCATTTTAAAATTTATTTTTGATAGCTGAAATAATTCATGAGAATTATTATATTGGGATAAGGGGACCTGAAGTTTTCCAAAGTCATACGTCGGATAAAAAAATATGGTTCTGTGAAAGCATTCATATTCCTATTAGCAAACAAAAACGTCTGATAAATAATTAAATTTTTCAGATTACTGTTCAAAATCCGGAAGTTTAATCATGAATAGGAGTCACTTTGCTTTTCCACAATGAAGTTTTTTTATTACGAACTAGTTTTCGTTGCAGCGCAACATCTTCAGCTATACAATCTGCAGGTAATTCCCCTGAGATTCACCGTCACCTAAGATGAGTACCTAAAGTGGCTTCAGGTATAGACCTGAAGATATTACGCTGAGACGAAACCTAGGTCGTAATAAAAATAAATTCTATATGGAAAAGCAAAGTATCTTCTTTCATCATGAAGGATTTACACCATGTTACGCCTGAAACTGTGTCGTTGAAAGTGAGTATAAATTATATATAATATACACCAATAATTATAATTAAGAATATTTTCCTTCCTATGATCAAATGAAATTAAATGTAAGGTATGAAAACCAACCTTTAACTGGTGATGTCACCATATCATAAATGACGATTGTCAAATGGTTTAACCATTAGTTAGAAGTAAATCGGCATTTTAAGATACATGTAATATTAGCTGAATAAAAGAAGCCGCGTAGTGCTCATGTATGCCCATAATGGACATAATTTTTACATAAAATATAAATATGTGTGTGTCATACGCGGGTAACAACTTTGTCTAACGATAGAATCTGCCTTTCCCAATAATTGTCCCCGCTTTTCAAAAACCCGTTCCAGAAAGAGAAGAGTTATTACAAATTATTTGGTGTCCTTTTTTTAACATAAGAAATATGGGATCGATACAAATCAAGAACCTGAGTTTCTTTTATGTCTCATGAGGCATTTTCTTTACCATTTCGAATTGAGTTTTTATCTTTTCAACCGCCAAAATGAAAGAATTTACGTTCAGTGAAAATTACTGTCTTTGGAATAAAATCTAATTTTTGTAAACAACGGAATAAGTATTTTGATTCCAGTTTGCATCTGCATATATCCGATGACTGCATGGACTATAGGGACGGGAGATATGGAATTTTTTCTTCAGGGGAAGGGGCAGTGAGATGGCGAAATGGGGAAGGAAATGGAAAATGTTGACGAGGAAGGATGGGAGCAGAGCGGAAGGAGGTTTAAATAGGATTTGGATGGGGAAGGAGCTCGTGAATGAGCACAAGGGGATGCTAAGGTAAAGGAAACGGGGGGGGGGATTGAAGGGAGCGGTCGACAAAAATCTGGACGGATAGGGCAACGATCGTGAAAAGGAGCGGAGATAAGAGGGAGTGGAAAGAGGGTGGAGGGTATAAGAAAGAAATGGTTTTCCTTAAGATCATATGGTAGGGAGTTTTTTAGATAGCTTCTTCGGAGTAGGGATGCGACACGTGGGCTGTACAACGAAACGAAAATGAAAAAAGAGGGAGCAAGTAACGGTCGCTCAGAGTTGAAAACGAGAAAGGTAATGAGCAAAAAATTTCACTAATGATTGATGAACGGAAAGCCAATACTTATTGTGTGTAGGTGACATGGCATACCTGAAAGCTATAATTTTAATAATTTAATAATTATAAGTTAGCCTCCTCATATGCAAAACAACATTTTTACTTTTATCCTATTAAACATTTTTCTATGAACTTTGGCCTATAAGATACTAACTTTGTAATTATAATCAAGTTGTAAATATTGGAATGTTGAACGTGAATATGCAATCGAAGGTAAGTAATGAAATCAGAGAGACTCCGGTGATTTAGATCTTCAGAAATGATGACCAAAGAAGTTAGATTTATATATCTATAAAATATTGGGTGAATAAAGTTGGAAAAAAGGAAGAAAATATTGAATTAAAATATATTTCGTATATATCTATGCATAAAATCGTATATCTCTAACAAGCAATTAAATATATATTTTTTTACTTGGAAACAATTACTTCCACAAAAAAAACTCTTCTTGAGCTTATCCTCATCAATATGCATTAATTCTACGCCATATTTTTCTAGTATAAATAACTTTGAATCGCTGGGGGTCAATATTCTGAATTTTCATGACATAACCAGTTGTAAAAACAAATGAGGAAGTACTGGAGATGGTGGGTGAGGAGAGGGGTTTGTTGAGAGAAATCTTATGGAGGCAGGAAAAATGGATGGCAGGCATATTGAGCGGTAGTGGAATGTTGAAGAAGGTAACAGAGGGGAGAATGTTGGGCAAGCGAGGAAAGGGCAGGAACAGGGTAGGGATGTTGGACGGGATGAAGGGAGGAAAGAAGTACACAGAGATGAAGAGGGACCTGATATAGATTAGGTTGCTAGGTGGGGACAAAATATTTATTTGATAGTTGTGTCCATCCAAAAACCTACCGGTAGATAACCTAATAATAACCAGTTGTAAAAAATCCCCACCTACATGAGTTAGGTCAAATTAAGAAATTTTTTTTTGCCGACAAAATAAAAATTACTGAGGTTTGAATTGTGATTTATTGTACACATAGTACATGATCTTGCGCGCATAGAACGCAGAACTTGATCAATGAAGTATAATAAATAACAAATGCCTGGTAGAAATGATACTGAATATGATAACGTGCTCTCCACAAATTACTGCCGTCTCAATAAAATCTCACTGAGTTGACATCATGTGATCAAATAGGTTTGTGAACGATAAATTCACCAATCCCAGGTGCCCAAAGCCGTTCCAAAGTCAACTTTGAGTTGGACTAGAATATGAAGGAAAAGCTGAATACCCAATAAGATAAGACTCAAGAAAACTGGATACAGGTTAAGCTGTAGGTTGAGCTCGATTAGTTAGATATTGGATAGAAATAAGATGGGAATGCATAAATCATAGGAAGAGCAGATTTGAAGACGATACTCATGCACATACACACACACACGAATGTGGCAAAAATAAGAAATGTGCCAAATCAAAAGGAAATGAAAATTAGAAACGTGTGCAAGGGAGAGAGAGGAAATGAGAGAGGGACGTGGAATAAAGAAGGCGTGAGTTTGAGATGGAAAAAATGAAGAGACTAGGGAAATGAGTATTGGACCCTAAGAGGATGCGACCGGCAGGAGGATGGAGAGGGCGAGGAATATGTTTTGTCTGAAAAGAGGAATAAAGGGTAGAATTGTGAGTGGGTAGGAAGGGAAGGAGAGGTTGAAGGTTGGAGTGGCGTGATGTTTTGAAGAGAGAACAAACCAGGGGGGATTTGCTGGGAGAGGTTTGGATCTCCGGTTCTGGTGAGGAAGCCTGAAGGGAGAGGCGTCCTCAAACCCCTCGGGGTGGGAAGAGATATTGAAAGTCGGAGGGAAGGGTGTAAAAATATCAGGGGGAGGGTGGTGGCAGAGGTTGGGCAAGATGGGGTTGGGGATGGAAAGGAGGGACCTTTAAGAGAGGATCTTTCGTGGGCGGAGCAGAAATGGATTTCGGGAACTGCTGCGGATTCGTTAGCATAGAGCTCTCCAGTAAGCGGAGGAGTAAAGTGTTGGAGATGAACGGTGGCTTGGATGATAAGTGTTTGTACGGAGATTCACCACTCCTCGCCATTTCCTCCGTGAAGAAGATAAACACAATTGTCCTCGCCAAAAATAAAGGAGAAAAATCCATACAATATTAACACTAGATGTGACTAAAATGTATGTTATTCTTCTAATATGGTACATATCAGTTTTATGAGACTTAGGAAGGCAATATTTGGTTGACATTTGAGTGCCAAAATGTTGTCATTTGCAAACCAACTTTTTACTCCTAAAATTTTATATTTCGAATGCATGCAAAATGCCAAAAATTCAGCATAGTCTTTCGAATCTCTAGCTATCTTTGGCTTGATCCACAGAAATGAAGCTGCATGGAAAATGTGTAAAATATTAATAAAATAACTAGATACTACTAATGAATATATTACTTGATAATTCCAAAAATATGTTTTTTATTGCCTCCAAAAATGTACTCTGAACATTTCAATCTTCAGCAATACCTAATTTTGATTTCAGGAGTTCGCTTTCCATATAATATTTTGACAAAAAATTTCTCTTGTATTTTAGTCTAGCGTACTTTACAAGGATTAGGCCTTTGTAACAATACGGGAGGCTTATGAAGAATTTTTTATAATACAGCTTCAGATTGATTTAAAAAGCTTCAAGAAGCGAGATTATTAACTGCAGAGAAAGAAATTTCTGCCACTAATCGTAATCAAAGAAACTTTTACACTACTCCCTTCAGTGTGATGAAAGCCATATAATAATATTGAACACAAAATCAGACTTAATGAAAAATCGAGGCGCCACCTACATGTTGATAACGGAAACAAGGCGCATGAGAGGCGCGTCTGTGCGCCGGGGTTCCGCAAAACTCACGGCAAAATCTCCTTCGCTAAAAAATCAATCTAAATTTTGTTCCTATTCCTCCCCCATGTCCAAATTTACCACTCAGTGGCATTTTTGTCGTTCTCCAATGTGAAAACACACTTTCTGTGGATTTTTTTCATCATTTGAAATAGGCGAATGTGGAATGCATTTGTTACATATTGATACCCCTGCTGTTGAGGGAATATTCAAATAAAATAAATGAAAATGATTATTACATATGCAGTTTACATTAATCTAGTTATATAATGAAAAATTCAATTTTTCGGCTAGAAGTTATGCGAATAAAAATATTTATCGACTTTTTAAAGCAGTCCTTGAGTTTTCTGTAAGATTTAATTGAAGCGATCGAACAAGAGAAAGATAAAATTTTTATCAAAACCTTACCCCACTGTGGGAAACATCATCAGTCCCTTTACTGCATTAAAAGCACAAAACATAAGAAATATTTGTATGTACCTGAACTCTGTAAGTATAAAAATTAGTTTACTGGATCGCCACTTTTTATTGTGGTATGTCTTCCCTAAGCAAAAGAAAAACCCACATTTCATCTCCTCTATTTCTCAGCCTCAATTCCTTTCAAAAGTTTCCCATCTCCCACCAAGGCCGCCCTTTGAAAATCCCCTCTCCTCTGGGAGTGCCAATTCCTGTTTCCTCAATCTCCCTACTCTCCCCCGAGTACTCACCGACGTCCTTCTTCTCCTTCCTCATATCCAAGTCTTTCACTCCACACAGAATACGCCTCATAATTCCTCTTCTACTGTTCATCCAGACATCTCCGTCTCCACCCTCCACCACCTATCTCAAAAACTCCCTAAACTCCTTGCTCTTTTATCAGACCAAACTTTCGAACTCCCAGCTTACAGCTCTCTTGAATTTTTTTTAAACTACTCCACGGTATACCGTGGCATTTTGTTTCTCTCGTTTCTCACAATATACTGATATTTTCCTATCAAAAATATCTTTCCTTTCCCCATCACCGTACACACTCTCATCCCGATCTGGATGTTATTTCGCTTTTCAATCTTCATTTCCAACCGGATTCATTATAGGCAAAGGACTCAGTCTGTTTCCCATGTAGCTATTTATTTTTTACATCACTTCCTCCTATTCCTCGCTTCTCCATCGTTATGAAGCTAGCTCTGAATTCTTTGTTTCATTGTCCTCCTCCGTTTACCCGATTTTCCTACAGCTCCCACTTAATGTACGTACTCCTGATAAGGCCTAAACCGACCTTCCATCACCGAAAGATGTGGGTCATTACATCCATTGTTAATCCGTTTCTCCTACTATACATTTTTCCCAAGCTCTCTACCAATATACAGGTCTATGTTATGCCCAATTACGGTAGACTATATGAAAACCATTTCCTTTCCCTTATTCTCACGTTTTAATCCCTTTCTTGTCCAATTTCCTTTCTTCCCGCTCTTTTAGGTTTCCAAACATCCGTTTTTTGGCAATCTCTCATCGTCATGTCAATCAGGAAATTCATCCCCGTCTCTTTCATTTGTGTACTGTGTGTGGTGTGTGTGTATATATATAAACCATAAAAAAAGTATTCAACAAGAAGATCGGTTTAGTAGGTGATGGTAGAGTTAACCCAGTACTAAGCCCGACAGCGTGTGAATATTCACAAATCAGGGTAGGGGGCTAGTTCCTTTCCCTGTACCGGTTATGGTTTCCCAGGAAAATCTGGTACCCGAAAAATCAAATGGCTTGGGTGGATCTGCAGGTTGCCTGCCCAGAGTGCCTTTCCCGGGAATCGAACCCGGGACCCGGTCAGCAGTCCAACGCTCTACCCCCTGAACTACCGCAACCCACTTTTGTTGACATTGATGATGTCAGTTTCATATATATATATTATATATATATATATATATATATATATATATATATATTTTTTTTTTTAGGTAATCTACCGGTTAAGGTAGGTTTTTGGATGGACCCAACTATCACATAAACATTTTGTGACTCCCCACCTAGCAAACTAATCTATATCAGGTCCCTCTTCATCTCGGTGTACTTCTTTCCTCCCTTCATCTCGTCCAACATCCCTATCCTGTTCCTACCCTTACCTCGCTTGCCCAACATTCTTCCCTCTATTACCCTCTTCAACATTCCACTACCGCTCAATACGCCCTTCATCCATTTTTCCTGCCTCCATAGGATTTCTCTCAACAAACCCCTCTCCTCCCCCACCATTTCTAGTACTTCGTCATTTGTTTTCCTTTCGGTCCATTTCACCTTTTCCATTCTTCTCCACACCCACATTTCAAAAGCCTCCAATCTACGTCTATCCTCCTGCTTCAGCGACCACGTTTCCGCGCCGTACATAGCTACGCTCCATATCAGAGTTTTTACGAGTCTTGTCTTAACATCCCTACTCAACGTCCCCGTCATCAACTCCCTCCTCCTTGAGAAAGCCTCCTTGCCTAGCGCAATTCTTCTCCTTACGTCCCTACCACTTTGACCGTGTTGGTCCAAAACACTTCCGAGATATGTAAACTGTTCTACCTGCTCTATTTTTTCCCCGCCTATTTTAATATTTAGCTTAGCCTTTTTCTTTCTGGAAAATCGCATAACCTTTGTTTTATTAATATTTATTCTCATCCCATATTTATCGCACTGAACCTCCAATTCACTCAACAATGCTTGCAACCCCTTGGCTGACTGAGCAACTAATGCTTGGTCATCAGCAAACCTAACCGATTTTACGAATTCCCCTCCGACTTTCATTCCTACCTCCAGTTCTTCCCATGCCTCTTTAATCATTTCCTCTACATATACGTTGAACAGTACCGGTGACAATGGGCAACCCTGCCTTACACCTCTTCCTAACACTGCCCATCCGGACTCTCCGTTCCCCACTCGCACCTGAGCAGTCTGAGACATGTATAGGTTGCGGATCAGTCCCCTGTCCCTCCAATCCATTCCTATTTTCTGCAATACACGCATTAATTTTTCCCAATTCACTCTATCAAACGCTTTTTCGAAATCTACAAAACAGGCATATATAGGTGTATATATATATATATATATATATATATATATATATATATATATATATATATATATATATATATACACACATTCAAACACGAAATCCCGCCATCTGACGAACATATACAAATATACAATAACTTGTCTTCTCCGGAAGGTAAGCTAAGAATTCCTAACTTATTCCGAACGAATTCCGCCATTCATAACATATCTTCCGAAGAAGACGGAGTTCGAGTCCGTCATATATGAATATATAAAACCATAAACACAGTAATCAACCCGAAGGTCGGTTTAGTAGGTGATGGTAGAGCTCAACCATGTACCAAGCCCGACGGCGTGTGAATATTCACATATCAGGGTGGGGGGCCAGTTCCTTTCCCTGTGCCGGTTATGGTTTCCCAGGAAGATCTGGTACCCGAAAAAGCAATTAGCTTGGGTGGAGCTGCAGGTGCCCAGAGTGTCTTGCCCAGGAATCGAACCCGGGACCCTCTGGTCAGTAGTCCAACGCTCTACCCACTAGACCACCGCGACCCACATATGTGTGTGTGCATATATATATATAATATTTTTTATATAATATATGTACACATATGTATTTATTTTTAATTATTTTCACACACATATATTCCTCCCATGGACTGCAACCTTAACATGGTGGAAGGACTTGTGCGTTCCGTTGACTCCTAGAACTGGGAATGCGGGAGCAATGAAAATCGCTCCTGATAGGGTAAGCCATGCCAGACAGGTAGAAAGTTAGGAGCCACACGAAGTGAGGCACCTGCAAAGGCAAGTAGTAATAGTGTCTAGTTCACACACCTTTTTGGCTCGCAGGGTATTTATGTAGATGTAGTATATAAACTGCAACAACTACATACATACTATATATACATACATACATGCATATACATATATAAACTCTTTAACGTAAAATGCTGTGTAGTCACAACACAGTACATATTAAAAACAATTACATAAATAAAATGACAGTCACATGTACATGACTACGTTTATGTGTGTGTTTCTGTGGCGGCCAAAATGGAGTGAGGCACAAAAACGAACGTATATATATGAAAACAAACTAAACAATTTAAATATCTCGTCCCACAGTATTTATGGGTGGACAATTATGAGCAAAATGTACACCCACACCGCATTCCGGAATCCACTTTTAGATCCCGACAGATCCTCCCCACCGCTGTCCTTATAAAACTCCTTCCAGAAGATGTACCATTCAGACTTCTTTTTGTTCCTTGAGTGGGTTGTTACAAAGGTTTATGCGGGGGATAGGGAGTTAGAATGTGGGTGGAACAAGGGAGAGTTCCCTGGAAGAAGACGGGAAATGAGGCGGAGATGAGGGGCCGCAAGGGAATGGCCGGGAGGAAAAGGGGGGGGAACGAGGGGTGTTCGTGGACACTAACCAGTGGGATGTCTATTGGGAAGGGATGTGGGCGGCGGAAGGCGATACTTTCTTATTAAAGGGTCTGGGAACTTTGCCAAATTGTGAAACAAACCGAACCTCTAGTAAATTCCAATCTATGCCCCTTCTCAATGCTTTAACCTTTTCTATCCCCCTATCTCTTTCTCTCTATCCGAGCTCCAAAATTTTTCTCTGCCCTTTCTTTCCCATGGTACCACTACTGCAATTTTATTTTTCAAATTGCCAGGTCGGCCAATCTACGTCTATCCTCCTGCTTCAGCGACCACGTCTCCGCGCCATACATAGGTACGCTTAATATCAAAGTTTTTACGAGCCTTTTCTTAACCTCCCTATTCAACGTCCTCGTCATCAACTCCCTCCTCCTTGAGAAAGCCTCCTTGCCTTGCGCAATTCTTCTCCTTACGTCCCTACTACTTTGACCGTGTTGGTCAAAAAACTTTCGAGATACGTAAACTGTTCTACCGGATCTATTCATTCCCCTACTATTTTAATGTTTAGCTTAGCCTTTTTCTTTCGGAAAATTGCATAACCTTTATTCTATTAATATTGATTCTCATCCCATATCTATCACCCTGGACCTCCAATTCCTTCAGTAATACTTGCAACCCCTTGGCTGACTACGCAACTAATGCTTGGTCATCAGCAAGCCTAACCGATTTTACTAATTCCACTCTGACTTTCATTCCCAGCTACAGTTTTTCCCATCCCTCTTTTAATCATTTCCTCCACACATACGTTGAACAGCACCGGTGATAATGGGCAACCCTGCCTTACACCTCTTCCTAACACTGCCCATCCGGACTCTCCGTTCCCCACTCGCACCTGAGCAGTCTGAGACATGTACAGGTTGCGGATCAGTCTCCTGTCCCTCAAATCCATTCCTTTTTTCTGCATTAGTTTTTCCCAATTCTCTCTATCATACGCTTTTCCGAACTCTACGAAACAGGCAAATACATCCTGATTGCATTCTATATTCCTCTCGATTAGTGATCTCATTACTTCAATGGCATCACGCGTACCTCTCCCCTTCCTAAATCCAAAATGATCATCCCCCAAGTAATCATTTGCCTTACCTCCTATCTTTTTGTTGATGATCCTGAAAATAACTTTAGTTACGAGGGATATCAAAATTATTGTTCTGTAATCCTCACATCATGTAGCCTTTACCTTTTTCTGAATAGGAACTATCACTGATCTCACAAAATCTTCCGGCCAGATACCTTCCTCATAGATACTACGAATCAGTCCATAAAGAGTCACTTCTTCCCACATTTTCCTAAACATTTCAAAAGCTCTACAGGAATGTTGTCTGCCCCCATGACCTTCATTTGAAAAAGTTAATCACCAAGCCATTGAATACAATGAAATAGGTAACATTTTTTTCAAATGCATAGTAGGATTAATTAAATAAAACGCGTTATAATATCAAATCAGATGTGAAATAACGCTTCGCCTTACCTCGTGTCCTTATAAATATTCTCTATCTATTATTCTCATGACATATTCAGTTTCACATTGCATACATCTAATTGTTAAACATAAAAATGAATGGCACTTAATGCGGACTTAAAAAGGAAAACTAGATATATCGTCTTAAAAATCATGGTTTAAAAGGGGTAGTTCAAACATTTATGTGATTATATTTTTAAAATTTTGAATGCCTTTGAATAAGAAACTGACAAGCAAAAATCGACATGAAGAGGTTTTGACGAAATGATTGACATTTAATATACATTTTAACTTTCATTATCGCCTTGGAGCACTGAGTAAATAATCCCTCGAGATTTATGTGGGATTCACGTAGCACATCCAGTCATGAAAACTTTTTCCGATTCCCGCATTTCGTGTCTATCATCCTTGATACTTACAAAATCCCTAAGTCGAACTGTGTAACCATAGATTATTGATCCGCATTCGAAACATCCAGATGAGATCAGCTCCTCCGGAGACAAAAGTTGACTTCCATGCTGCGCCTCGGGTTTACAATGATCCCAGGCCAAAACCTTATTCGTAGTTCCCCAATGACAGTAGCTAACCATTTTGCAACGGGCCAAATGAGTACCATAAGCAACGGGATGAATGAAAGCCCAGATGAAGGACGAGGACGGGGAAAAGGAATAGGAGAGAGGTGCTGGGAGCGTGCCTAGATGGAATACAATGGGTGAATGGGAGGAAGGATAGCAAATAAGCGTCGTGCTTCAGAATGGAGAAAGAGAAAGGAAATAAACAATAGCAAGGAGGAAACTAAATCGTGGGAAAATTCAAAAATACTTGGCTGAGAAAATTTTTTGCGGACCCTGTGGAAAAAAATATCCGGATAAAAATATTCTACCGCATGATTTCGCAAGAGGTAAAAATGTGTCACTTCGAAATTACGACGTGCAAGATAATGTTAGGGAAGAAAGAAGAGAAATGTAATACGATTACTCGATCTGTGAACGTACGATGGGATTGTGAAAAAAAAGGAGAAAACACTGTGAAGCTGGAAAAAGTGTACAATCAGTGCCACAATGAAAAGTGGGACCTATATCATCTTTTGCGAAATCCCATTCAATCGAAGAAATAGGGCATTTTCGAGTCCGTGGGTAAGTATCCGAGTGTGTATGCTTCATTGGGATGGGATTGTGTGCATGTGTATCCTAATATTGAATCAAAGATGCATACTTTTTCGAATGTTCTACCTCTTAACGGAATTTGATGAGTAGGTTTCGGAGGAAAGAAAGGGCACGGTCGATATCAATGTAGGAGACAAATTTTACGTCGATAGCCGAAAGGCGTCCTCACAAGAAGTGAAATTTGCATAGTTCCTCATAAGACACTTTGATCAATAAATGTCAAGCAAGCCAATAAATAACTTAAATAATGTGCTTCTGGGTATCACGGAAATTACGAGGTGTACTCGATTGGTATTCCGGCTGTTATTACGAGGAAAACCATAGCAGTATTGTGGTCTAAGACCTCCAACTAGGAAATATGAAATAAAAATGTAGTTAATCAAGATATGAAGATCCAATTGATGTTAAAATCGAACTTAAATAAGATCTGAAAAAATGAAAATAACCCTATAAGCAACGCCAAAATTACCTCTGAAATTATAGAACCCTAACGTAATGCATTTAATAGAGTTTATTTCCTCTGGCATAAGATTTTCGTTATCTATTTCTAAATCATTATAAGGCCATTACTGAACAAAAATAGCAAAATTGTACTTCTCTCAAAAAGGTGTTAGTCGAAAAGTTACCTAATAAAATGGAAACTTGAATTCATTGAACCACTAAAAAAGAATTATAGCAAATTTTCACCTAATGGCTTTCCGAATAAATAAGGCTTTGAGTACCTCAATCAATAAATATGTTTCAATAGCTTCCAAGAACTTATTTTACTCGAAAAGCTGTAAAGTTGCTCTAAGTAAATTACTCCAGAGTATAAAAAAGATCAGAAAGGAAACCTTCTAAGGTAACCCCATTTCATATTCATTTTTTCTCTCTCTCTGTCCTTCGCTTACCCTCTCACTTTTGCTGAATTTCTCTCCTCCGCTTAATCCGGAATTTAATTCTCCTCGGCCGAGTAATGCCCCCCTTACTTACCCTTCCACCCTCCGGTTCAGGTCCTCCATCTTGTCTCTACCTTTCCAACGATCCCTTCTTGTACCTGTCTCTTACACTAACAGGCAATTCAATTTCGTCTCCACCTTGACCAAAACCGAAGCTAGTGGCATTCAGGACGGAATTAAGTGGCGCGGAAACACGAGAGAGAGAGCGAGGGAGTGAGGGAGATAGGATGAGAGAGGGATACTATACTACGGTTGGGTTGCGAATTCGGACGAAGCCGAGGAAGTTGGAGGATGTGTGACCCAACCAGAGGGGCAGAGAGTGGGAAGATGGGAGGTCAGTTGTGAGGTTGAATAGAGACAGGTTGAAAGAGAGTGGAGGGAGGGCAGAGAGTGAGACAGATGTGGATGAAAAAGATACTCAACCACTCGCACGGATATTTCACGCTCGGTATTCACACATACGCATGACATAGGCAAAAAGTTGGTTGGTTTTCGAGCAGAGATAGATAATGAAGCTTATACCTCGCTCTCAGTGTAACCACTTCCTCAACCCCATTTGACAGTTCATACCTACTCACAACACAACTCGACGGGGTTTCGGCCGCTAATGAATTGAATAATCCTTATACAGAAGGATTAGAGAACGGATAAATGTGAGCTCGCAGCCGGGAAAAAATTCTACTAAAACAGAAATATCGCAGACACTGAAAACAGTTTTCTTTTGTTACTTCATTACAAAATGAAATTCTGATCTGGTTTTCGACCAAATTTGAGAAAATTTCTTAGAGAATTTGGTCTTAATTGATCTTTAATTTTTCATTTAGTCCTATGGTTGATTATTTTTATGAGGATATATTGGATACATGTGACTCTCATATTTCCAACGCGTTTTTTTTTACCTTTCTACTTTATTATCTCAGATTAGACCTATCCAGCTAGTATGAAGATTGCACGTTCCCTTCTGATACCTGCATTGATGTTCTGGCACTTTTATGTTCTCCTAATACTATTTTATGGGTTGAATACGTAATCTCTCGTAAAAGGATCCTTCCTTCTTTGGATCTTGCATTTTGTTCTTTTACCCCTATCCCTCATCAAAGTTTCTATTAAATACCCGACTACTGTCGATATTTTCAACTCCTGCTATTTCTTTACTTTTTTCTACATTGTATTGCCCTCTTCTACTTTCTTTACTGTAACTATTTAATCGATGGCCATGGGGAATCTTTCTCTTGAATTTGTTCCTCTAATGGGATTTTTGCTTCATCTTAATTCATGCTTTACCTTTTTTTATCTTTTTGCAGTGCATTTAAAATACCATACCAACTATAATTTTATCAATACTTGAATTTATGCCGGGAAATCCCTGCCTATCTGATTTCTTGCTTTTCTGTTTGATGAAAACTCGATTGATACAAGTATATAATATACGAATTCAACTCTATTCTCTTTCACCTTTCAATGTCTCACATATTCTTCCCCCTGATCCAGATGCAATGAACTGAAGTACTTATTGCTCTTAACCCAGCCCTATTTCATTCATCGTCCATTACAGAGACTCTAACATGTGTCATTACGATAGGTAAATTTAGCCAAAGGAATTTTACTAGTTTAACCAGCAGGATTCTTAAACTTTCATTTGACATTGGAAGTATAATGCTACAAATATATAAGATCATTAGTAGCAAATATATAAATTTGTTTTGCTTAGAATAAGTTGCAGAAATATATTCTAATCTAATATATAACTCTTAATGTCATCTGAGATTTTCAAACAAATTTCACTTTTCCTCAGAGGGAAGTCATTATTTACTATTACTTTCTAGCATTAATGCTTCCTAAAATTCATATTTCACAAAAAATAGTGTTATTTACTTCAAACTTAGTAAAAAAATGCTAATAATCACACTTCAGATCGCATGAAAAATTAGATTTGGTTCCAGTAGGTACTTCTCTCCGGCAAGAACCTTTAAAATGACTTCCCCAAACTTACATTCCTAATCAATTTGTTCATACTATCCTTGCAAGTATATGTCCACTATATCTTCAAACGAACACGCATTTTCTATCCTCTCCCGAAATTTGTAAATTTTATACGACCCAATGGTTAGTTTACTGCTCTTAGTTACTTAAACATAATGGCCGTTAATATTAGGGAATTTTCCCATTATCATGGTCGGAATTGAATTGAGAAGTGAATATCTTAGAAGGAACGCGTAACTTTACTTGATGATATGCACCATCTTTGATTTCGAGATGCAGGTAGGCAACTCATCCAACGAAAATGTATGCCCTCGGCCTGGTGTGTGAGGAAATTTTTGCTCAAACACTATTTTATCCTTCTTCCTATGGTGGAAACATTTCTTCGTAAGAACAATGCTTTCTTCTCCAACAAGTACACTAAAAACCATTTATTCGGAAAGACCAGTTTGTCCAATGCTATAGAAAGTATTTAATTTTACAGGATGTCGTCAAATATATCTTACAGATAACAGGCCTAGCAATCATCACGGCTACTAGTAAATAATTACATCTAGTTGTAAATTTGTAAAAAAAATTAAATTTAAGAATGTTTCCGAATAACTAAACTTAAAGCTAAATTAATTATCGCAATTAATTCCCGGGACAGTAAAGGTATGTACTCGATATATCAGTTTTTATTACAGTAGTTTTTTCGGATTGAATATTCTTAATTACCCCTACAGCTAATAATTGACCCTAATTATCCACACAAGCTGCACCTAGCGGAAAGGACCTTGAACTACCCCGTTCAAATTCCTCTTACGCAATATTGCAGCGCCGATGGTGGCATGCAACCACTTTATTAATTCAGATAGCGAGCACATGGGACCGATGAAGGAGGGTTTTTGATTGAAACACGATAATATTTTCATTAGAAACCACCTATCCCTTGCCCTCCATCCCATAATCCTCTCTCATATTCCCATTCGGTAGTCAGCAGGTTCGTTACAGATGTTTGAGACTGCGAGAAACGCTTGGTTCATATTTGCCCCGTACTCCAGACGCCAAAGCAATGAAGAGAACTCAACCACTCCACTTAACCTAATGGGGAGAAGCTTCTTTCTCTGTTCCATTCCGGGCATCTTAACCCACTCCGTTCCCTTCCGCTTCAAATCCTTACTTCTCGCTTCCGTCGCACTTCGCTCCCGCATCAGCTTCTCCCCGAACGATCTCACAGTGTATTCAGACGGGCTTAGTTGGACTCTGCGTCATAGAAAACCGTGCCACTCTCCTCACCAGAAATCGGCAGTCGGGGGAGGGTGCGGAAATTCTCCCTAACTATTCCCTCCCCATTGCGTTCCTCATATCTCTCTCTCGACTGCTATATCTCTTCTCTGAAATCCTTATAAATTACCTAACTAATCACATCCTCTCTCCATTTTGTTTATCGCGGATAATTTCAGCCCCCAATCACATCGTCGGCATATGTCGGAACAATTTTCGCGGCCGAGTCAATTTGGAGCATGATCTATATCTCTTCCTGTTGGGATCTGTTGGATCTATCGCGTGGTGAATGCCAAAATATCTCTCATCGATAACGTAATGATGGAATACTGCCGCAAAACTGCGACCTTTTTGATAATGGCCCAACGGTTATTTTTGTTTCCATCACCACAGCAGAAAATATTTTCCGCTTCCAATGCAGGCATCTATTCTTAAACGCGTGTAAACTATGAATATTATAAATAAATGAAAAATACTTTTGTATGTCATGCGATGCTCGTTAAAAAGTTGACATTTTGGTTTTCGTTTCCTGTCTTCCAATTATGCAACAACTGATATTTCATCAGCAAAGAACCTGAAACATTCACTTATAGATTTAGTTATATATCTCACAGAAACAAACTCAACAATAAAACAAGAGAGTGAGTAAGCATCATAGGTTTTCCAATTTAAAAAAATTACATTAAAATTTCACCTAATTAATCAATTCAATGATATAGGATATCATGACGTTTATAATACAAATTCAACCACTCATGTAAAAATATTTTTAAATCAAATAATGGCAAAGGATAATGAATTTTAACAATGTATAGCCTGAGGTGAGCGCGACCAATCATCAAAGGTTGTTGTTACCAGAAAATAAGAAGTCTCGCGCATAGTACTTTAGCCAAGTACAATAACATATATTGACCAATTTTCCCATTATTCCTTCCACAACGTTTTCAAATGATTATCGTGAAAAACAGACAAACCCTGCATTCCTCAATTACAGAATGTACACCCTGTTACTATCATTCTCGTGTGACCTACGCCCGCTTGCTAAATAGAATGGTATATTTTCCTATGGATACATTTCATCGAGAATTTATCTGTTTCATTTCATCATCATCACCCTCAATCATCAATCCGAAGATGGGTTTGACGTATCTCTTCACTCAGTTCTCCTTTCGGAAGTCGTCATCATGCCTACATATTTCTTTCCTGTGACGTCTGACATTGTTTCCGTTCATGAATCTCGTCAGGGGTTTTGGACGCACATTTTATTCTCGATGGGTGCATTCATTAGGTCAAGTGTTTCACTTTTCGTAGTTATTATTCAGCGACTAATAAAATATTATCGAGTACAATTCTTTATGCATCAAATTTTTGGAATTTTGGTTTCTTGAATTAATCTTCCAAAATTTTCCAAAAAAGAGAAACCCTGCTTTTCATTTTTTTTGCAATGACGGATTTTTCTTGTTCGTGAAACGTTTTAAGGTTTATTAATTTTTTTCAAACCAATCAAAAATCACCACTTAAATAAAATTTGCTAATACATAACTGAAATGTTAATGAAAAATTTGGTAATTCTCGTATTCCGCGAAATTCATTAAATTTAAAAATCTACACGTCACATGCTTGAATTTTCGTCTCATTATATTGTAAAATGACCTTCCGGAATCAATAAATTTACCCGTAATACGAATGTATAAGAATAGAAATTTGTCCTACTCAATGTAATCTTTCCATTCCATTATATCAGGAAAATCTAGAGTATGGCAGTGAAGGGGAAGATTTATAATAGAAATAGGTAAAATCAAGGTACTAGCCTCTAAACAAGGATCAATACCTTCATGGAGAAAAAAAAGTTCATGTCTTGTGATTGCTTGCTTGCCGAGTTATTCCCATGCTCTCCTAGGCTTTACTGCTGAGCGTCATTTCCCACCGTTGAGAATAATCGGACATATGTTGAAATGGAAAAACAGTGATTCAGACACTGCGACGAAAAAAGACTTTCGATCGACACGCTGGGTCCGACTGGAAAGAAATCAATAAGTGCTCGAGACACAATTACAAAGAGACTGAAAAATTCCGTCGCCCCTCGCCAACTGCCGTTTTCGATACGTCAATGTGTCCGATAAAACAGACAAATCATATTTCTTTACGAAGATATATTCCATTAAATGTGCCCTAGTTATACTTTTTTAAACTAGCGTTAGATAAGGGAAAACAAACAAAATTGGAATCGTCTAGTTCAACAGCACACGGAGTTTTCATAAAGGTACGCATATTTTATATAAGTACCAGCAGGAGGTCAAAATAGCTGTCGGAGTAATCAGAGCGAATACTAACATTTTTATCACTTGAATGAAAAAATGATAAAAATTGCATCATGTATTGTACCTTTGTAACTATACCCTTATGACAGAAAAATTTAAATAGTTTCAAATAATTTTATCAATACAGTAAAGGGATTTTTAATTACTTTTGGAGTACCTAAATATTTTTTAATGAGACTAGGAAAGGACGCTCGATGTTTAAATTCCGAACAACAAAACTAATGTAAATTTTCTCTAAAGAGAGTACAGATTTGATAAAATTGTTATCGTCCGATGAATGAGTGCAAGATAAAATATGTGTCAGGTTAGGTTTGAAGGCTATCTCGTAAGTTAAAATCTGAGGAAGGAGATACCACGGTTAACGGAGAAATTTAATTTATTAATCCAACTATTACGGTAATTGTACTATATATATAATTACATATTTAATCACATTACTTTCTACAGTCTTCTACCCATAGCTGTAATTTCTCCACGCAGGAGCAAGTAAAAAATATAATTAAATGGATGTAATAATTGATCAAAATATTATCTTTGGTGAATGTTTTGTAACAATAAATAATAAATTAAAATATACACTTCGTCAAGTTCACTTTATTTTTTGAGTTTGAAAGTTACAAAGTGATCAAGGTAGTGTATTTTACACTGGTTAACATTATTTTAAGATATAGTATGCTATAAGAGTATGGGGATCCAACAGTTGTAAAAACAATGTATATAATAAAAAATAGCCTGAGGAAAATCCTAGCAAAAATGCCAACCGCCAGGCCACATATTACAAATTTGTAATGTAGAGATATCATAGATTGTAGAGATCTCTTTCAACAATTGGCAAGTTTACCGGTAGACAATCTGTATCTATATGCCATTATAATACGGAACCATTTTAATGACATATAAAACACTTGAGGCACAACAAAAGGAATTGCCGTTAAGGGTCAAGATTAAGTCTGCAACAAAAAAATATCACACAAAACAGGATTAACGAAAATTGGAGGCAACTGTACATATAATATTTAGTCAAATACCAAAGGATTTAAGACTACTACAGTCAGTAAACTATGTTAAAATGGAAATAAACAACCTTATTACATTGAAGTGACCAGTATTTGAAGCAAAACCTGACAAAGTATAGTGGTATAACTGGAAAATTATGAATATATATGAATAAATATACATATATTCCAAGAAACTGTAACAGTAAGTTTAACGGAGTCACCCGCTGTGTGTGCATTATAATGCAACCATTTCAGAGAGTTAAAAAAAATATATCAGAGTGCAAGAGGACGTCTCGGTAGCTTAATTGGTTAAAGCACTCGGCCGGATGTCGAGGGATCCGGGTTCGAATCCCGGTCAAGGCGAATGATTTTTACTCTCTGAAATGGTTGCATTATAATACATATATTCATTATTTTTATATATACATATGTTTTTGTGTGACATTAACACAAACTAATTGCCCAAAATCAAGGATAACATGACTGTTGGAGTAGGGAGGCACCCAAAAGTGGATTTTTATGGTATTTTCAACGAGTACTATCAAAAAAAACTTCCCATTTAATAGAAATTGTAATACTTGCAAAATAGGGTTATATGATATAGTTGATACCTTTCTAATAAAATTAACCTGTAAATGACTCATTACACTACCACATTTTGTCAAAGTATTTATAAAATATTTATCTATTCAATCTTTCAAATAGTCCTTTGTAAATCAGTGGCTTGAAAAGCAAAAATTTGTAATTATCATAAAATGCCCGTCACATGGCTTTACATTGTTATTAATTTACACTAGGTTCATTACAAATATTGAAAGAGAATTATCATGGTTTGATTTGTATTTTGTGGTGCGTACGGATACGGAATACTAAAGAAGAATTTTTAACAAAGCTAACTTGTTACAAATGTGACCTGATTCAGAGTTTAAACGAACAAAACAAACGTTACTTGCATGTGATACAAGGCCCTTCATGGTCACTATATGTTGAATGTTCGTGCATATAAAACAAGCCCCATATTATTTTTCTTCTTTGCGATCGTAAATATGACTCCCGTTAAGGAAATTCAGGTTTTTCCAGTTACTTCTCACGTCTAAAGCTTTAATTATGAACTATGTACCATTATTGTGTTTAATTATAAACCAGGGACCAACATAATTCACAGTATTTATAAAATCCCTAAAAAAGCATATTTAAAAATTTGTCTTCGCTCCTACTTGGAGAATATCTTGTATCCCTAGTTCCAATGATGTCTCGAATGACTGTTTATTCAATACAGGTGCCAACTTTAAAAAGAAAAAGGTTTGGATTATAGAAAAAATAGCATTACGAGATTTACTATCATTCATTCTAGGGTTACAAGGCATAGTGAGATTACTGAATTTGCTCGGTAAATATTTGCCCGCTCCTTGTTTATTTCCCCTTGAGGATAGAGGCGGCATAAGTAACATTTATGCATTAGGGAACTAGGAATTATAAAATGAGCTTGATAAATATGTATTCGAGGAAGGGCGCAGCGTCGTGAAAGATCTCTTTAAGAGCTCTTTCCGGGATCTCCATCGAAGATGTTGTTTTAATGCGAAGAAGTCGTTTGAATTATCCTCCTTCGAGAAAAAATATTGCCATTTACTCGTGTATCTGTTAAGATGGGTCCTGCATTTGGTTGTGAGATTCAGCTCTGCTGAATACGTTCACTCTAATTATCCAACGGGGAAAATGCAATCCTTCTGTGCATATTTGAAATGTTTGCACAGTATTTCTCACCTAAGTCGGAAATGGGAGGTTCCCATGATTTTTCTTTTACGAGCAGTTTTTTCAATTCTTATGCACAATATTTACCTTTGAGTTTATTTTCGCCTGACTTATCGTGCTTTTAGTGTACCCTGTGCAAATTGCTCTGCTGTCTAACGTTCTTATTGGGTTGCGTCGACTCCATCAGCGTGTCATCATTACATATGTATTACGTTGTATTTTCGTAAGCAAGAAAAATATTTGGTGAAACCTTTTCTAATTCTATGAAAGGTTTGAATTCATTGTCAGCAGTTTCACTCGATGTATTACATACATAATTCTACTGTTCTTTATAAGCCATCAGAAATGTACTTTGCAGAATATTTATATCCTTCTTGTCTTATGATTGAGCTTATAAAATCATTGTAGCATAGCGGAAGTCTTTTCGACTAATAATTCCTTCTTTTACCTATTATAATGATGGGGAAATTGCAAATTACGATATTACTAACAACTTTATAAATTAATGAAACATGTTTTTAAATATTAGATGCAAAGAATTACTGTGAGTAACGATTATCATAGAATAATTATACGTTATTCTGTAATTTTTCAACCTCATCTCAAAATTAATCACGTGGCTTTTTCAATAATAAACCATCAAGCAAGTGCATCATCATTTTATGTCAAATAACCGAGTTAGGATCAATCAATTCAATCCTACTTGAAAGCAGGAAAATAAATTTTTATAAATCCCTAAGAAAGCAGGTGGTAGTATGAAATGTTTGAGTAATCCTTCATTTTAACTAACTATTTTAACCAACTACTGTCAGGCGTAACCTGACCCCTTTGGCACGGGGAAAAATAGAATAACACAGCGGCTAGAGAACAGTGGGCTTAAAACTTTTGACGCCCGATTTTCGTGAATTAAGATTAAAAGTAGGGAAAAAAGAAAGTTCCCCAACGATAGCCATAGAAGTTCAGGGAGTAGAGAGGGCAAGATAGAAGCATTGATGTAAGGAGAGAGAGAAAAGTAAAACTTGAATCAAGGATAGGGAATGAGGAGGGCCACCATGAGGGGCGGCATAGGGAGGAATGAGGGATGGATGAGATGGAGGAAGGAGAAGAGAGAAAAGAAAGGGAGGGTTGGTTCGATGTATGGTAAATGGATTGGAAAGCAGCAAAAATTGCAGACGGAAGAGAAAGATGTAAGCGAGAAGGAGTGAGGGAGCTGACGTTTGATTTAAAAGCCAGTTGAAATGAAAGGATGGAGAGAATGTAGAGGTCGGGCATTAGGGTTGGAGGGAGTGAGAGCGGCGGAGGACAGGGGAGAGTGTAGGGGCGGAGAGATAGGCGGTCTGGAGGCCGGGACGGGTCACATACGATATTCGAACTGGAACGGCAGCGTAGGGTGAAAGAGAGCGTGCGCTCCCCCCGAAGTTGCGGCCGACTTTTGTTTACGACCCATTCTACTTCGGGCTCAAGTTTAAAGCACGGTAATCGCAAAAAAATAACTTTCTTTGATTTTATTCCTTGACAGCATCTCATTTTCGACCGCCATAAAATATCCGCCCTGAATAAAATGTGCCCCTTTAAACGTTGAGTTAAATCACACTCGGTGATTTTTTTTGCGTTTTATTATATGTGAAGTCCATTTGTTATGAATTTCAAATTGATTCAAGAATATTTACTTAAAAACGCATCATAGCGTCTTAGTCATAGCCTTTGATGAAAGTGTAAAACAATAAGATTGTCAACTGTGCAGGGAATTAAAAACAAACATGTACGGAATGCTTGTGAGTGCAGGAAGTTTTTATTTAGAGTTATTGGAAAACCATGTACTTGGTAGACAAAAAAAAGATATACCAAGAGGTCAAAGTATCTACCAGAAAATCTAAACTGAAGAATTTTTACAAACTGCACGTATTTATAGATTTTAACCCTGGCAAAAGTAATAGAAATATTACTCCAGCTGGGATCAACATGTATCGCATGAACGATGAGGCCGTGAAAACATTACCCTTTATCAATTGACAAGAATAAGTAAACCTAAATTTACTTAATCTTTTAACAAAAAGGTATGGATACAGATTAGTTTATACCGTAACTACCGTTTATAAAGTATATAGTATAAACTTTGCCTAAAATAACAATGACTATTTTTATTGTCTTCTATTGAATTACATTTTAAGCAAGACTTATTTTTTTGAACAATTATTTTTTACTTTTCAAAATTTAAAGCATTGCTTTGAAAATGTGACTTAAGTTTTTTTTTAAGCTTAGTTTCATATATTCGCTGGTGATAACATAAAAATAGGGTTAATGATTTTCCAAATGCGAAATGTTTGCGTCATGGCTACGAGAGTATAAAATGGAATGCCTTGGCCCCATAAACACGTTTATTTCTTCCAAATAAAATAACACATATAACCGCTGCATTAACCTAAAAAGCTAAATGAGGTCCCGGATGCGAACAACCATTTTCCTTTGACTGTACTAGACGAAGGCCCTTTTTATGATGAATAGATATAAAATTAATCAATACAAACCACACGAAATGTTACTTTGGCCTAACGAAAATCAGAGCAAATTCGATTTAGTATGTTTTGAAAATCATATCTGTAATGCCAAAATAAAATCAGTAAAGAGAAAATTAAGGACAAGAACGGTACACTATGTTCACAATTTTCACAAACGTCTCCGAGAGAAAAACTTTACGTTTACCACTATTGATTTTTATTCAATAATAGGTAAATTTTGCGACTCCCTCTTTTACATGGTGAAGGGCTTAACTATTCGCATCTTGCTCAATATAAAAATTACCATATCACAGAAAATGGAGTTCCGTGATCCCATGGTCGTTCATAAATCGATCGTAGAATCATTCTCTTAGCCTGAGTAAGAGCCCCTAAAAGGTGCCGATGAATAAATAGGATCACACAATGAATTCCTTAATAGTGAATAACTCTATAAAACAAACTCCCTAGATTTTACGCCTTTTTCTAATGACTTTTGAAACCAATGCATTTGCAAAAAATCTTGTGCCTTTAATTCCATTCTTAAAGTCTCATCCGAGTTGAAGTAAAATGAGATATCCATCATGGAAATGTGGGCACTTACACACGTGGTAATAAAAGAAGGATGGAATAGATTAGTGGGAGGTAAAGAATCGGAACTTCAGAAAAAAGAATCAGGAGGGCCAAAATTGAAATTAACCTAGGGCTTAAAAAAGAATGGACGAGAGTCGGACTAAGAAAGGGTTGTTTCCTTTAAGATACCAAGATCATTGATTAAGAGGATTACTGAAGGAGATAGAATGATTTGTGCAAAGAAAACGGGAAACGATTATCCTCGGAAATCCCGGACAAGAAATTTCTCTTTATCTGTCGCAACCCTCCCACTGTCACCTATCTTTAGAAAAAAAATTGAGGAAGACTATGCGTGAGGTTTGTGGGTGCCGCGGCAGAGAGGAATATTGAAAGCGGGAGAGAGGGAGGAACCGAGATGGAGGACATTTTTCAACGTCCCTCCATGAAGAGGTGCCTTGAAATATCTCGGATTTGAAAGGCGTCAAGACATGGAAATAAAGTGAGCGTGCGATGAAGAGCGAAGAAGAAGATCCCGACTTTCAGGAAAAAAAGGTGGGAAGATGATGGTGTGAGAGGAGAGAGAGAAGGAAAAGAAAAGTATGAACCAGATCGAATATTCTGTGTGTCTGCGTGCATGTGTTTGTGTGGGAGGAATATAGATAAAGAAAGTCAGACAATGTGACGTGGAATATATAAGTTTATACGCTGTGAGTTTGATGCAGAGTGCGGGGAGAGACGGAGGGCAAAAGAAATTAAAAAGTGGAAAATTGTGAAAGAAAGAACCGGTAGCAACGTAGGTTTTCAAGGATCGCCGTGACATAGAAGTGGGCGGAGTCCTGGTAAGGGGAAGGCAGTAACGGAGAAAATGGTGAGCGCAAAAGAGCCACGAGATGTGAGGGGGACTTAATGGCACTTTCAGCGGTGTTTGGAGGAGAAGAGCCTGTTTCTTCCCATCTCTTTCACTATCCAAGAAGACCTCAATTTCTCCGCCCAAAAAGGCTGAAGAGTAGTTTTAGGAAGTATCCACCTCCATGCCTTCGACGCAGACGCCATTCTTCGTGGTCAACTTTCCCCTCAGCTGACAGCCCCTCACCCAAGCCTTCGCCCATCCTGGTGACCGATTTCATTCTCACCCCTCATTTTTTTCCTCCTTTCTATTCCTCCTTCCATAACCTTCGCCCCTTTTATTTCGCTTCTCCAAAGACCTCAAGAACTCTGAATCAGTCCGTGTAGTTCCTTGTAAATCGTCCCTATGTCACAAAGCGCCGCAATATCCGAAAGAAATAATTTCACCTTTTTTTCAGTTGGGGGTAAGTCTTAAAAATACATATGAAATGTATCCAAAAAATACTTGTCAAATATTACTGTGCCAAATATTATTATGTCAATATTGTGCAATGTGAAAAATAAATTATTTTCTTGGCTGTCATATATTCATTGTTATTAATATTTATTTCCATGGAACCATATTATCATCTAAAATAAGGCATGAATTAATTCGACTATCAAACATACTGTACAGTTTTCATTGTCTATCGCCGGTTACTAGGCTTGTATTGATGAACTAGAGCAATGATACTGTGTCGATAGAACAGCTTATTTAGGCATTTTTAAAATATTCATTGTGTTGAAGTGGTATCAAAAATTACCTAAATTAATAGAAGTGACTTCAAAGACGGACCAAACGTAACCTTACATTTTACTTTTATTATATTTTTAGAAAGATAACCCAGTGAGATTTGAAATTACATTTACAAGATTCAAAATTAAGTGAACAGCTCAAGGGTCCTTTGTATTTTAACGGGCAACGAGACTTATGTGACAGAAAGTCTTTAATTATTCAAAAAGATTCTCAAAAGATACTTTCCTCCGCTTTCAATTTACAACACCTAATTTATTCTATTCAAAAAGCTTAAATTTATTTAATCGCTCATTTTATTTCCGAATTTTTCATTTTAACTCATTTTTATCTTCATTAAAAATTCCCACCATGTTAATTAATCTTCATGCTTACTTGGCATTCGCCAATCGCATTTTTACCATTGAAATTGCATAAAAGAACTTATTTTTAAAATAGAAAGTAAATTGGATTAATCTTCCAAAGTATGAAACAATTAATTACCACACCACTGATCATCACGATGAGAGTATACAGCTTTACGAGGTTCACCATTTTAAGGTGGCAGCAAAAGAATTTTTTGTAGTGAAACAAAATTACCGTTAATATACGGGAATAAGAAAATTCTCAATTTCTTTTACAAAAAACTGTTTGCAACACTGACTTCATTTGTATACCACTTTTTGAAAAGGTCATCATTTAAATGAAATTATTTCTACCTTAACCGGTAGATTACCTTATAAAATATACTCTGGATAAAGAATATATATTTGGAATTTATATTGCTTATTGAATAGAGACTTTTTTTACTGTTCTCTAACTGTTTTTACGGTTCTCTGTAGTGACTTTCTTCTCTACATTTCATCGTATATTCGAAAATAAACCACGTTTCCTCGGAAATTCTTATGGTGCCATAATGAAGATATTATAATGATAGCTCCAGTTTCATGCATTACCTAAAATAGAAGCATTACTATGGTAACGTAAGGTTAAATCAGGACGAGAGTGTATCGTAAAAACCCACAGCCTTCCTGTATCATCTTCTTTCTCTTTCTTAGTAAATATAATCTCTTCCTACATTCCTTCCACTTATTCGTCTCACCCAATATCATTCAAGTATCATCAATCTCATCTTTCATTCGGCACACCACTCACTTCCCCAGAAGTAATCCTTTTCTTCTAATGCTACCCTCCAAATGTGTGCGAACATCCCTGCGAAAGCGCCCCACCTCCCTTAACCTTCCGCCTTCTTTTTTACTCACTCCTTCCTTCTGCGCCGCTGCCTCCATTTCCCTCTCTCCTTTGCTCTCTCTCCCCAGTCCCTTTCGCCATCCTCTCCCGGGGAGACTGATCGCTGAAAAGGACTTTCAAAGCTCAGCATTCCCCCCTTCGGCTGTGGGGTTGGGTGTTTGAGCCACTACGGTTGATTTTCTCAAGGTTTTTCTCTCCCCTATCTCTCCCTCACGAGAAAGCATTGTTCTTATTTTTTCGTCGATCCCCTCTCCCTTTCTCTCAGTCGCCCTCTCTGATAAAGCGTATATTTTACAAAGAACTCCGAGGAGGACGCATTTTCGAGACGACTTTTTGCTGGAAAATGGGAAGCGATCACGCAAATACCGGGATAAATCAAGTTCGGGAAACAAGTTTTGCACTCCGTTACATTGCATCCCTGAGATCTGGCTCTTCTTTTCCTCTCACAGTGAACTCAAAAGGTTTTCATTATCATCCCTACCTTAAATAAATAAAAATGCTCATAGCGTAGTCCATATTTTGCTCCTTCTTATCCTAAAGCACGGTCGAGTGCTCGATCATGACACTATTTACGTCAATGCGATCTTAGTCCTCGAACTGTGGGATGGCCGTTGAAGTTTTAATTTTTAAAGTTGCTTAGTTTCACAAACTGATCATTTGCTCCAACAAATTATCTATCAATATCAACAGTGGAAAAACTGGAGTGGAGGAAATATGTTCATTCATTTTTTTCGGAAACCTCGTGAGTCAGCAACAAATTATCCGCTTTGATTCCGCCCTTCAAAATTTCTGCAATTTATTCAACGAATTTGACAGGGTTGTCCCGCCCTCCCTTCATCTATAGCTGCCAGAACCTTTCAGCCACCACGTCAACGGCATCGGTTGTGAATAGTCTAATTACATACGCGAAGGATTTTGCCCTGGCCCCTGTAATTTTCTGCTCTTTCGCTGAGATTGCATGAGAGTCATCATACTTTCACGTTGATCTTAAAGACTTTGATAGGACTTGCGTCCAACGCCAATAATTAAAAATACAAAAATGAAATAATCAGTATGTTTGTGGGGCATATAGGATAAACATGAGAAAGCGTATAAAGTTGTGAGATGTATGACACACAAAAGCTTTCTAATAAATTTCAGGAGTTTTTACATTTTCCATGTATTTAATTGAAAGAGAATTTAGTTTTTAGTAGTAGTTTAGTTTAATTGAGTGCCAAGTTGCCTTTCATTTGAAAATTTCGTAAGTTGACGTATTTAAATACTTAAAATTGATAATTCAAAGCCAATATTTACCCATAAAATAAATAATTTTTTACATTGATTAAAATAGTGTAACTTATTATAGCCAATAGTCATTTGGATAATGATGTATTTTATATATTGTATGTCCCTGTCATCAACTCTCACCTACTTGGGAAAACCTCTTTGCCTAGCGCAATTCTTTTAACGTCCCTACTGCTTTAACCGTGTTGGTCCAAAACACTTCCGAGATACGTCAACTGTTCTAACTCGTTTCGTATTTTCCCCTCCTTATTTAATGTTTAGCTTTGTCTTTTTCTTTCATGAAAATCGTATGACTTTTCTCTTACTTATTTTGATTCTCATCCCATATATATCGCACTGAACCTCCAATCCACTCAACAATACTTGCAAACCTTTGGCTAACTGATAAATTAGAGCTTGGTCATCACCAATTTTTCCAATCACCAAACCAACCAAAACCAACTGATTTTGCGAATTACCCTCTGAATTTCCTTCCTACATCCAGTTCTTCTAATGCCTCCATCCTGAAAAGAATATCCTCCACATTGAAAAGCACCGGTGATATTGGGTAACCCTGCCTTCCATCTTTTCCTAGCATTATCCGCTTGGAATTTTCGTTCCCCACTCGTATCTGAGCAGTCTGAGACGTCTACAGGTTACGGATTAGCCTCCCGTCCCTTCAATCTATACCTATTTTCTGCCGTATACTTATTAGTTTTCCAAATCCAATCTACCACATGGCTTTTTGAAATCTAAGAAACAGGTAGAGACGTCCTGATTGTATTCTTTATTCCTCTCGATTAGTGATATCATTACTGCAATGACATCGCACATGCCTTTCCATTTCCTAAACCTAAACATATCATCCCTGATGTTCCTTTTCTACGTACAACCTTGTTGACCTAAGTCTTTTACCATAGAGTTCTTCTACATATTCCTTCCATATCTCTTGGATCTTCTCTGTATCCACTATCATCTTTTCCGATGTATCTCTAACTGTTAACACAGATCTTTCCTTCTTACTTTCCGGTAGTGATTTAACCTTGCTGTATAGCGTACCAATTTCAACCTTCCTCTGCAAACTTTCCATATCCTCGCACTGCTTCTTCCAACACGTCTTTTGCCCTATTTGTTACCCGGAAAGCTTTGTGAATTGATCATACTGTTTCTATACCTGTGCTTAACGAGAAATGTGATACCTTTCTGAGTCACCTAGCATTTTTCATGTATGCCTACGGCTTTTGCGGTGTCTAAACCAAGTATTGGTGACTAACCCGTCTCATACAAAACAAAATTGCCTTCCCTCCGCAAATGCTAATTTATATTTTCCAATTGCAAACATCATGTCGTGATTAACTGAAAATTAATAAATTAATTTTCTGCTCATACATGCCACCCGTAAAAATATTGTTAAATTACCGGTAACACAAAGGTTATCTCTATACATAAAAAATGATGGGGCATTCACAGGGACAAAAGTAAGGCAATATAAAAAAGGTACTTTAAATCATGGCCATAGATTGCCTCCAAAAGAGCCGGTCAAATAAAATAAGTAGAGATGTGTTTGAAGTGTTAAATAAGGAAGATTATGGAGATTAAGGAGCGCAGAAAAGTAAAAAAACAGACTGAATAAATAGGTAACGAAATATTAGTTTTTAGTATATGGTATAAAATATTTTCCGAAGACTCAAGAGTTGAGAATAGATTTACCGAAGAGTAAATGTGAAAAAAGTTACCCTATTATGTGTCACAAAGTACCCAAAATCGCGAATGGTTAATGTAATGACAGCTTTGTGAGTTTCACGATACTATGACACTAGAAAATGTAGTTGAGCAAGCATATCGATATCGCTTGCTATAGATCATGGAGGGTGAGAAGTGTACAGAAATGCCATTTAAATACTACAGTTTAAAAGATGACTAAAGTACAACAAAGAAGCGGTTTTCATGTCTGTCTTAAACTAATTTCTAACTAAAAACATTGTTTTTTTCCCACAAAACGTAATTGGAAAAGCTTATTCGTAAAAAAGCGCGTGCCTAGAGTTGAAACTGATGGTTCATTATCAGTGTGATAGAACTCACGTTTATATCATTCAAAGATTCTTCCTAAAATATGTTCAAAATAGCAGAAGAACACTCATTTGTAGGTACTAGACCGCTAAAAAATAAGTAGCGATGGATACTTGCCATAATTACGGTGGCCGAGAAGAGAGAGGCTGCTATGTGAAATCTTTCTAGCTGTTAGAGAATATCTAATTTGAGAAGTGTTATTTTATTTGAAATGTAATTATCGTTTCAAAGTAAAGAAAGTCTGAACACATTGTTAGGGATCAATGAGTTGTCTCCAAAATACCTTACCATTTCGTATATTCCAAAACATAGACAAAGAAAAATAAGACTAGCCAAGAAACTTCGGCAGAATGGTAGAATAACAAATGAAAAAGGGACAAATATTACAGAGCGAAGAGCGTCAAAGGTTTGCAAAACGAGTGAAGTTTTGAAAGAGCATGGCAGACAATGAAGGGAGGGGATGAGTCAATGGGTAAGAGGTGGGTACCGGTGGGTGAGTTGCGCCTCCGAAGAGTTAGGGAGAGGTGACTCTGGCAAATGCTCCTCGGAGCGAAGAGGGGGAAGGAGGAAGGAGGGGGGGGCCTTGCCCCCAATTCTCTGCCTGTCGAACGATAAATCCGCACCTTTCTCTTCTAAGTCTAAGCACGCCCCGTGCAGGCGCAGGGGCGTGAAATTCAAATCCTTCGCCAACTTCGTATTTTCCAATCCCTACCTCCCTTGCTACTCCCTTCACACCACTCAAGGAACCATCTAAATCCAAAATTCTTCTTCGTGGCTCTCCTCGCAACTACAGTACAAGAGAGCACAACCTTATCCTTGTGCCTCAAACGCACACCTTGCAGTATCTAAGCATTTTCTCCGATCTATCTCTCCCCTTACACTTTAAATATAACATTCTCCGTAAACTCTTTCTCCTCTTTCTCTCTCTCTTTAATATATAGGAGTAATATTTTATATATAAGTAATATAATAATATCGTGTATCACCATCGTAACCATCTAACCAATATAGGGAGTTGTCAGCGTGAGCGTGGACTTGTTTATTGTGTGAGAAGCAGTGGAAGTTCCAAGGGGGAAATGGCTAGACGGTGGATACTTCGATTATTCATGACATCGTCCTCTCTTTTGAAAGTCGTAAAAAAATCTGATACTTCAGGAAGACGAAGTTTTGCGATGCAATGGACGTCGTCGTTCAAGGAATTACGTGATCTCCTCTCCGGTACATAGTAATGAATAGACGATATAACATCTTGGTTAATATCCTTAGGTCATCGCTTCAATTTTCATTTCGAAAAGCGATTTAAAAGTAGAGAGTGTAAATATCTTTAATTATATTTTGTATATAAATATAAAAATAATGAATGTCTGTATTGTTACGTTAACACGTACGTAATGCAACTATGCCATAATTTTTCAGTTTAGTGGTAAAATTTTTCACTTAAATGTCACAAGGTCGTTTATATTCCTACCACTTGAGGCGATTATAAGTTCAATTCATTTCATTATAGACATTGGTGGGTATCATTTCCTTAGCAGATTTTCGCGTTATTTTATTACTATATTTATGACAAAATATGAATGAAGGTCAACCAAAAATAAAAATATTTAATTCATTAGAATTTACGTACATAATACCTTCGGACATTACGAGTGAGTTTCTCTACTAGCTTCTACATAAAAGAAAATTGAATTTGAATTAGCAGAAGGTATACGACGTTTTTTTTCTTTTGTTATTTATTTTTCTAACATCTCAGAAAAAGGAGGCGATAAAATTGTATCCGTTAGATTGCTTGCTACTTCCAGTTATGAGGCAATGGTGAAGCACTCAAACATCCCTACTGAACTTCCTTCGGAACCATCCCTTAGACTGAACTTCCTTCGCAACGAAATTCACAAATACAACCGTATGGTCCCCTACCAATCAGGCGTTAAAAGTTTACACACCGTGATTTTGAAAGCAACAAGTCATCCTGTCCGTCCTCTGACGGACAGAATGACTTGTTTAACCTTGTTTAATGGGGACATGATTCTTCATTCTGCCTTCCCCTTACTCTCTTGGAGGGAATCCAAATATCACGAAAGCGTTTTAAGGGCTTTTCTAAATTTCTGCAGCCGTAAGAGAGCCTTTGCGTGCGTAAGAGGGAGCATGCGAGAGTGGGATAACTTGTCGGGAGCAGTTGTATGACGCTAATCCGCATTCATTCTTCATCCCTTCCCACACTTTCCCTCGCCCTCCACCCATTTAAATTTTGCCCTTCCAAAGAAACACCGACCTCACTCGCCTTTTCCATTCCTCACTTTTAGAGACTGGAATTTCCTTGCCCGTCCAAACAACCCGCTTTCGCGGATCTACCTCTATTTTCTCCTCCAGGTCCCTCGATTCAAACACGAGGGAACTTCCATTTTACATCACTTGTTTCCTCTTTCTTTAGTCCATCTCTCGCTTCATTTGGCTAATCCTCTTGCTCCTAGCTGATTTATTTATTCTGATTTCTTTCCTCGCTGGTATCCCCAGTTTCTCCAGTATTTTTTCATCCGCTTAGTGAAGAAATACCGTGGTTTACATCGCCGGCATTGCTAATACTTTACAATATTAGTTTTAAATGTATATATTGGTGAAAATGATTTCTAAGGAACGCCTGGCTGTATTTAATATGGTTGTGCCATCTTCTTCTGGTGCAATTCTGCCTATGTTTCACCTTGACAAACATATTCCGTATTGAACACTATCAATTATCTATCCAAGTAAATGTCCACCAATGAATGAAGAAATGGCAACTACTTTTTCTTTTCACAGGAATATTTTTTCTATGAAGAGCGTGAGGAGTCCGTAGTTACGTATTAAAGATTGGTTGCAAAAACTGCAAGTTATTTTATTCGCATTTACCACTTAAACATGCTTTTCATAAATATCTAATGTAGAATGTTCAATTAATCTCAATTGAAAATAATTATTCTTATAGATAATTTTAAGACAGACGCTAGCTTTTAAGAATTCGTTTTATAATGATTCATCAATTACATAAAAATGTATTGTCTTCCTTCTTAACTTTATCGGATTCTGTTTTAAAATATTTTCATAAGCATGCAAAGACATAAATATACTTCTGAAATTACCTTCAGGAGAAACCACTATTGTATTAAATTTATCCATTATTTAAAGAATATTAACAATTTTACAATAAATAAAATCTTACTTTGATTTCAAACACTAAATATTAATAAAAAATTATTAACGCTACAGTAATTTCATTTCCGTATGTCTTTACCATTCCTTGATCAATGTTTAATTAGATTTTTAACAGTGTCTCTTAAACTTTTCATCATTTTTAGTCTGAACATATTTTTTTACATTTCGGAATAATCCTTTTCATTCCGTGTGGATTCACGCTTTCGATTTTTCACACTGCCTTTCCGTTTCCTTTCAAGATGAAATTTTATTTACTTTTCCTCCGGTGTCTCAAATGACATTTCGTTTCATCCCTTTTGAGTTAATCTCTATCCGAACAAGGTTTCCTAAGTTCCAAGTCTGCTATTGAAATCCAAGACAATATTTCTTCCGCGACCCATTCATCGTCACCAGAGTGTTTCAAAGTTCCTTCTCTCTGGAAAGTTTTTGATGTAATCTTTCACTTATCAATTTCTTTGTTCCAAAATGCGGAAATCCCTCAACTCTATCCTTTGGAAATCTAAGCCAGTCGTTAATAGAGAGTTACTGTTAATCATAACATGACTATATTCATATAAAAAGAGACATTTCAGGGGAGATATGGTTGAATACCATGATTAATTAAAAATTGGCAATCTTCCACAAAATAAGATTTATTACGACCGGTTTTAATGTTACTACATCATCATCAGCTGATCTGGTAACATTGAAGCCGGTCGTAATAAATCTTATTTTGTGGAAAATTACCAATTTTTAATTAATAAAGTGACCATATTCCTTTTTCATTTCAGGAACGTCTTGTAATTTATTATCTGCACCGAAAATGAGAACTTGAATCTTCAGAGGTATATATACTCGTAGGTAAATGAAAACGAAGGTATTATTATATTCACACTTATAATATAACATTAAAGATTATTCAATCCCATCACAAAAGTTAAAATTCTGAAAAAAACATATTCTACAGTTATCAATTTTTTCTTTTCCACGATACTTGTATTTACTCCTATCAACTTCCAATTACATTTTTAATGTATTTCTCATGATTGTAACTATGCATGAGGAAATATCAATTGTTTTCCTCTGCTTTGCTTCCATAAAATGATTCTCCTATTCTCTTTTAACAGTTACTTTATTCGGGATAGGATCTTACTAATTTTGACATTTTTACATCAAGATATATCGTAATTAGAAATTTTGTGGTTCCTTTATGCTTGATTACCCAGGGGTCAAAAAAATAAATCATAAAAACTATTAACGACTACTCACATACATTTTTTGCGACCCCTTTGTTATTTTTTCCAAGGTTCTTGATTGAAGTTCAACCAGTAAAATTTATTCACTAATCACAACTTCCCTGGAACTGTAGAATACGGATTTAATTTCTTTGTATAGCTATAAGAATTCTGTAGAAACCAATATCATTATTAAATTTCCCATTACTGACGACGAACATAATAATTAAATAGAAATTCTTGTGAAGGCCTCCGTGGTGCACAGATGTTGATCTGTCTTCCAGGATTTACTCCGCGTTGGTCCATATTTTTGGAACAACAGTTTCGCCAGGTTGTAGGGACTTCACAGTCTCAATCTCGTCTCAAAATAAAAAGGATTATATTTCCATTTGTTTATGAATTTCTCTTGGTATTTTGTCAGTGTTTTAATTTTGTCAAAAATGTTTATATTCAGCTCTAAGAATTGTTTCTTGGCCAATCAATGGTAATTTTTTCTACCTAACCCCTAAATATTATATTAAAGAAAATGAAAAATACGTTCGCCTCTAGTGGAGGAAAACCTATCCAGGCGGCAATTGAACCCGCGACACCTACGTTGGCATGTTAAGAAGTCCGTTTGCACAAAAATGGTCAAGTACAATATTAGAGAAGGAAAAACTGCAATATGCAAGATAGATTTACCAAAGAGAGGGGAGTTCTTATGTGTTCTTATGTAGCAAAAATAAGCACCGATGACAGGTTTACAAAACGTATATTCTAAGTAGGAGAGAAAAAAGCTAACGAAGAAGTAAAAGGTAGAGTAGTAGATGAAATAAAGTATTGGAAGGATTGTCTAAGTCATGAAATACGTATAGAGGGAATACTGAGGGGCAGTAGAATGTTAAACTAGACAGAAAGGCGAATGTTGATTGGCCATAATAGAGGAATAAAGTGCAAACAAGGGAGACAGGAAGTGCTTGCAGTTGAATTATTATTTTGTGTTCGGCAGGGCGATAGTTTACTTTTTGACTGACTGTTTACTAAGTGAGATTTTGGATATTACTGTTGAATGCAGTAGTGCTTAGGTATTTAATAAGTTTGTTATCAGGCCATAAGAAGTCCAGCCAAGCTAATTCCCTCTATGTTCTCGTATTCGTCCATCATATTCCTATTCCAAAGTCTTGCTTTATTGCTTACCTTAACCACCACTATTATTTTCATTTTATTTTTTGTGTTTTGACAATTAACTAGTATTCATCAAGTTACTCATTAAAACTTCCATTTTCTGGAATAATATCTAAACACATTTTTAAAGGCTAACGTCTGACATCTCATCATGGGTATGATCTCCTGGTGGGGATTAACAACTGACGTTATCAGTTATTTGTACTTAAGCTGACACTTGATCATAATCAATTTGTGATAAGTATCATGCGTATTTAGGTATTTACCCTAATTGTTGAAAAAATCATTTAAATGACAGAATATGGCAAGTGATTCGAAATTATATCATGAGATCCTCTATCCCTTCGCAGAACTCTACTTCCCCGCTCATACCCAGTTGTAGATAGGCATTTAACCCCAACTTGGAATATTGGCCTTAGTGAAGTTGATAGCGAAAAATAATGCCTTATACTTTATTAGATTAGCATGTACATCTAGATACTATATGTTTCCTTTTTATTATCATGAACTCAATTTTCCTAACGCAGTGAATTTTCTGGGAATAAAAATTTCTTTAAGTTTCATAAATGAAAACATTAATAAATTGTAGATTTCAAAAACGTATTTGATAGAGTAAATTATCTGCCCCCTTCAAAGTTTAAAATAATTTTAAAACTCTACAATTATTTGAAAACATATTTAAGAGCTGAACTACTGGATGAACACACAAATTATCAATTAACTGCCGACAAATATACAAAGAATACTCTCTCTTTCTCTCTCTGGCTATCCATAATGTCAGCAGTATGATATACGATGAACAAATATTCAAAAACCTCGAAAATACATACATACATATTGCTCTACTATGAAAAAAATATTATTTGTCTATTGAATGGAAAACCTCTGCTTCCGACTCATATTGCGTCTTTAAAAGTCAGATGCTAATGTACCCAAGACATTTTCTAAACGTATAATTGATTCGAGAATGACTCGTGCTCACGTGAAAGGATGAGTAAATCTTGATTGTCACATATTCTCCCAATAATCTCCCTTTTAAGAAGCAGATGGATGTAAGAGAGGGAGGTGAGCAGTATGACCTCCGAAGGGCCAATCGGAATAGAAAAAACCACTAATTACCTACTAGTTTCCGTTCATTGGACCATTTTCAAGTAACAATTTCACGTTTCACGTTCAACATTAGCATTTACGTAAAATCCCATTGAGGGAATATGGGCGTGCGGGTGGGATGAACGAATCATTCCGAAAATTTTATTGGGTGGTTCAGGAGGAGGAAGGACAAAGAATGGAGTGCGTTGAACTACTAGCCCGGAAATGAAAACCGAAAATGAAATATAATACCAACCAGTAGTGGATAGATGGTACATTTTAAGGGTCAAGAGTTAAACAACGCTATCGGCAACGGATTGGGGGCTCAGAACTTTAAGGTGGGACAAAGAGTTCTGGATCCTCTGCCGCACCACGGGTGTTAAGTAATGTCCTGTGTCCAGTAATTGAACTTTGGGTTGAACCGAACAGACTCCACTCTTTTATCTTTCATCCGTCCATGCTGCTACTTCTACGGGTGGAGGCAGAGAGGGGCGAAAGGTGGCAGGGAAAAGGATGAAAGCCGTTGTGTGGGCGGCGTCAAGGATGGCTTGCATTCGTTCGTTGTCTGTGTAAACGGGAGGTGGAGTGCCAAGTTTTAAGAGTTGGGGAAATAGAAGAAGGGAGGGTCAACTAGTTGTTTGTGGAGACTGTACGTTGGAGGGGCTACCAAATAGGAGGGTGGAAGCGAAAGGAGCTGTACAATTTTATAATCATTGAAGTTGTGTTCTAAATCTGTTGGAGAATTTTTAGGAAGAGTTATTCATTAAAATATCACAGAATTTATAATACTGAAATGCATATTAATGTTTCAGGCATGTTTTATGGTAGTATTAATAGGTTAAACCTGTTCTTTCACTTGCATTTTACGCTTAATTTAAAAAAAAGAAAACCCTACCATTAACAACCATTTTTTTAATTAAGTAACGAGCTCCTGCACATAACACCTATTAACAAAATTATGAGCATTTTTAGCTCAGGCTATTACTTATTATTTTCACATTTTCTTGTTGATTTTTTTCAAAAGCATGGGTTCAAATTGATAAATAAAATGTAAACATGCATTAAGTTATTAAATGCAGAACTGTTACGTTTATGTTATTCATCTTTAGTTACCCCTGAATTATTCTTACTAAAACCGGTAACCCTCATTTTAGGCGCGAAGGTTGACCGTTTTCGAAATATGTCAAACAATTTTTTTACATTTCAGCAACAAACTCCTGCGCATTACACCCACAAACAAAATTTTCGCATTGATAGCAAATAACAATCATTATTTTCCCATTTCCTAATTATTTTTTTCAATAGCAATGGTTCAAATATTAGATTTTGCCAGCGTTTACTTTCACACTCATATCTTATTGCATTACATCTTCGACACATTTACGACCTTCGTCATTTTTTCCTGTATCTCCGCCTGTCAGCTTCTGCATCCAACCTCTCACCAAACATGACTTCTCAATTCTCTCAACCCAGCCATCCGGAGGATTCTGAGAAGGCTCCATAGCTTTATTATTTTAAGAGAGAAAAAGGGAGAGGTGGAGAGCTGAGAATATTCGCCCATCTTAGTGCAGCTGTAAACGCTACAAAATCCCGTCCTCCGCCACAACTGTTTTCTGCCACTTCTCCTTTATGAGATTCTGCAATCTTCAGCTCCCTTTCTACGAAACTCCACGATTCCCTCGCCTCCCTCCCCACATCATCAAAACCTCCCGCCCAATCTTCTCCGAGATCCTCACTCCCAAGTCTCCGATATACTGCTTCGCACAACATCTCCGCCCTCTTCCCGTCCTTTTGGCCCAAGTTCCCCTTCCCAGCATCCTTTCCCAGCTCATCCCACTCCACGTAAGCCGTTCTCCTACGCCGAGATTCTTCACCCTCCCAAATGTCTCCATCTCAATCCATCCACTTGTACCCCTTTAGCCCTTTTCATTTCCTTCCACCCACCATTTTAGCACTTCAGGTAGGATTTAATGGCCCCCTTTCTTCAACTGACAGTTCCCCCTATCCATTGCCTTTA
>CM073768.1:68483436-68576292 GCA_037158775.1 Hetaerina titia | reverse complement strand
CACTCGGTGCCATCGTCATGGACTTTCTCTCCTTATATTTAAACGTTCCAACCATTCCAGCGTCTTCTTTGGAGCCTCTGCTCTTAACGCTCTAACTTCCACCAGCGTCCTCCTATGTCATTTGATCCGTTTCCTTCCGAAATCGACAAACACTGCTAGTTAACATAAGCACAACTCTAACAAATCAGTTGAGATAGATTAATGGTGAGAGTTTAATTTCTTCCTTATGTTATTCATCTCTAGTTATCTCTGAATTTGTTTTACTCAAATCGACAACCCCTCATTCTAGGTGTGAAGTTAGATAGCTATCGAAATCTGTCTAGCTACTTTAATTCCTCTTGTACGATCTCAGAACTTCATTGGACTCCGATCAATAAATAATAAATCACATGGTGAAGCCCTCTTTAGTGAAATGTTAGTTCTAGGATAGGGAAATTAACCAAGACGCAACAAAATGTCTCAAAATAAAACGGTCTTTCAAGGATGGATATCTAGGAAAAAGAAAATTGTTTGAAAATATTTGCGAAAAGTACATTAAACGCTAATAGTTGTCAAAATTCTTCTTAAAAAGTATGCACGTTTTTATATAATCTCCTCTCTCTCTCTGACCACTGATCTTACTTTCTTACATTTTACGTTCTACACTTTTAAAATATCCAATTTCGGAAATAATATACATTGAATGCATGAATAAATTCACGTATTAAGTTAACTTATAAAAAAACACGTCCGTTGGATTTTGAAATACTACGTAAAATGACGTAAACATTGAATGAAGAAACCTTCTGCAAAAGAGAGAGGATAACTAGGAAAGTGATTCAATGAAAAGAATTTGGACTATTCTATAGCCCAATCTTTAGAGATATTACAAGATATATACACTCGTAGATGGATAAGCACCTTAATTAGAAACACAAATGTAAAACCTGGAATTTCAATTATAATTTCAAGATAAATTAAACACAGGATAAGTAAAATAGCATACATCTTAGTAAAATACACAGTAAAGTTTACAGTTAAGTAGAATATTTTTGTAAGAAATGCTGAATTTTTACGAGGATTTATTTTAATATCTATTGAGTTCGTAGTTTTTCGTTGCCCAATTTTCACACTGTATTAAGTAAAAAAAAATAAAATGTTTGCCTTGAAAATTGAATTTATAGAAAGACAATATTATCAACATTATTGGAAGTAATAGCATAATAAGGAATGAATGGTATCGTATACTTTTGAAGTAGATCTCTTATTTGAATAATTTAAATTATATTATAGAATGTTTATGAAAAATATTTATTTTATTCATATTTTTTTCATGCATCAAATATTTATAATTAACTCCCGGGGGGTTAATTCATACTGCTCCTCTTCGTGGCACCAGTCACGGAATCAAAGAAGTAATTCTCATTTACATGACTCGAACTAACATCGACCGATCCGATTCTGTGCCTATCATTTCGTCTTCAGTTTCTAAGTGTGTATTTAGAAAGGGAGAAGGGAGCCTGGAAACGGTAATACAGTGAGGAGGAGGAGGAGAAACAAAGTGCGAGGCAATATCTTGTCCAATCACGTGCTCTCTCGAGTCAAATCGCATCTTGCAGTGGTTTAATTATGGGTTAACGGATCGGAAAGATGGAAATTCGTCAATTAGCAAGGGCACTAATGACTTTGTAACTCCGAGGCGTTGGGCAAGGGAGAAGATCGATAAGAAACGCTATCCGACTAAAATGAGTGTCTGATGGGAACTTAGTATAGGTTTATTATTTATAGTGTGCCGCTTCTACGGAAAATCAGCAGCCCACCATACAATCAAATATATACGTTTTTAATTCTAAGGGAAAGAGAAGATATAAGCATTGCAGTTATTTATACAACCCAATCAAAGGAATGACACGGAAATAACCAGCTAAAAGGAATTTCGGATAAAACGGCACCAGTAAAATAAAAATCTGCGTAAAAGAATGAAGTATTAATTGGTTCAAAATTGATAATCATGTTCATGTATTTTGTACACATTTTTTTATTTTGATCTAAAGATAATACGTCACAGCAATATAAATATCATGTAAAATTATTGGCGCAAGTCAAAAAACATTAAATTAGGTGAAAAAAAATGCCTTCCCTACAACCAAATACGAGATATATTAATTAACTTCTCAGCTTCAGGTATAATTTTTAGTAAGTTACGAATATTAATTAACATTATATCTAATTATCCTTTGCCTATTTAGAAAGAACGCGCCAAGTTTCATTGCAATAAGGAAGCTTGTTTTTATTAATTTTTGGATAGTAAGAAAGCTTCTATTACAAAAGAATTACGTTTGAGCAAATTAGGAACATATTAAAGCTATCGATTTTCAGATACCTTCCGTTTTCTGGCACACGGATGTGAGAATTTATAAGATATAGAATTCCAGTTTGCGAACAAAAATTCGTAGAAGCAGTCGTACTTTTATGGGAGGCGACCGACGGCTAAGGTGGCTTGTGCCATTAGGGATTGATGGGAAAGGAATGGTAGAGTGAAACCCGGCGTCGGCACTAGCCAATTCATGTCGAAAGGCGCCAAGGAGTCCGCAGTTAAATGCCCTATCCGACGGACGTCGCACTCACTCAAAGTGCTCTCCACAGAGCACCTCAAGTAGAAATCGGGATACCACTGAAAAATATCTGCCACCTCTTGGATTCAAACCCTCACTCACTCAGGTGGGAAGCCTGCAAGTTAGCCACCGTACCATTCCGATCCCCACAAAATTACCGTTTCTACAAAAAAGTCCGTCACACAAATTAATAAAATTATAATTACGCCTTCCGAGTCATTTATTTTTAACCTACTAGTTTTTGTACAGCGTTTTTTATGAAATTTAATTGAGTAAATATTTTCTTACTGCATAATTTTCCGTTCCAGATGATTGATGTTCAATTCCGATTATGATTTATAGTTTTAATCATCCCGCAAGCGCAAAAATATTACCATTTATTAAGGAACAATTTGATTTTGAAACAATTTAACACCAAATATGGGAGTATGCATACTTAATGAAAGAATAATGAGGTAATTGACATAATTTATATTAATTCAAAGGCCATATTATTCATGCATTCAAATGAAATTGAATAGTATTTTTACATGGCTGTAATAAGAATGCTGAACTTCAATTCAGATATTCATCATAAGTTTTTCTCTCACATAGTCGAATCAACCGTCAATGGGGAAAATTAATTTATTTTTACTACGGTGAAAATATATAAAATATGCCAGAAAATACCTGATACTAGGAGAATTTTTGGCTCGGTAAATTATAATTATGTTTCAAACATTTTCATGGATTGCCATTTTCAATTAATACCAGAGTTTCATTATCTGTCACTTAAAATTTTCAAGATCACGAGTGCGGTGACTATGAAAAGGCGTCAGGAATAAGTGTTTTATGCTACTGAAATCATATAATGGGTCCCCAAAAAGTTCATAAAATATTTCTCAGATTTAAATTTCCAAGAGCTGTGTAGTTTTTCTCTTTTGTGGTAAGTAGCTACAATCATTCTATGTTTATATTAATTGGAACTTGCTCTAATTATTAATATTAAGATTACAAATTTTTAATTTTGTAAGATGGGCCAGTTGTAAGATGTCAAACATGTGTTGAATTGCAAGGACACATATACCCTGTTCAAAGGTTCCACCATCGCTTTCCAAAAAATCAATGTAGATCATTTGATTAATGATGTGGACGGCACATTATTAATCACCCATGGTATCATTTTGACTTATTAAATCTCAAAGTTTACCCATGTAAAAAATAATAAATCGTTATATATAAGCATTTAATGTTCATGAACATATTCTCATAAGAGAGTGATAAGATTCGATAATAACTTACGAAGAATAATTTCAACAAATTTCTTGTAGTTTATTTCATAAATTAGATATTTCATTATTAAGAGAGTAGAATATTTAGATTTCTTAGATTCATTTTGAAGTATTTCACTTTTCAGATGATCTTACAATTAACTGGTAAACCGAAGAAGAGAACTTTAGTACGTATTAGATAAAGGATGTATATGAATACGCCAAAGGAAGGAAGAAAAATAATAGAAGAAAACCTAATGAATTGTACGAGTATTACACAATCTCCTTGAAATTCATGTCAATATGGTCATATATTAAATGGAAAAGAAAGGGACATAAATGGAAAAGGTACGACGTGGAATCGAGAGAAGGCCAGAAACACCCGACGAACTTTGTTATTCGACATCTGCTTTTATCTTCTCTTCCACTTCCTTCCCTCCGCGCCTTTCCCTTTCCAGTGATACCTCATACGATACCTACTTCATTCAACCTGCCTCATCTCACTCTTTTGGGAATTTTATGCTCTCAAAAACGTGCTCTTTACACCTCAGTTTTTCTCGATCTCAGGAAAAAAGATAACGGTAAACGTATATGGATAGAAAAAGATAAGAAACAGTTCCTTCTCCTCCAAATCATTTTCAACACTTTTTTGGTCGTCATCCCACCACACACACACACACAAACCTTTATCTCTCGCTCACCTCCTCTCTTTCTCCTTCTCTTTCTCCTTCCCCCACCCTTTTCTCTCGCCCTCCGACCGGGTGAGTATCTCGTAATTTACTCTCCCTTTCACTCCTCAATCGTCGTCCCCCTAAACCCTTCAGGAACATTCCCACGCGAAACCTGCGTCGCTCACGCAATCCACGCGTATTCGAACTATGCCCTCGGATCGATTTCGGGCGTGGAACTTCCGGGAGGATTGGAGGAGGAGTCATTTCTTCCATACCTCCCCTCTTCAATTCCAATTCTTTTTTTTTCCTCTTCGTTCCTCAAGCCGCCACCTCCGCGTATTTCCGCGTGATTAATCACCCTAATAAGCGGAAAATGCCGTCGATTCCCATTTGTCCCCCCAAATGAACCGAAATCAGCCAACCCTTTTATTCCCCCATCCAGCGGCGGGGCGGTATTGGTGGGCAAGAGGGGAGGTTGAGGGTGGGTGGGTGTTTGGGTGATTTTTATTTTCCCTTCCTCTCCTTACTTTTTTTAAGCGTTCCAGCCCCCTACTCCACCATCACCTTCACGAAGCTTTTTTTGCCCACTCCGATCGATTCCTCCTTTCTCTCTCCGACCGTTGGACGCTCACCCCTCCCCCCTCCACACACTTATTTCTGTCCATGAGATACGGGCACCCGACGGATCCTTATCCCTTCAGGAAGGACAGTTAGAAAAAGCCTTTAAATCACCGCCATGAAAAGCTGAAATACCATCTACCAGCCCACGAATAGCAAAAACTAAAGATCTAAGGAACACCAAAAGTTGGCCTGCTGAATAAAGTAGAAATGTCTTGACGAGATAAAAAATTAAAGAAAAGCAAGCTATATCAAAAAAAGTTTTAGTTTAATGGCAAATCAATCATTAAAAATAAAATATAATTTTTACTTATCTTATTAAATTGTAGCTAAAGTAAATTCTAAAAGTAAACTTCATCCTGGTAATGCTGGCTAATTATCTCTATGGATTAGATATCAATAATTCCTTGTGCGGGATTTAAAACACAATATAATTTCAGCTACCCAAAGCTTGGCATGTGGACGCCTAAAAGAACTCAAAGCGTAAAAAATAGCTATTGATGGATAGAGCCTTCAAGGATGAAAATTAATTTAGTAATTTTCCATAATTGGACAGAGGCACAATGAGATACTGAACTAATTTACTAATTTCAGAGCATGTAAGCAGGCATATGTATGTTATTACATGTATTACATATCAAATAGGAAATCACGCTCCGAGGTGAAAAAGTCGAAAAGACAAAAGTGTTAGAGCCAATAGCACCTTATATTCCCCGAATTTTAGATATTCAACCGCGATTTTCTTAGCTAATTACCAAGCGTAAGCTATATATATATATAGAAATACATAAATATATATACACATACATACATACATACATGAGATCTCATTCAGGAAAATATGCATGCCAGTAAAAGCTCCGAATTTTATTTACTCATACACTAACTGAAAAGTGACTTTCCAATACACCACACGAAAAAATAACATTTCCATTCTCTTTTTCTGTTTCACTCTTAAAAGCTTCCTATTCATACTTTCTACCTCCTAGTTTCACTTTTTCACGTTTAAAATCTATATTTATCATCCTCCTTCATAATAAACATAATTTTTTTAACCCTTCAACGCCACACTATCAGGTAAAAAGGGCCTTTTTAAACTGTTACCACCTTTTAGATTTCCAAAAAACATCCTGTCTTTACCCACCATGACATTTTCATTCACCCCTGTCTGTCTTATTTTCTTAACACTTGTCTTATACACTTAACCATTGATCAAAATTCCTCAATTCATGCCCTTTTATTCAAGGGTCAGATTTTTTTAATTATTCAACGCTACCTAACATGCTTTCATCGGGAATCTTTTCTCCATACATAATTAAATAACTTTTTAAAAATTTCTCCTTCGCTCCAGAATCTGTGAATGTAAAAGACTGATAAACTACTTTATATTCCTATCTCGGCTCTTAAAATGGATCCCTTGTATTAATGGTATATATATATATATATATATATATATTAAAAATTAATAGTAAGTCACGCGTAAAATTTTCTCATTTTCGGTTATATTTCCTATGTCGTTCTTTCCTACTTGACACAATTATTTGTGAAGTCTCGAGCCAAGTAAAGTCTGTAAATGAAACATTACCCAAGAAGCTACTAACTCATACAATTTTTTAATTAAAGTTACCTATTTTGAGTTGTTGTAGGCCTTCTCAAAGAGAAAACCGGATTTAGAATTTACCAGCGATGACTATTAAAAATAAATGATGACAATATGCACTATTCTTCTATAAGATTTAATTTTTTGCATTAATTCCTCTCAAAATTTCATTAACGACATTTAGCTTGTTTCATTAAATTCACCAAGAGTGAAACCACATGAAAATGGTACCAACTAATCGTATTTCAAATTTACATATGATAGTGTTGCTCAGTTTCATAATAATTTCTCTAATATATAGCGGCGAATGGAAACTCGAAAACTATAGATAAAATAGAACAAACAGAAAACGATTGAGTATCTCTTACCGGAAACTCCAATGAAAAGTACTCTGGGAAATTATTTGAATAGTTTTTAAACCATGGACCAAGAAAGAAGTTTATTAAATGATCCGTTTATTCCTTAGTGTGATGAAGATGATTTCTTTGTTTAAAGGTTCAAACTATGACTGAACATTTCCAGGTCGATATTTAAAAAAAATTCTAATGAAGTCTCCTAATGCTAAAAAAATAAGTGTAGAAAAAAGTACAGATATTTTCTTTGACTTTGACTTCAAATCTTGTTTATAGCTTCTGGTATTTCAATACTACCATTTGGTTAAATAAAACCAAGTAAAACCCATTGAAACTCGTTTAGAGCAAGCATCTGAGAAAACCCAAGTTAACTTGGATTGGAAACTAAAAAAGGAAGACTGAAATCCAAAGTAAATCAACTATCCTTATTGATCATCTCAATTTAAATACAGAAAAACAAAATCGCTAAAGGCATAAGGGTCATTTCTTCAAATCACAAATAGATCAATCCACTTATTTAAAATACATAATTCACAAAGAAAAATGTCGGAAACAGATCAAAAATTATATTAGTATGGTGTCTATTTATTTTACCGATTATGGTATTTAAATATTCAGTTAAGAACAGGTAGATTGTGTATGATTTGGTGATGTTAACTGCACCTACGACAGCTAAGTCAAATCACTAAACTGACAAATTTTCGGATCTCGTTTCTAAAGATTCTAAGAATGAATTTCGGGATGGATAAGAAGCAATGATTTAAATAATTTCATTACAAAAGAAATTTATTTCCTATTTAAAAAAGATTTTAAAATACTTAATATAAAAAAGGTTATGATTTTTTTAATGGATTAGAACCACTTACCACGTTTTAATTATTTTTTCGCAATATTTTCGGTTGCTGATTTTGCGTCATGTTCAAAAAATTTCAGTATATCGTACAACTTTAGGATAATTCTCTTACGAACATACTCATCTATGATCATACATAATCGCAGAAAATCGCCAAAACAAGAATTATGGATAACAATTTTCTGTCTATGCTAGTAATATAGCGCCAACCTTTTTAAACCAATTTACCCTGCATTTTATCGGAAAAATGTCATTAAAATGATTTTATTTCAATTAAAACATTATCAATATTTAGAGTTATAAGATAGTATCCATATTTAAAGTTACTTGTGAGATACACAGTCGGAAAGAGTAATCTCCTTTTAATGAAGAAATATTCTGTAGTGAAGAATGGAGTGACTAACAAAAAAAAATAAATGTGGGTTCAGTTTCGCATTACGGTGCCTATTTTCATGCATGACAGAATACTATAAACGTTGTATCAACGTATCAAAAATACATTTGTTGGTCTTAGAAATTTTCCTACCATCTTTCACACATTCAACAAAAAAGGGGAGAAATGGACTTAGTAGGTTCAAATTTATTAAGCATTTAACATTCACCAAAAATCGCTACCGAAAGGCAGCAATTTGTTAGGGCCATTAACCTCTCTCTCTATTTTTTGCTCCATAAACGTCTTACTCAGCAGTACACAATTTCTGGTAGTTTTTATGCAAAGGATCAAGTTTCCAAACTCAACTGAGATATGGGGAGCAGTGAATACTTGGTGTGTTTTATTTCTGGTTGGTAACACATACATACACACACACACCTTTATATATATTAACATGCACACACACACACACATACATCCCTCCCATGGACTACCAACTTGACATGGTGGTAGGGCTTGTGCGTCCCGTTGACTCCTAGACCTGTGCAGGTGGGAGTAATAAAAATCGAAAGACAAAACTATTTAGAATAGGAACTTGGAATGCTATGACAATGTTGAGCACAGGAAAATCAGAGTATATTAAACGAGAGATAGAAAGAGGAAATACAGATATTTTAGGATTATGCGAGGCGATATGGCTTGATAGCGGGGATTATTGGACTGATAGTTATAAGTTAATATACAGCGGTGGGGACGAGACCCAGAAGCCTAGTCAACATAGTGCGAGTAACTAAAAGAGACAAAAGCAGAACCGACGAACTTGGTCATTGCTCAGGTATACTTGCCACCGAGCAATCATAAGGAGGAAGAAGTCAATAGGATATATGATCAGTGAGAGGATACAATTGCTTGTGTTCCTATAGGGAAACATTTGATAATGATGGGGGTTTCGAATGCGACGATAGGCGGAGGAAAAGATTCTGATAAAGTGAGGGAATAGGCTTTAGGGACGAGGGAAGACTGCGGAGAGAAAGCAATGGAATTCTGCAGAACACAGCGGTTAGTCATACCAACACCTTGTTTAAACACCGAAAAAGGTGTAGGTGTACATGTAAAATGCCAGATGACTCACGATGGTATGAGTTAGATTATATTATGGTCAGGCACACGTTTAGCAACAGTGTGACCAATTCGCGCAGCGAGAGTGAATGCAGGCTCTGAACAAATTGAGTTGCTACGATGTGTAGCGTCCGTTTTAAAAAGATAAGGCAGGGGCGGCGGTTTAGAAAATAAAATGTAGCAGCATTAATTGCATTTACAAGTTAGGAACCATCAGCAGAATGTAGAAAAAATCATGAAGAACGGTAAATAGCTGATTACTATCGAATAAAAATGGTAATGTATCAACAAAGGGATATCGAAAGCCGCAAAAGACATATCGTATTGTGAACTGTTAACGAGTGAAGGACAAGAAAACCATGGTTCACGGATTAGATGATTGCAAAGATGGATGAGAGAAGAAGATGGAAGAATGTAAACACGGAGTTAGGCAAAATGAAGTACAAGGAGTTAAACAATAGATTGAGAAGGGCCACAAATAAAGCAAAAGAAGCATGGTGGAAGACGCAGTGTGAGGATATGGAAACTTTGCAGAAGAAGGGTAAAATTGCTACGCCAAAGCCAGGTTAAAATACTATCAGGAAGTAAGAACGGAAGATGTATGATGTCAGTTATAGATAGGTTGGCTAAGATAACTGTTGAAACAGAAATATCTGAGAGAAATGGAAGAAATATATAGAAAGTCTATGGTAAAGAACTTAGGCCGACAAGGTTAGACGCAGAAAGATTACATGAACTAGGGAGAGATAGCTTAGGCCCAGGCTTACTCGATGAGGAGAAAGAAAAGGTATTAAGGGAGATGAAACCAAATAAGAACTTGGGGTGAGGGGAGTAGACAACATTCCTGTGGAACTGTTGAAATGTTTAGGAAAATGTGGGAAGAAGGCCCTATATGGACTGATTCGTAGTATCTATGAGGAAGGAATCTGGCCGGAAGATTTTGTGAGTTCAGTGTTAGTTCCCATTCCGAAAAAGTTAAAGGCTACATCATTTGAGAACTATAGATCAAAAAGTGTGATTTCCTATGTTATTAAAGAGGATCATGAACCAAAGTATGGACAGGAAGGCCAATGATTACGTAGGGGATGATCAGTTTGGAATTAGGAAGGGGAAAGGCACACGAGAAGCCATTGCAGTAATGAGATCACTAATGGAGAAAAATATGGAATACAATCAGGATGTATTTGCCTGTTTTGTAGATTTCGCAATGTCGTTTGATAGAGTGATTGGAAAAACTAATGAGTACAATTCAGAAAATAGGAATAGATTGGAGGGACAGGAGGCTAATCCGCAACCTGTCCACGTCTGACACTGATCAGGTCCGAGTGGGGAACGAAAAGTCCAAGAGAACAATGCTAAGAAAAGGTGTAAGGTAAGGGTTGCCCATTATCACCGGTTCTGTTCAACGTTTATGTAGAGTAAACGATTAAAGAGGCACGAAAAAAACTGGAGGTAGGAAAGAAAGTTCGCAAAAGTAATTCGTAAAATCAGTTAGGGTTGGTGATGACCAAGCTCTAATTTATCAGTTAGCCAAGGATTTGCAAGCATTTCTGAGTGATTTGGAAATTCGGGGCGATGGATACGCGATGAGAATCGATATTAGTAACACAAAAGTCATTCGATTTTTCTGAAAGAAAAATATTTACTTAAACATTAAAATAGGAGGGCAAAAACTAAACCAGTTAGAACAGTTGACGTATCGTTATAACTTTGATATGGTGTGTAGCCGTGTCCTAAACCTATCTTAACCAGCAGATGACCTAAAAAAATATAATTATCATCTCTATCCTCACCGTTGATCCATAGTGATTTTTCTTAATTTTAGGGAAAGGCCAACCACCACACTACCACTAACTATCTTACTAGAGACGTGTCAAACTTCAATTCTTATGTTCATTACTTTTCGCGTACAAATTTGTCAATGCACAATGAAAACTCTCGCCAGACCTGATTTTAAACTTTCCGGGGGGGATCAATAATATGTCACTATCCCCAAATCTACGTACAAAGAAGTAAAAGTATATATAGTGAGTTGGGTAAATAGAGTGAGAAGGCCAGGTAAAGAGTAATAGGCACTTTCTGGTTTGTGGGAAAAAACAAATCTTACCAGGTTTTGCTGACGGAGGAGGAAGAAACGTTATGGAATAAATTTATTTGCAGCTTACTGATCGAAATCCCCTGCGTCATATTTTTACATAAATGTCTTTCTCTCCTCGGGCGCATACTTCGTTTATTCGAATAAGCCTGGACCAGTGGCTGGGAGAAGTACGCTACTTCCCAAAATCTCATAGATTGTAAGTGTTTCAACCGGCTAAGATATCGGCCAGATCAAGGGAAACAAGAGAAGCGGAGCTTCGACGGAAACCTTTTGGACGTCCTGAATATATATGTGTACGTATTTCTCCGTGTGTGTGTGTGTGTTTATATACATATCTATTTTTTACTCATGCCATAGTTACCCTCGGGCCTTTCCCATCTGCCAAAAACCATCCCGGTGTCCCAACCTCTCATTTCCGCCGCACTTTCGAGCTCCCCATCCCGTCCCGCAGTGAACGGCGAAAAGCCAATCACTGCATAACCAGTACCATCCCCTACCTATCTCGCACTCCCACAGCCCCGGTGGCTCCCAGAACCGCCGAACTCTCCCAATATTCCGTCCACTCACTCCATATCAGCCACAAAGGGATGGGAGCCGACCCCTTCATTCACTCACTCCCCTCCCCTCTCCAAAAGCCCACACTAAGCTTCTCCTCCTCTACCTCTCCCGTCTCTGCTCCCTTCTCTCTCTCTGTCTCTCTCTCTCTCGCCAGACATCCTCCTCGTATTTATACCAACTCGCACTCGCTCGGCACCGTTTTATACGAGTATATTTATTTCTCGACGTTCTATTATATTTCTTTTCGGGCGGTAGGCGTAATCGGAGTTCGTTGCAGAAATCCAATCCCATAGACTGGAACCCGTGCGAGGGTAATGAATGTGCGAGCCACACATGATTTTTCTCTCTCGTACGTATCGTACACACTCTTTCGATCCCACTCGCTCCCCCAATTCTATATGGCTCTCGCTTTCCCTTGCCCCTCTGCTGGGATTATATGTAAAGCGGAAAAGATGAGGGAGAGATGGAGAGGAGAAAGGGATTTAACGAAATGGGTGAAACGTGTAGAGGAATGGAGGACGTAAAAAGGAATTCAAAATTGAATAACCCGGATATGGATGGTGGATCAAATGAAAGTGGTCAAATATGAAATGGGCCAGAAGCGTAGCCCTTGAGCGGCTAAATGAGCAACAGGGCCGAAGAAATGAAGAGAATTTCGGTGGAATGGGAATAAAATGGTGTAAATTTATAAACTAAAAGCAATAAAAATAAGGATTACAAAAATAAACTGGTAAAATTTGATGATCTGAATAAAATTTCCGAGTAAAAATTTTAAATGCACGGAAGGTTATAGTAAAAAAACAGGTTACAGATGAATTTTATTACTATGGTTGTAAATATCAGTCAAAACACACCAAGAGAAAAGATTGAAAAATTTAAAATATATCTTCATGAAGGTATTCTGCTTGCAAAGAAAGTTAACAATCCTTAACGATTCATTATTTTTAAATGTCATGGGAACTTCCTATTTCGTTCTTTGTTAACTTCTGCCTATGCTGTGTAGAAAGCCCACTCAATGGCTACTTCTACCCCGCTTTCCTAGCGTTCTCCCTTTTATCACGGCTTTCAAAATACCTTTCAATGACTCCATTCACTTTCATTGCCTTTTCTGAAATTCCCAATAATTTTCACTCTTCACTGGCCTTATTTAAAAACTCCGCGTTTGAATTGGCTAGGTATGTACAAAACTTTCTAATAGACTAATACTTTCTTCTGAGTGTTATATGTTTCCGGGCAAGTTGGAATTCAATATATTTCTTTTCTTATTGTTTTCTTTGGAGATTTGACTGCATACATTTTGGTCGCAAATCATTTCTATGTTTAATGAATGTAAAATAAATTTTTGTTGATGTTATTTTGTGTTTAACAGAAGTAGGACTCAACAAACCATAGTGCTTAAATCTTTCCCAGCCCAGATTATTTAATTTTGCCCTAACCTTAAAAATCCGATTAAATCTGCTTGACTCATTATTACTTGTACTTAATAATAATCCCTTAGGATGGTTATAGTGTGATAAGTTTGCTCATGCCAGAGATGCCTGCCATAATGCTATTATATGATGCTCATGTGTTAATCATTGTCAGCTTGAAAAAACTATATTTTACATTATAACCCAAAGACTGGAAATCTGCGTACGTCACTCCAATATTTAAAAAAAATGCGATAAACGATCCCATTATATATTGACTCATATTTCTCACATCCATCTTATGCTAAATCTTAGAGCACATAATTGTAAGTTCAATCATGAAATAGTGGTATCTTTATCCTCAGAATTAAATTATAAAACCAACACAATTTTCGAAACTATAGATCCTGCGAGACCCAAATGGCACTTTTCGTTCTTGATATTTCGGTCTAAGGTGAAAATAATGTTCGGGTCAAAGCTATATTTCTGGATTTTAAATAGGCATTTGACAAAGTCCCTCATAGGAAATTGCTCCAATAGTTGGGAAGCTAAAGGTTTGATAAATGTGTTATGGACTGAAATCATCAATTTTTTATCGGCGGCGATCAAACGGTCATAATATACGGAGTATCATCAGACACATTTAGCGTCACATCGGGTGTCCCAAGGAAGGGTTATCGGTCAGCTATTGATCCTTTTTGATCCTTTTATTCATGACATCGGGTCCCAGGTTTCCAGTTAAATTCGCCTATTTGCAGATGAGGCAGTCATACTAGTATATTGGGAAATGTCCGGTGATGAAGATAGAGTATCATTAATAAACGACCCAAATGAAATCTAAATGTGTTGCGAGGCATGGAAGCTAGAATTAAATTTGAATGAATGTTTCGATAAATTTTTGGAGGAAGAGTATTTCACCCGAAAACACACCATACAGGGAACCAACATAAGAAACGTAGAATCGGTAAATACTTGGGTGTAATGATTAGTAAGTATATACGTCTTGGGTTAAACACTTGCGTGAAATATGCGGAATAGTAAAAAAATGATGTTAGGATTCAGAAAAGGAGACTTGGGAATTTTTCGTGTAATTAGAGTGTCAAGGAACTTAGTTATTTCACGTTAGTTAGACCCAACGGTTAGTATCCTGTGGGTTTATGGGATCGTCACGAGGTATACTTAATTTTGGAACTATATCGAGCACACATAGAAAAGTTAGTATTGTGAAAAGTTTTTATGAACAAGGGGGCAGTTTCACAACACTATTTGAAAAATTAGGGTGAAAGCAGCCAGTTGACCGTAAGTTTAAATACAGGTTAAATTTAATGCGTAAATTGGAGGCAGGTTGCTTACCTCAAAATCTTAAAGACATATTACAGGCCACAACTTACAATGGTGGAACAGATCACTAACGTAAAATCAGGGAGATAAATAAAACGGAAAAATTAAAAATGTCGTTTTTTCCTCGCAACATACGAGATGAAAATATGCTTTTTTGGATTTGGTTTAAAATTTATTATTTGGTAGACCAATCTCTTTAACAGTTCTACCGATTTATTTGAATATACGTATCCTGTTATCCAATACTGTTGCATGAAAGTACCCTTTTTTGTGTGATTAACTTTTTTCGAGTGCCTGGTCAAACTAACTGTTTGCGATTGTGTAAGCATGGCTGGGGACGTTAACCCACCCGGCACACGCCCACTTGTGGGGTATTTTGCAAATGTAGATAAATATTACTAATATTATAATTGATGTACAATAATAAAAAATTTCTGTTTTCTTGAAAACGCATATATAATGGATAAATAAGTGCATTGTCAATTAAAAACTAAAATATATGTTTATGGTACTTACTCTAATAATGGTATTTTGAATTTAGTGGATACAATAATGTTGTCAGCAATGGCTCACTAGAGTGGTTAAAGAGGTCTTACATAAAATATAAAGTCACCAAGAGTAATTGATACATTTCACAGGATTCAATGATACGATTTATCCGAAAGTAAAAGAATAATGAGCTAACCAATGACTCCTTCCTTGCTACCTGCCTTGTTACGGTAAATAATAAGGAGATCATTTAAAAATTACCTTAACATACTGAATTAGTTAGGTCTATTAAAAGTTTATTGATCCTCTAGCAGGACAAATCAAGGAAAATTCCTTAAATTATCCTATCTTACAGTTTAATCTTTATTAATGTTTGTTTTACTCTAAGGTATTCAGAAAGCTCTTTATTTTCGGATGGAATGGACAGAGACGTACGTCCTATAAGGATAATCTTAGGTGTCGACGACAGACATTCAATGATGGCCAAAAATAAAAAAATAGAATATGTATAGTTTTCCTTTTCGTTGGTATAATGGCTAATGTACTACCTAAAGTAATGTACTACTAATGTAATGTACCTAGTCTTTTAATCTATCATATATTTCAGTTATTTTATTATAATAGGCAACACAAAATAATGTTGAAATTCGTATTTTTTAATGAAATAGTTGTCAGTTCAACCTTTAATTTTAAATGTTTAGGAGGTTAGTTTCGCTGTCACGCGCTGTGAAACGGGCAAAACGGTCTTCTCCTGTGGAATTTGGCTAAAATATTGTTTCAGCCTTCAATGCAAATTATATTTTTTTATTAATGATTATAAAAACCAAACATGTACAATCACCAGGCCCCAGGAACATCGAAAAATATTCGGACAATTGTCAAAACGTGACTAAAAAGTACGTACATATTTCCATCTTGATCTCGGGGTAGAAATATTTAATCAATATCACTTTCAATGGGCCCCTCGTTGAGAAGGTACAGACTATTTTTAATAGAAACTACGGTATAGGTATTATTCAACACTGAAAAGGTGTTTCCGGTATTTTCTATATTTCCTGCGCTTAAATATTCTACTTCTATGAAATAATTTTCTTCAATAATAATTTTAAATACTTTCATGGGCAATATGTAATATTGATAGACTAGCTGCACTCTAAGTCGGGTCTCTACGAATCGATTTTTCATTCTATTCTTCAGGAATATATGCCTTGTTTTAGTAATAAGCTTAGCGGTATGAACGAAAAACACAGTTGCTTCATTGGGAAAGATCATCACTGTTCAAACAAACAATTTCTACTCCAGATTTGAAATATATACTCTTCCCATCAACATTTCTCATTCACCTTCTTCACTCTTTTCCTCGTATACGCAGCCCTCGAGTCCCGGCCGACGGAAGGACTTTTGGTCGGCATTTCAAACGCTTCTTCCCGAAGCCGATTCAATCTTCGAAAGGTATTCCTGTTTCCCATCTCAGTTTTGTTTGCTTGGCTCTTTTTCCCTTCCCACCGCCATTCCTCCTCAAGTCCCAACTACCTCAGAAAAAAAAATCGATCTACTTTTCCGACCTTTTCATCTACCTTTTCCTTTATTTTCTCACCACCCTTCTTCCACCTACCAAGCACCCAAAACCCTCCCAACAGAAACGATTCTCGTGTGATCATCTCCTTTATTGCTCTTCCTCCGTCTTTCCTTCTACCCCATTCTGGCCTGTATTTTCGGTTCTCCGTCATAGCTTTCCTCTCTCCCTCCCTCATTCCCGTTCTCGGGCAAACTTCTTCTCCCTTGACAGTGTCCCTTAGGCCCCCTCACCCCACCTCCTCCTGCTACGCTCCTCAACACTCCACCCTCACCCCCTCCCTTGGACGCCAATAACGCATTCCTACCCACTCTTCTCGTTCGTTTCTTCCACGCAGTTTCGCCGAATCCGAACCTGGCCTCCAGCCCAGACTCAGTGTCCCAGCCTGGAATTCTGCCAAAAGGAGGGGTCCAGTCGAAAAACAGCACGGTGCTTGCAACTTTCAAAACCGGCTCACCCCCCAAATCCAGGTCCCTCTTTTAAGGCTCCTCCACCCATCCCCCGCCTAGATTCTTTTCCTCTTCGGCCCTTCCTCACCTCTGCTTCTTCAATTTCAGACCCCATCGTCTCATCTTGCACCTTTCATCTTCATGCGACCAGACCTTGTTCTCGCGACGTTAATTTAGCTTTTTTTTCCACGTGAACACTATTTCTATCCAACATTTGACGTCGCTAATACTCCACGATCTACATTTATCAGTCACAATTCCACTCAACTACGCTCCACAAACTTACTTCCCCTTAAAGGTAGGGTATCATGATTTCAGGTTTTCGGTCAGGAAATAAACGGAATTTATGATTTTGCGTTGAATAATATCGCTAATTCGTGACAGAAGTTGAAGCGAAATTCTAAAGCATGAATAGAAGAAGCAGATCACCAATTGAACCAATAAGAAGGTTTTTCACCACCAACTCCGCCAGAGGAAATTTCCGAAGAAGTAAATTGAAACTGAAATGCTTCATGCAAGTAGAATTTAAAAATGAAAGGTATCAACAGAAGTAATTTAGAAGATTGGTTTCACTGTGGATTTATAATCTCCAAGTTTCCAAACTACATCTTAATTTAATTACTTAACTCTCCAACATTTAATTTTCCATTGTTTTCTTTAATCACTTACGTGGCCTCCGTAGAAGGTAATTTGCATTCCCTTCACTTTCCAATATAATCGTTATGAGGCAGCAAAACTCTAAAATTTACGCATTGTTTTTTGTTTCAGGTTTACTCATCCTCTCATCATCCTAGGACTTTTTTAATAGTAAGTCGCTTGGAATGTTTAGTTTACATTTAACACGTATACAGGTACACCATGTATCTCATGTCAAGATATTAAACTTTATTTTTTAGCTGACTTATCTACGTACGGAATAACAGCTTCAGATATGTCAGATAATCTCTTTTCTAGAGGCGAATCATTGAAGAGCCACATTTTTTTCAAATGTTTAGCTTATCTGGAATTGTTAACTACTGTAACAATATATGCTTCAACCCCCTTCATATATCGAACAATTCTCAAACGCAGCTTTTCCATACTTTTCAGTCTTATTTAAGGACAACATGACATTTTTTTTCTTTGTACATACGTGTACACTCGTATGTAACTATTTTTACATTACCTCCCGGGCTCTTATGTACCATTCCTTTATATTTACAAAATAAGACGGAAAAGATTTTTATATTTTATTTCTGCCTTAAACTGCAATATCATTAGACAAGTTTTCCATGCCCTTTGCTTTCAGGTCTAAGTGAATTCAAAATTTATAGTATAAAATGTCAGATTTTTCAATGCAGGTGGTGACGATTATAAACCTAGAGGAATCCCTTCATCGTTGCTATGCTTTCTTGATAGGCGCTTTTAAAAGTGCCATTGCCATATTATATCACTACCAACTATAACCATTAACAACCATATCTTCGGACAAAATGTGTGTGAGTGAACAAATTGATAATGAGAAGTTATTCGTTTTTTTACGAAACTGTTGGCTCAATTAATTGTGACTGTGATATTACAGGTCCTAAGTATAAGTTTGATAGTCAGAAGTATTGTATCATTTATAACTTGATCTAATTATAGTATTATGTTTTATTAATATACCCTTCCCTGGTACACAAAATTATATGCTGCATAAGACAAGAGTTCAACGCAAAATTCTATGGAAAATGTCCAATTCAGCCTCGCCCAGTGTAGTCAAATTTGGATTCTGCGGCGCCTTGCTTTCATTCTTATTTTTCAGCAGCTAAAGATACCACTCTTTCCATGAATCATTTTTCCTCATTTTCCCAGCGGTCTCTCTCCCCTCCAGGCTCCGCAATGTCTTTCTCTCACTGTTTTCAGGCTCCCTCAAACTTCTCTTCATCAATCTCCCAATTTTTCTCTTTCGTATTTTAATTTTACTCCCCATTCAGTATTCCCTCAGCATGCCATTTTTCCTCCCCTCCGCTCGAGTCATATTTTCAAAAGCGCACCCTTATGACCTTCTTTACTCGCCCAACTGCTCCCTGGCGTCTTTTGTGAAACCAAGAGTTAACCTCCCATCTTGTGAAATAAATTCACATTCTCATTTGTTTCTACCCTCGATCCTACTCTCCATCACCTAGTGCTCTTTCCCCGAACTCTCTTATTTTCCTTCCAGGAATACTGCGTACGAGTGTTTTTAAGCAAGTGTTCTTATTAAAGTATAATAATTCAACGCTTTCTGTGACCTGTAATAGGAGTTCCTGACTGAATGAGACTTCCTGAGACAAAAAATGTCACCCAACAAAAAAACACACCCATGTATCGCACACCAAAGGAAAGGATTATTAAAGAAACTGAATAGGCGATATTGTTTTGAAGAAGTCATCAAAAGAAACGAGTTTAACAGAGAGATGAGATGGACCGCGAAAAGCTAAGGAAATATTAAGAAAGATATATATATATAATGCAGGATGAGTAGAAGGTCTGAAAGCAGTAGTTATGGGTAGTTTCACCACAAACTAGAGAAGGGAGGAAAATGTAAAATGAACAAACGACTGCAGAGTTTGAAATCCTTGATTTCTATTCTCGGTATTCATATGGCCAACAAATATGAGCCCATTTTCCGGTTTTATTTCGGCTTTTCGCCATTTATATCTACAGAATAACAAACGTCCATATTACAAATATGATTTTAACGCTCAGAAAACAAAATATTAAAAAAATACTTTTCTTTAAGTCAAAAGAAATATTCCTCAGGTATGTTTTATGAAAAAAGTTAATCTGTTATATTAGGCAGATTTATTTGGGGTAAACGATCTACTTTCAATATATTTAACAGCATTAAAGAGATTGCTGGGATTATAACATTCTTATTAAATTTGGAAATTAATAACTAGCGGCAGATAAATGAGTATTACTCACCAATGTAAGAGAAAAATGATATGCATAAACAAATATAAAATTATACTCCAAGGGGTTGCGAGAACTAACTCTGCAATGCCACTATTAATCAGCTACGAGGCTGTTAATAAGCTCATAATTGGTTTCATTTGAGGAATCACAATTTATAGCAATATTTTAATACTTGGAATCCCAATGGAATTTATGGGCAATATACACGTACTTATGAAAATAGATCTGAAACAAATGTGTTTTGAAACTCATCACCGTATTGCAAGGAAGCCCAAAACTATAAATAATGCCTGCTTTTATACATAGCTTTGTAGAATCATTATCAAGATTCTCTTAAGTAAATTATGTCAGCATATTGACTGATTGTATCCGAAAAAGCAGCTTAGCTTTAAATAAATCGGAGAATTTATACCTGATTTACAAAACAAAAGCACATCAGAGCCATTTCAAGGCGAACTTGGTTTAGGTTTCAAGGATAGAATGCCGTTTTTTGAGGGAATCGTAACTACTTAAGTGTAATTTGACCACTCCTTACCCTATTCCTGCCGCGTAGCACTCCTATGCTCCATTAATTCCTATTTTCTCCAAACTTCTCTTCCAAATTATCGCGTTCCATGCTTTCCTTGAAGTCCAGCTCTCCTCCCCACTGACGCGATTATCCTCTCAGCTCCCGCTTCACCAATTTCCCGCCATTCCCAAAAACAACCCATACTCCTGGGTTCTCCCTCTTCGATTATCCCGCATTCTCATCAACCTCCACCGAGAATGCCGCCGCCTTTACTGCCTCATCCATACCCCCTCCCCCCCCCCCCCCGAAAGGCGAGGGAATTCACCCGGTGGGTCCATTCACGTGTGCACCCTCGCCAAATTGGTCTTCCCACTTCCTAATACCGCCCCCTCCTTCAATCCTTTCCCACTCCCGATCCTCTCCACTCACACCCCCTCCCATCGGGCTGTAAGAGTTTTCCAATGACGCAAGCTGCAACGGGGCCCCACCCAAAATTCACACGACCTTTTCGCTCTTTGCTGCCTTCCATCGGCCTTTCTTCCATCCTCTCTCCTCTCCCTTGTCCGCCTCACCGAAACGCTGCCCCCTTCACCCTCCAAATGCCCCCTTCCGCTTTCATCCCCCTTGCCTTCCTCCACTCTTTCGATCGCCTCAAATATCCCGAGGCGCTCCTCTCCGCTCCCGCCCCTCTCTTCATCCCCCTTTCCCTAGTATGTGCTCCGTATCTACCGCCGTCTATGTCATCGCACCCACCCTTCTACCCATCGCCCCCTTTTGCATCCCCCAAATTCAACTTATTTACGTCCATGGCCTCTTCGTGGACTTTCTCTCGTTTCCCGAATTCCTCTACACGCCACCTCTACTCCCTCATTCTTTGAGAAAAGCATCCCCATGCGTTTTTCACGGTCAGTGAATATGTTTACTCCCTCTGTTCGAGTTTGAACCGAACTTTTACATCTAATCTAGGTTTTACCTAAGGTATTTTCAAAAATTCCATGTTTCTTCAATTTATTCCCAGAAGTTAAATAAGGAAATAATTTAATTGTGAATGACATAATTTGTCTATATTTATAGAACAGTAGCATTACGCATATCAAGTAATATTATTTGCGATGTAGTCACTTCAGGACTGTGAAACGAATTCCTACGGACAACTGCTACAAGTAAATTCTCGATCACGATCCATGAAGTGTTTCTTGTCATAACCAACAATGTTTCGGTCGCATTTCTATTTTCTATGAAATCTTATCAAAATTCAAATTTTCAACAGGATTCAGTTCTATTTACGACCACAAATTGTCTCCAGAAGTTAATATAGTAAGTGTGAACGAGGTGAAAATATAAATTGGTGAGTTGGCTTCTGATTGGTGAGTATTTAAATGATTCTTTTTGTTCTCTTAATTTAAATACCTTCACATTAGGTTTCTGCCATCTCTCGTGAACACCGTTCAAATGTGTTTACTTAATTGGATTAAGATATGGATAGATTATGCTTAACATTAAAAGTCTTAATTAAACGTCTTGAGACTTCCACTATATCATTCATAGCAGTTCATTAGTTACAGACGAGAGCTTTTCCCTGGATTATGACCAAAGAGTTTGTAAGAAAGACTTGAAATTCACAAAAGATATCATTTATCTGTTGCTGTAATGAAGACGAAAAGAAGATTAATCAACGACTCCCCTTCTCACACCCTTTCAAAAAACTCCCATCTCCTTCTCCACTCCTTTTCCTTTCATAAGGCTTTCATTGACAAATTTGTTGGGTTAGCATTCCCTTCGTTCCACTTAATACATACCTCCATTAACATCCTTTCGTTTCACGCTTCCTTTACCTCTTCCTGATTTATTTTTTTTTTACCTTATCCCCCTCTTTACCCTTCATGCTCAGCGTCTTCCATGAAGTCTTTATCGAAAAATTTGGCTAATTTTAATCTTGGCAAAAGAAGCACTTATTTTATTTTTCCGCAGATATTTTCTTTGTGACGAAGAAAACTTTCTCGCCACTTACGGCTATGGAAATGAGGTTGGTATTTACAAAAGTTGATAATATTCCGACCGACTTCTAACGCACCTTTTTTATAATCATTGTTCTTCTTTCCTCAAGATACTTCAAAACTTTACTTGTACACTTACAGGCAATCTCACCGACAGTAATCCACCAGAAACCATTCGAATTGGAATTTTTCAATCAAAAGATAAACACAGAGTACTGTGTAAATGAAGTAGATGATTATTCATTGGTACACTATTTTAGATAACAAAAGCTTGGTGTGAGGTGGACATGATATCCATGTGATGTCTAGGCCTGTGGCTACTGGCTGAAGGGTCCCCAGAGTTGGCTTTATATAACACTGTTAACAATTAAATAGACGCGATTTCCTAGTAACTAGAACTTCATAAACAACCAAACTGTGCAAACACCACATTGAAAATTTTGAATCACACACGCATCAGAGCTCCATTCAGTATGATTTCCACTTTCACCCAACAGAACCAACACTTTGTGTGACACTTGTGATGTTTTTTTTCACCAGTACCGAGTTTTTTCGCGTCGGAATTCACATCCCTCAGAGGAGATTAAATTTTCAGGGTATTCTACAATGGTCTGATTATTCTAAAAGTGTGCAGTACTCCTACGGTTGATAGGAAGCCATGTAGTGGATCCAATCGCTTTTTGCTACCAATTGGCTTATGTCTTCGCCGTGTTCCGATCTATTTATTCTAGACTACCAAAATTCCTCTCATCCACCAAAATATTTCCATTCTAATTTGAACAAGGCAGCTCAAGTTTTGGTGGTCTATCCCAGAAAATTATATTTCTTTGACCCACGCCACTTTTACAACTATTACGCTTTCTGAAAATCCGAGCCCCCTCTCATATTTTTGGAATGCTTTCGCTAAATCGGTCTCATTTTCTAAATTAAAAAGATAGCTGTTGAAAAGGTATCTATTAACCCTAAGTGTACACCAAAATTGGCCCAGTAAAAAGAGGCTGCTATTATTATCGAAATTTCCAGAAAAATATCCACTTCCCAGCGTATTCACAAAAGTTTTGGCTTTGATGGGAATTTAATTCCACGGAAATACACCTCAAACGCGTCTTCTGTTGATGATTTCTCCCGTTTTAACCACACGTTTTGCTCTCAGTCATTTACAAAGGGAAACTCATCTAAAAATTCAATTAGAGCATGAGTAAGCTCAGCACTGAATTTAATACAACTGGGAATACCCTAAATCTACATCCCCGACCTAGATTCCATTTCGCTGCTTACACATACTTCATTCATTTCCACCCGACTGCCCTCAAATTACTCCATAATTAGTAACATTCTTCTATCGTTTACCTGCTCATTAAAAACTGAAATTGAATAAACTTTTTAACATCTGTATTAAATAGAAAATAAAGTTTTATTTGTTTCTTTCAGCAAGTATTATGAACAGTGTATGTGAAACTTTCAATAGAACTAAATTATTATAGAGTAGGTAATAGTTATTCCATTCCTTTATTCCTTAAACAACTCTCCTTACAAAAGATTTTGGAAGAAAATACGCATGATGCATGATATAATTGAGCAGTTTTAGAAATTTTAGTTCCTAGAGCTTCTACAGATTCACAAGAAATCTTTCCAGTTATGTTAATAGAGAATTTATTATTAAAGGTATTTTTAATATATGTTTAATAACAAATATGATATTTATTAAGATTTATTTCTTCATCCTTAATTTCAATTATTTGTAAAGTGGTGCTGTTTCAAAGAATATATTTCTTACTGCGAACAACCAAAATTGCGAAAGTTTAATGGTATGAGTGTTGAAATTTATATTATAAACCATCTTTAAAATAACTCAACAATTTTGCCTAATTTATTTCGTTTCTACTTTTCACATGTACTAAAGAATTGCTTAAAAAAGAAATTCTTTCATTTTTAAAAGTAGGATTTGATACCTCGGCTTTTTTGTATTTAGAAAGATTTCCAATTGTATCCTCACAATGTTATCGTCAGCCTTACGTACCAAGGATTACGGATCATCCGTTGAATAAATAAATCCACTCACCCTCTCCTCCTCCTCCACATCCCTTCACAGCTTTCCGACTAAACGTTGCAGTCGCTGATTTAGGTACCAGGAAACTGCTTGGAATAATGCCTGCCCCAATCGCACGCCAGTAAGATCGCGATTCTTTAGCCCTCTCCGGCTTGAGATCTTCATTTATTCCTACCCCGTTATCAGACCACTCCTCCTACTATCTCCGACACAATCCACACATAAAGCCAACAAATTCATCTTCCTCTTTAAACCCATCTTGTTTCGCTAAATAAAACGCCTTTACATTATTATCAACTCATTTATTTAACCAACCTTTCAAAAAAGAACGTCGCATTATTAGCGCAGCGAATTATTTGCTGGGAAAACTTTAACCTTAGGAAAATTATTTTATTAGCGCAGCATCTATAGTAGTTGTTTAAAATTTACCATAGCATTTATTTGCTGCTGTTTAGGCTCCATTAATGTATTCTAAATTTACTCACACAAACATAAACACACACACACACAACTATATACATGTGTATATGTATGTGTATATGGATGTGTGTGTGTATATGTATATATATATATATATATATATATATATATATATATATATATATATATATATGGATGTGTGTATATATATATATGGATGTATATATATATATATATATATATATATATATATATATATATATATATATATATATATATATATATTAACACACACACACGTGTATGTTTGTGTGATCCTTTGATCCCGTCATAATTACAATAAAATAAATTTGGAAAAGTGTGGCATACTTTGTGAGCAACGGATAGCTGGACAAGTCAATGTAATGACTAAATATGCAAAGACATTTGTGCTTCTAATCGTGCATGCTAGCAGTCGAAAATATTTCCAGGATATTCTGGATAACAGAACTTTATTTGAAAATTCCAAGATCCAATGCCAAATTCCAATTAAGGCGAATGATTTTTACACACTGAAATTTTGAATTGGAATTAAATTGAGTCTATTGAGGACCAAAGTAAGAGTAATTTTGTTTTTAAAATAGACAGTTGAAAAAAAATGTTGGCATTGTGAATTTAACGGAGACAAGTATAACCAAACAAGTGGATATTTTTCTGGTTAAATAAAGAGGTTAAAAGGTGTGCAAGTAATAAAAACTAATGGTGCCTTTTAAAAAAGCATACAATAATCTAATGAATGTTTGTCTAAGATAATTAAAACTACAGCGCATAAAATTGACTTCTTTAAGGACAAATTTATGGAAGTATGTCTTGAAGAAAACGTGGTATGCTAGGGTTAGAATACATGCATTTATGGAATAAATATATTGAGTATATGGTAATTGATGATCATTTGACAATAGATAAAAGATTTGGTGAGACATATTGGGCCATGAATGAAAATGGATTGCATGCTCCAGCAATGTGCACATACGAAAGAACTGTGGTACACCACTTTGGTTATTATGAATTTTGTATCTTGTCGCAGATGTATTTTCACCATAAATGCAAATCGAGATTTTAGTGTCAGTGGAGAAAACTACTAAAGCACAGATAATTCTATAGGACTTCAAAATCCCATAGATAAACATTCGTAAAGTTTATAATTCCTTCTCATTCTCTTGCTTCTGTTTCGAGATTTGGTTATATTGTTGAAAAAATAAGCTTTGCGGTAAGACTGAACCATCTTTTTGGGTTTTTATTTGCCGGTCACATTTCCATTTTTACTATAAAATATCCAATTCCTCAAGTGAACTGAAAGAAAGTAGATTAACACAATGTAGGGGAAATTAAATGAAATACATGGGCGATACCCTGCATGCTTGATACTACTGCATTAAAAAGTATTATACGTTTAAAATAGACCACACATTTTTAAGAAAATCTTTGAGTAAAAAGTGTAGAAAAATGCTAAAATTAACTTTTATAGGCAATAGTGTATGGAATAGAATATAGGGAATAGTGAAAATTCACTCAATAAAACATATGACATAAAGTAACCTTTCAGGTGTGGCATTACCAATGAATTCTTTTCATTCCATCTTCCATTATATTTCCACAATATCCACATACCTTAAGTAAATCCGCACTACAGCACAATTCAGTCCCCCGCGCATCTTAATACACTCAAAGACGCCAGCTTTGAGGTCTGATTTACTGACGCATCCTAGGATACCTTAACAATGAACAGGAAATTTCACCAAGTCAAGTGCCGTGCAATTTTACACCAAGCAATAATTTGTAAAAGGTGAGTTCAGTCCTTAAATATGAAACGGAAATACGTGTGAAGACGAATTTGGATTACAATATTCGGTTAAAAAGATTTAAAAATGTCTAATCTTTGTTCCAATAAACAAATAAATATGAATATGTTCGTATACTTGTTTTCCACGACTATAGTTAAATATTGCCTGTTCCCTTTTTAGTCTCTATACTCTTGATACATGGCCATCCCACGAGTTAAATACAATATTTAAGTGGAAAGAGTGCTTATATAGTTACTTGCACAATAAATGTAAATAAGCCCAGCTTTAACAGGCTTAGTTATTAAAATAAAGCAATTTACTCAAATATCAATTTAGACTCATGAGGACTTAACGCTAGTGTCATTCAATGTCATAGGGTCTTAAGGGTGAAGGGTGTCTTAATATTTACCCAAATTAGATAAACATTCTGCTGGTACAGCATTTTCCCAGGGAAGCTCAATTATCCTAAAATTTTGAAGTAAATGCCTAGTGGCCGTCGCTTTTCCATGTTGAGTTTGATTTGATCGTTCGTTAAAATCGGCATAACCTCAAGCATCCATCTCACCATTCAGGTGTTCCTTCGAAGGTTAGAAACGGATGAATGGCGGCCCTTGAACGACGACTGGTTCATACCTCTTTCTCACAAACCCCACTCAATGCCTGCAGGGGAAGATTTAAACTCATTTTGGCAAGAAAGAGGGTCATGGGGTACGTTCCAGTTCTTCAGAACCTATTCAAGCTTGAAGAAAGAGGGAATTTCCCTCGATGAGCGATGACCTATTTTATATGCCTCCCTAAGTGTGCCTTGGTGAAGGTAAGCATCCGTACAGTGATTCCAAATTCCTTATGATTCCCGCTGCGTGATTCTGCTGAAAATTTGGTCCCATAAAACAACCCCTTTTGGACGCAGGAGGCTTCGGGGTGACTATGCTGCACCGCGCTAGAGGCCGCGATCCTCTGACCGCGCGGCCGTCATTCGCTCTTATCGTTTCCGGGTCACGTGACAAGCTGCATTGTCCTAAGCAGACATAAATCCCCTTTGGCATTGTCCTTTCATGAGATAATCTTCGCCATAAATTATCACCAGAATGCTCTAATGTCTCGAGTTTTGTTTTGGTGAAAGAATTTGCCTGAGGGAAAGAATTATTTCAAATGCACTTGTAATTTTTCTAATAAAACTGATTAAAATATGTTGGAATTGTTGTATCTTTACCCTAGAGCATAATGTGATATATACTATTTCAACAATTGGTTCTTTTTAATTTAATCCCGCATTCCCGCATCAAGTGCTTTGATTGATTTCAATGCAGGAAAACTATGAAAAAATATAGATATAAATTTGTGTGAATAGAGTATTGCATGCAAGAATATATAGCACGTTTCCTTCAACAATATATTAATATGTAACCGATAACAGTCTTAAAATTCGTAAGTATCGAAAAGTGGAGTTTTTAAGACAAATATTGGATTATCTGCATTTCGCGTGAGGTAACAGAGGTCACAAGAGGTTTCCAGTGAAAAAAATTAGTTCAATTATTTGTTTTAAATTCATTTTCAATTTAAATTGGAATCATAATGCACTATAACTGCCATTGTTTTTTTATTTGTAGAATACATTGATTTACTATGGTATATTTTTAAAGATTCAAATTGATATTTAAAAGATAGTAGCAGTAGCATAGTAATACGGTTGGTCTAATGAACTCGCTTAGAATATCGTTTTCACCCACTACTTATTATTTAAGATGGCTACAACTTTTGTAAAAAAAAGGTTTAATTGAAATTTTTCAAAAGTGGGCTCAGTAAAATACTTCTATATTCGAATACCTCGTAATAGTGTTGGAACCTTCTCCTAATTTCGTTCGTCGGCATAAAAATGGGATTCGAGGGAGCTGAGGAAACATAACGACTGGAATAGAACCATAAAACGCCCAAGATTCATTATTTTTCACCTTTAAGGTCAACCCTACCCATTCATTTTCAGTTTCTTCGATTCCACACATGTGGCGGGTGCGCCTTTTGCATCCACATAATTTCCGATGGTGGTTCGGGACGTCATTTCCGACTTCATTCAGTATCCCGGGGAGACACTTCCCCGTTCCAACTGCCATCCCTCGATTTATCCCATATTCCTTTTCCCTCCCGCCTCCCAATTCTCAGAAGGTATCTACCCCGCCTCACGATGCCTCAAACCCCTACCCCCTCCGCGGTAAAGAATCATTGAATGGGATCTTCCGCCACGCCGAGGCCTTCCCCTTCCGTCGCCTGCTCTCCCGCTCTTTTCCGTCTCAATCCCTCACCCCCCCCGCTATGCTTCTAAGGGTTTAAGGTGCTCAATCGCTACGTTTCTACGACGAAGGTGGCAGGAACGTGTAGTAGGGCAAAAAGGGTGATGTAGGAGAGGGCGGTGGAGGACCGAGATGTGGAAGGGTAGGGGCATGTGCGGGGGGAGGAGCGTGTGAGAAGAAGGGATGTCCCAAAAGGGAGAACCGTAGCATGAACAGAGAATAGCTTCCTTTTCCCTTACTTTCCTTTGAGGCGGGTTCCCTCGCCCTCCATTTTGGGGATTGGCTTAGAGGATTTGGGGTCTCCCCACCTTATCTTCGTAGTCTAAACCCATTTTCCCCCGCTTCTTCCTCCCATATCCTCCTCCTCCGTCGCAACCCTGTTCCTCCACAGTAACCCCCGAAATGCCCTACTCCTTCCCCTCCAACGCTCCACACACCTTCACCTTCTCCTCCACGATTGCCCCGAGCCGTGTGTATCTATTGAATTTTCTGGCGCCTTTTACGCCCGGTACTGTCGCCCCTCACCATCTTCTTTCTTTACATTAATGATTACCTCTCCATTTCCACCTCTTCCCCAGATCTATCTGCGTTCACCTTCTGAGTCCTTGCATCAGTTTTCCCCTCGTGTATCCTTTTATCTCTCGTTTAGTCTTCTTTGCTCTTTTCCCTCGAAGGCGACCCATTTGTCATCCCACATGGAAACCTTGTCACGGTTTTTCTTTTATCCTAAACTTCACCCTCCTTTCAAACATATTCCTTTTCCTTTTGGCCAATTTTCACCATGACTCAGAGGAAAAAAAGCCTCTGGCTATATTGTCTTTTTCAGCCTTCATATGCGCAGACAGAATCAATTTTGACGGAATTTTCAACGCTATTTTGTATTCCCTACTCGTCGCAGCGGACGAAAACACTTCAGTGAACGTAAACGTGGGTACAATGAACGGAAAAACGAGGAATAGCCGAGGAGTATGAAAATGAAAATCATGAAAATAGTAGCTTGAATTCATCAAATTTATATTTAAATGTTTTAATTCAATACTGAGAATTACGAACAAAAGAAAATTTTATTTAAACACATAATTTTTATCCATAAATTTAAAAACCACGAGCTGCTGACAAGTGATTAAAAAAATGTAATTAACCTGGTGCTATACAAATCTCCATGCCACTCTTCATTAAATAATATCTCCCTTATCTCTTATTTCAGTCAAATTCTTCATGTAGTTTGCTTTTATGAGTTCTTTCACTCGACTAGCTATTTTAACTACATAAACTATTTTGCAAGAGTTAAATCTTTCGCCTTATTTTTCATGCTCAGCGGAATCTCAAATTCACCCCAAATTTGTACATTTTAATGAAAATAATGAAATGGAAATTTAACACATTTTTTAGCGTTTTTCGCAATGAGAAAATGGGTTTTTAAAGAAGAAGAGGGTAGTGAACGATCTTTTACAAAGTCCATGCACAACAAAAGTGTATAATTAATTGAAAATCTCAGTTTATTTCTAACTTAAATAGTGGCTGGCAAAAAAACTCCAACAATAATTTTTAATGTAGCCGATACTCATGCATGATTAAGTGTAAATAAGATGTAACATTTTGATTCATTCACTTGAGTCATATTTAGATACCGCTAAAACACCAGCAGAAAACTCCAAAGGATAGCGACAGGTGAATGTAGGTGATAGAATTTTCCACCAAAATTCAATCGGTATTTTTGCAGTAGAATCGAAGTTTGCAGTCTCTTTTATAGACCATTCACTCTCCCTTCACATACATTACCTTCCCTGCCAGAAATCACATTTCACCTTTAATCTTTACACGGCTTCGCCTTTTTATCTCTTTACTCTCTCTTTCTCTCATACTACCCTTATCTCCAAGATTCCGTTCGCCAGCGTCAATATTTCAGGCGAATGTTTATTTACGTTTTATTTCCCTATTTTCTCTGAAGCTATGACTCAGCGCACCAGGGATCAAGGTTTTACTCGGATGTTTTTATTATTTCGCGGGCCATGCTCTTGATATCCCATTTTTATCCCTCCATCTACTCCAAACCTCACTCTCACTGTTTTTTTCACTTTCGCTCATTACCTGTTTTCAGCTTATTCCCCGATTTTTCATTTTTTCTCTTCTGATTTGTCGCCCATTCTTCAACTATATTATTCCATAGGCAAGCTTTATCTTCTTTCCACCCGATTATTTTTAAGCATATTTTTTCATTCGTCCCTATACTTCTATTTATTTTGCCTCTTCATTCCTTTCATTCTCCCGAATTAGTCACTTAATCCCGTTCTTTTCCTATCCCTCTCCATCTCCCTCCTCCACGCAAAGCCGAATGAAAAATAACTCACCCCTTTCTCTAAAAATATACACTCACAGGAACTACTATTGTTTGTTGAGAAAAACTTGTGCATTATTCATGCCTTCACTTTGCAGTGTGTACAGTGCGTTTTTATTTTCAGAACTTTTCGTGAGAATTTCAAGAAAAAACACTGAAATTAGAGGCTGGGGAAAATGTGTTCACGGAGCAAGGGGCATTTTAAATTCCTTTCATTGCCTATTCCGTATTGATAGATGCTGCCTTTGATGGTTGGCCGTGTGTGCTTATAAATACTTCAAGCTGCTGGCAAAGGACCACTTTAACCCCCAAATAAGTCCTACTCGCTGGTCATATGATTTCCTGAGCTACTGATTTGAAACGGCAAGGTATTTCCTAATTTACGTAAAAATCTTTATTATAGAATGTACGAACATAATAATCATTTGCAGGTGAAAATACCTAGGTTTTTATACTTTAGTAAAAAATTACCGTGGTCGGGAGCTACTACTTAGGCATTTTGATGTGCAAATGCCTTAAGAGCTAAATAGCATTTTGGAATTTTCCATATCAACGTATGCGTATGTTCCAGTAATTCGTAATCGTAATCTTTCGGCTTTGTTGTTTCAGTCACTAGTATACTAATTTTCAACCACCTAGGTTTCTGGTTGGTATATTTTTTTATTTGTTGTTTGATTATATAAAGCTGGGTATACTATAATCTAACTTCGTGTGGATCCCATATATGATTCGGCCATCTATTTCCCGAATTTTATAAACATGGAATCTTCTTTTTTATTATTATTCCCACCCATCTCCATAAGAATTGCAGTGAAGCCTTTCGTTTTATCACCAGAGTTTTTAACGAAACGGACCACCGGGCGTTGAAACTTCTGAATTTTCCGAATTAGGCCCTTTTCATTCGGATCCGTACACTACATGCAGATTTTAAATGAAGCATTACATAAACATGGCATCAACGTTCCTTGAATTTGCGTAATTTTTGCCAAAAATGCGTTTAATAAATCCCAATTGTTCATATACTTACATACCAAATTTACGTATGTGGATCCCCAAAGTTGTCTTTAGCGATTGTAACACCTAGGTATTTGCTGGATGAAGTTTTCTCGGGTCTTCCACCGGGTCAGGGGTTCCATGTTGGCCGACGTTTCGATGCCCGACTCGTGCATCGTCCTCAGGGTTGGTGATTGCCACTCCGTTTTTGGCCGTCTTATATACCTGCGCTCTCGGGTTCAGGTGACTTCTGATTGGTCGCCGGGTCGTTGTGCTCTGTGCCTTTCTCTTTTTACCTCCAATAGCACGGGTTTCCATGTGTTGCTGAGAGAATAACCGGAATCCCTATTGAAATTCCGCTCTGCCATTTTAATTTCTATGGATTCTTTAATGATGCGGTCCCAGTAACCACCGGCGCGGGCAAGTAGCTTGGTCTCGTTGAAATTAATTGAGTGATCCATCTCGACGCTGTGTTCGGCGATGGCAGATTTTTCCAGCTGCCCTAGGCGTAGGTGTCTTTTATGCTCCTTTAACCTGGTCTCGATGGTCCGACCCGTCTCTCCAATGTAGACATCTCCGCAGGAACACGGGACTTGGTATATCCCTGGGGTCTTTAGGCCGATTGGGTCCTTTGCTCTGACAAGTAAATTTCTAATTTTCCCCGGTGGTTTATGGATTGCCTCGATTTTATGCCTCGCTAGTATCCTGGATATTTTTCCGGAGATCGAGGCGACGTACGGCAAGCAGACCCTGGCTAATGGTTTTTCTTTTTCCACCACCGTGCGTGCTTGCGGGTCGAAGGACCTTTTAAGGGCCAGGGAGATTTCGCGTCCACTATATCCGTTCTTGAGGAAGGTGGTTTTCAGGTGGTTGATCTCCTCCTGCAAACTATTCTTGTCGGCGATGACCTTGGCTCGTTGGAAGAGTGTGTTCAGCACTGCTCGCCTTTGGGCTGGGTGGTGGTGGCTGTTTCCATTAAGATACAGCCCTGTGTGCGTCGGCTTTCGATACACACTATGTCCGAGTGTGCCATTGCTCTTACGTTGGACCAGGATATCGAGGAAAGGGAGTTTGCCGTCGATTTCCAATTCCATGGTGAAGGATATATTGGGGTGCTGGCGATTCATGTGCACAAGGAATTCGTCAAGTGCATCCTTCCCATGTGGCCAAATCACGAAGGTGTCGTCGACATACCGAAAGAAATGTTTCGGGCGAAGCGGGGCTGATTTTAGTGCCTTTTCTTCAAAGTCTTCCATGAAGAAGTTTGCTATGGCGGGGGAGAGTGGAGATCCCATCGCCACTCCATCTGCTTGCTCGTAGTATTCGCCATTATACAGGAAGTATGTCGATGTCAAGACATGGCGGAAAATCATTACCGTGGCAGCGTCAAACTTGGCGTCCAGGAGGCGTAAGGTGTCAGACAGGGGGACCCGTGTGAAAAGGGATACCACGTCCAAACTCACCAAGATATCCCCTTCTTCTAGATGGATTTCATTCAGGATTTTTACAAAATCAGCAGAGTTCCTTAGATGATGTTCACAGCAACCTACATGTGGCGACAGAACGCTGGTGAGGTGCTTCGCTAGGTTGTAGGTAGGCGAGCAGATGGCACTCACAATTGGTCTCAGTGGTGCGCCGGTTTTATGGATCTTGGGTAAGCCGTATAATCTCGGGGGGGCTGGTGCTTGTGATCTCAAGTACTTAGCAATTTCGGCAGGAATCTCGGTCTTTTTAATGAGTGCGTTGGTCTTCCTCATGATGGCATCCGTCGGGTCACGGGGCAACTTTACGTAGGCTTTGTCTGAGAGAATCTCTCGTATTTTACTATGGTATTCCTCCTTGCCCATGATAACCGTAGCGTTGCCCTTATCCGCAGGTAACACCATGATGTCCGTATTTTTGCGCAGAGTTTGGAGTGCGTCTCGTTCCTCCTTGGAGATGTTAGGTTTGGGCGGCAAGGCCCTCTATACCTAGGTATTTTACCGTATCAACTACTTCTAGGTCAACTGCTGCTAATTTGTAAACAAGTTCCATTGATCTTTTAAAGAATTCACCATTGGACATTTATTAAGGCTTGATGACAGTCCTCATTTTGAATACCATTCGGTAATGCAATCTAGATACTGTGCTAGAATTATTTCACTTTGCGGTTCAAATCTTTAACAAAAATTAAGAAAAGCAACGGCCCGATTACACTTCCCTGTGGTACCCCCGAGGTTACTCGTACGCTGACGGAAATAGCGCCGTCATGGACTAACCTCTGTTCCCGCTCTGAAAGAAAGTCTTCAGTCTAGTTGTTGCTTCCTTGTTTATACCCGCGTTATTTAATTTATGAATAAGTTTACAATAGGGAACCTTATCAAATGCATTTTGAAAATCTTAAAAGATAGAATCCCCCTTGTACACCACTTCCACCCGACAAAAGTAGATCATCCGTGAATAATCCTAATTGGGACTAGTATGAGCGAGTATCCTGAATCCGTGTTGATTGATACTTACAAAGTTAATATTATCAAGGTACCCCATCATGGAACTGACGTAAATATACTCCCCAATTTTGCAACATATAGAAGTGAGAGAAATTGGTCTGCAATTGCTGGGGTCCTCCCTGTCACCTCTTTTCATCTACATCTACTTAATACCCCGAATGCCGCCGAAAGGGCGTGTGGCTTAAGAATACCACCCGTAAATACGAAAAAACGCAAGCAAAAGCCGCCAAGTTAAAAAGTACATAAACAAAAATGGTGTCTATTCATGCAAGAACCCTTTTATCCCACACGCATGCATATCACACAAAATACCAACTAACATACACATGCACCTACAAAGAGACCTAATATCTTTGCAAAAATTAATTTTGTTTCGACTTGTAAATTACAAGTATTTAATATTTCTACAGTAATTCGGTTTCTTACTATTATGATTTCTGATTGTTCTTGAAAAGAATGGGTATTGGAATCGAACTGTATTGGAATCTATCTCCCTAACATTATCTTTGTAGTCTGATCTAAGTAGTACGGGGCCATTATAATTCCTTTATTTTCATCGTTAAACTCGTTGGTTCTAAATCCTTCTAAAAGTCTGTCTCACTTGTTCTCTTCGAATTTCAAGTGGCTCCCAGCCTAAATCCCCTAAGAGACCTGTCACACTTGTGTTCTTATTATAACAATTTGTAACAAATCTGGCGGATTTTCTTTGGACTTCATTTAATGTTTTTTGCTAAATTTTCTCCGAGGATCCCAAATACTTGCGGAATATTCCTTGCAATTGCGTGGTGTTAGAACTATCTCCAAATATTTAACTTGTTTGGCCGTAGTTAGTACTGAACCCCCTATTGCGTAGTTTATGTCCTGTTCGCCACTTCCTTTGTTCCAAAATTTCAAAACTGCGCATTTGTGTATATTAAGCATTAATCCCCATTTCTTGCAAAAATCCGAGATTGTGTCTAAGTCTCTAGAGAGTATCTCGCGATCTAGTTGGCTCCTTATTTCCCTGTATACCACCGTTATAGATATCGCATATGCAAGCACAGGCATGCATGCAGAAACACTTTTCCAGAGAAGTTGTTTTAGAGTTTGTTTACATAATAATGAACACTTCTGGGGAAAAATTATTTAGGAAGTTTCGTGAAATGTACAATTTTATGCATCGTTAAATTGCTACGCCAAATCAGACTCCTGTTTCTTTTCTGAAACTTGGAGATGGAGAGAATGTGGAAGTGTCCATTTACTGTGCAAAGATACAGAAACGAACTGCGATCAAATTAGGCGTGTTTTACTTCAAACTCTTTTCCTTCAATTTGCATTCACGTCTCCTTCGCCCTTCACCGTTAATGCCCTTCCCTCTAAAGGATAATCGAGACCAAAAAAGAAAAAAAAAGAATTTAACGATCTGTTGGAGTCAGCAATTCTCTAATGCACACTGCGGGCCCCACATGGATGTGCGTATACGTTTGCGTGGATTTCCTTTCGGTTTCACTCCTCGTTATTTCTATCACGCAGTTGCAAATGAATTTCATGCACAACCGAATTCCCGTCACGCTTCGAATTTCTTCACACACAAATTCCTCCCCTCCTACCGGTCTCCCTCTCTCCTTTTACATTCCGGTACCCCCTCTCACTCACTCGCGTACCCTCAATTCCACTTCCCCCACAATCATCTCCCATTCCTCCACTCCCAAATATCCCATTCATATGCCCATCCACACCCTCGCCCCCTCATCTCCCGTATTTCCTCCTCTACTTGAACGAACACCAAATAGCCTTCCGGCAGTGCCTACTTATACTGCACTATCGTTTCTGTTCCGTCGAAAAAAATTGGAGAAAAACATGCGGAAATGGAACCAAGAAAACAAGAGCCATTTTTCAAGCTTAAGAGAGAGTTTTTGAGAGTATGATGTTGCAAAGGGAAAGAGTATGCGAAGATAGCAACAGTATGGATGGAGAGATCTGGTGTTGGAGGGAGTTTGTAGAGGGAGTGAGGGGACACAGGATCAAGGGTGGATGAGAAATTGCAAAGAGATGAGTGGAAAGGAGAGGCAATTAGAAGGAGACGTGAGGATTGCAGCAGCTGCATTGCTTGGAGGCACGAGTGTCGTATAATTCAAGTTCTGGCTAATGGTGACCAGCATTTTTTCATTTAATTGGGATCCAAGTGAACCTATTGCTGTTCCCATCATGAGCTGCACGTCGACAGATTGGTGAACAAACAAGGGACGGCGGCGTACGTACGTTACAGTAAAGTGATTTTGGATTGTTTTACTGTGTCCCTTTCGATCGTATACTTGTGTTTCTCCTATTTCTAGTTGAAACATGAACGATCGTTCCTAGCGTATAGACAAACAGTAAAATATACAATATAAAAACTCATAGGCATACATAAACACTCACATAAACATGTGTGAACATAGCTAAGCGTTTGCTAGGTGAAGGGTTATTTCCTAATTATAACATCATTACCAAATTTAAGTACACTACGTACGTTAAACACCATGGAATAACACCATTTTCAACACGAATCTTAATAAAATAAGTATTTAAGATACATTCGTATTAATCGCAATTAGTTGCCCAAATATGTATCTTCCAAGGAATAGTGTAACATAAAAACAAAATTTCAAAGGATATACGAATTCATGTTTTTATTTGAGAATCATTGAGCGATCACTTTTAGATAATATCAATCAAATCCGACATGACGACAAATGGGAATAATATTCAAACATGCTATATATCCATTATATAGGTCTGTTTATTACCAATTTATTTTTCTGAAAAATATTCAATATGAAAACAATAAGTACCATGTTCATTATAATTTACTATTCGTGTGAGAAAAAGGGTTTATGGGAACAAAAATACTATTTATGGCATTAAATACATTACATTTATAAAAATTATTTACTATTTTATACGATATTTAAATCGGAACTACTGCACTCACAGTATTTGTCCTCTTGATTAAGTATTTTATGTACCAACTCAATGAATCAAGTTGAAAATGAAATAAAATAATGAATGGTAACTTTGTGATTCAACAGAAAATTTATTACGGTACGACCCGGGTTTCGACGTTCAACCTCATATTCAGGTGCGAACGTCAAAACCCGGGTCGAAACCCACCCGAATCTTCATGAACGTCGAAACCCGGGTCGCATCTTAATAAATTTTCTGTGAAATCACAAAGTTACCATTCTTTCATTTCCAATATGAATCGATTTCACAAAGTTACGCCGAAAACCATCAATAAGTCTAGTTTAAATTAGAATAAAAATATTTCCCGAGCTTTTCCTGAGAATATTTTAGTTTTTGTCTCTAGTGCAAGCTAATTTGTAATGTTTTTCCAAGGAACTGCGGGAGACGCCGCAAAAGTAATTTTAAACGGAGTCCTTCTCTAATATGCATTAAGATGCAACAATGTACCTACATGACCAGTTTCGACGGTCAAGGCGAATGATTTTTACACCCTGAAATTGTTGCATTACAATGATTTTGTTGAGTTTATCTCAGGTTTTTGCTTATAAAAATTATAATACAATACAATATTATCTTGAACCCGGTGAGCGGTACTGTACATGAGAAAATAGGATTTAGTTAATTACCAAGGGGGATCAAAACGGACCTACCTAGAAATTTCTTAGATGAAAGAACAACGGTTCTATCAATATTTCTCTGAAAATTGAGTGCTTCTAAATCTTAATAATCCCTAAAACATTTGAATATCCTTATAAAAACTCCATGGAAATTTTAGCATTATAGGTGTCTTTCATAAGCCCCTCAAAATTAGTCTGTAACCTACATTAATTATAAAATAAGCATATTATGGTTAATTAAAGAGCAAGTTAAGTCCTCATGAGATTAAAATATATGACCACAGCTTTATCTATGTTATTATGTCAAGGAATACTGCCAAAAAGGCGGGGAAAAATGGTTCCATCTAATAATGCCAAGCATTATTATACTAATTTGAGTTTTAGGCAGAATAATTTAAATATTTTACATTTCCCTCTTTGCCCTTAAATTCATTAGTATCATAATGTTTAAATATAATAATAAAATTGCGTCATGAAATTTCCAGGAACATTTATCATCGGAATCTTTCTCCTGGGGTAAACCAATCCCTATCCCACCGCACATTTTATTTCCCTACAACTATCAGTTAACTACTTTCCTAACAACTTTTTTGTTACAACAACGGTTAATTTCAAAATTGTATACATAACAGCTTCTTTCTCTTCTTACATGCATAATGCTATAAAGCATCACTATTTGTATGAAACTATTTTATATTTACTCCTAAAATGGACAAGAGAGTCGAATAATATTGTCATTTTCACCACCAACTGAGCATATCTTATACAAAACCAGATACGGTGATTCATTTTCATAAAAATACTTTTTTACGATTTTTCTTGTTTTCGTGAAACAATCATTATTACTAGCCTCTTCCGCGGGCTTAGGATCGTTCTTGGTAAAATGTTTTCAGTATAGTATTATTACTTTTCTGGGGGGATGTGAAGCGGATGAAGCTAAGACTTAAAGAAGACGAGAGAGGCCAAAACAGAAATAGAATATAAAAGAGAATATAGGATGATAAAGAATGAGGGAATGAGAGCTGTTGGTAGCGGGGATAATACAATTAAAAAAGAAAGAGGAAAGCCTACCCATTCCCGACCTTTTAAACTGTAATGAATGGCCCCGTTAAGTGGAAGTTCCTTCGCGAGGCTCCGTTGGGAAGGAGTGCGAAGGGGGAGTGGATCTGAAGGAAGCAAGGAGGGCGGGGAGGTAGCGAGGAAAGCAAATCGGGAGAAAGTCGATGAAAATGTGCAGTTTGCGAGGGTTGTGTCTGCCTAATAACCCTTTTCATCCAAAGAAAATATCTTTGGACACTATATTGATGTTTCCCAATGGAAATTTTGATGGTCCAAGAAAAATAAATTTACCGCTTATTTTAAAAATATCATCGGAAGGATTTTTCTATGATTAATATTTGCATGCATAAATAACTCCGCTGATTAAAAATTGCAAAAATACATTTCAACTAGAGAGTAGAATAGAATTTGTTAACAATGTACCTATTTAAATTTAATCTTTACAGAAGCCCAGATGAACCTTTTTAAAATAAAATTATTAAAAATTGCTATGTGAAACAATAAAAAATGAATACAGAACTTGACTCAAGAAATTTATAAAAAAATAAATCTCTGCAAAAGGTTTTTAATTAAAACCACATCATTTTTACGTTTTGCCTGCCTAAAAACAGCTCCACAAATATATATATATATATATAATTGGCATTTTTTTACTCGATAGGTATTATATTTTTGCAACTGCAGGAGTAAAAAACATTAAATGAAAAAATTCCCGACATTAAACATTAAACCTTTAAATTATCATTTTATCAAGCCGCACAAAATGTATCCCTGCTATTAGTAAAGACCGATATTGACTGGAGTTCACGGTCCAGATTAACAAATCCGAAATACGTACGTATATATGACACTTGCGCGTACATGGTGGTCACACCTATTTACTCTGAGAGTACATCTCGTAAATTTAATACCAACTATGAACGGTTATTTATTGGCTATTTGTATTGAAATAAACTAGGCGGTATTTAATTTATGTTAATAACAACCTTTAAATGAAAAACTGAAACAGGTCTACATATTCAGCACTCTACAAGCCAAAATATTCACACCAATCGGGTAATCACCCTTTTGAGTTAATCTTGGTAAAAATAGGAAGGAAACTTTTCTTAAGACTGGAAATGCTTACTTTCAATGTGTAAAAAATATTAAATTGCTCATGTAAATAATCTCTTTTAAAGAGCCCTGACCTTATAATAATTGCATGGAAAACATATGAAAACTGTTTGAGCCATCTCTTTCTTCTCAATCGTTTACTAGTAGTAGTGTAGGCTTTGCAAGTTTTCTTCAGCAATGTGTATCACCAGTCTGTCATATAAAACTATACATTAGATAGATGTTTAGATAGATAGTGATTAGAATGATGATAGTGATGATAGAATGTTAGATTAGATAGATTAGATAGATGTTTATTGATATTATATCATAGCCAAACCAAAAAGGAATAATTCCAAAATTTATAATAGGATATTTATTATAAATCAAAATTATCACCATTCTCATCAAAACATGTCTAAATTTTCATTAGGAATCTATTTAAAATCAAGTAAGGTTATTTTAGGTACTTTGAAGTTTCAGATATCACAATGACTACGCTCATACGTACTAAAGGCAAAAAATTCAATCTTGAGATCCCAACGACCACTGCAGATTCATACATGTGCAATAACGGTTTAAGACAAATATGGTAGATATAAACCTCGATAATACTAATCCACTCCATTTTTAAAACTACATATTATTTTATACATTAAATGGATGATAATATTTCTGCCCAGAGAAAATTCCAATCGATTCTGGACGCTGTGTTGACTGGCTATTGTCTGACTAACACCCTTAGACCTATCTTGCTTGGGTGAGCCTATCAGGAACAATTAATTATAATTGCTCCCGTCATCAAAGCGTTAGAGGTCTTCAGAATTCCCCAGTAGTTCCACACAACTTTAGGCGTTTAGGAGTCAATGGAGAGGGTAAAACGAAAAGTTATGTCATAAGTTATGTTAAGTCAAAATAAATGTTATGGGAACAAAGCCATTAAAAAACATTACGCATAATTGGAGAAATACATTTCCATAGAGATTGAGTGTGTTCAATAAAAGTAAGTTATAATGTACAATAATTCCCATAATAATCAGGAAAGGGTAACCTCAAACTGATTTTTAAAAAATATTTAATGTATTACTATTTTTCACCCGCTAAAATAATATGTAGAAGCAGCTTTCGTAATTCGCCATCTCCTTGTTTTGTATGTATCGTTTTACTCACGTTTACAAAGACTCTCATTCCATGTCATGACAGAAATCACAATTTTTATGCTGCACAAGGGAATCTGCCAATATTCATTACCTAATAAATGTTTTATTATTGGGTCATATTGTTAACTTTCCAGCTGCAGCATTTATTACGTCATAATTTGATTGCAGAACTTGGCGCTTCGGCGGCTACAATGCAATCACTACGTAAACCTCAAGCGTCAATGAAAATTACTACTTCGCAAAAAGTCATCATTCCACGAAATAGCGCAAAAGCTTCAAAATAGGTAAATTAGCAATAAAGAGAGATCATCAAATTCGCCATGTATTACCATTTATGACCTAAATTGAAAAAATTGCGACGCGCAAACAGAGTTTTTCTTTACCCTCGAAATTTTTATTTATCGAGGGAAAATTTATGATTGAGCTACCAGGTGAGGAAAAGTTAAAATCGGGAAATAGTCACCAAATTTTGTTTTACAGCGACATGACTCGATGCTTTAGTCGCTCATACATATTTTAGTTTGGAATGAGCTGTCAGTTTCAAACACTGGAAGCTCTCAGACTACTCACAAAGCAATCAACAGTAATCTTTTACAGCTTTATGTTTCGGAAATAAAAGTATTTCACAAATCGCCATCACCGTGGAGTGCTTTCTGATATAAAACAAATGCCACTCAGCCATTTTACCACGTCTTTCTCGCGTGCATTTTCCTAGTAAGATAAATTGAGAAGCGTTTCCGCCAGTGCACCAACAAGAGATGGCGAGAGCGATGGGAAATGAAATACCTAAAGCTTTAAATGGAGAAAATCGTCGCAGCAAACTTTCCTCATTTTCTTTGGGCTTTCAGATCTCACGCGCCTTCTCTCCAAACCGGCACGAACTCTCCCCAGCAGCACTCGACACTATCGCCCCTTCTTTCAGGATAGGTCTCCGTTTCCCTCCCCGAACCATCGAGGCAACATCTCGCCCATCGCAACCTCTTTCTCCACTCCAGAAATGTACTCATATTTCTCACCACCACTCGGATCGAGAGCAAAGGACTCGCCCAAGAGAGACGCGAGTCCCCGATGCGGGCGACCAACATCGCCTCGATTCCAGGAAGTCCGCGAATCTTATGCGGACAAGTGACGTGCGACACCCGAGACGTCGTTTCCTTTACCCGTGCCATCCATTAGAACGTGTATCCAACGCGCCCTTCCCTTCCACTACTCCCCATCTCCCTTCCCTATTTCCCCAACCCCCTGCTCCCCCACTTTTCTCTCAAATTCCTTTGCTCGCTCCTCCTTGTGTCTCTTATTTGGATGGTTACCCATGTTTTCCAACACCAAGTTTTCTGCCACCCACAATCTCTTGAATCGATACTAATTTGTCCGACGAAGCTTATCATGGCAGCGTATTGCTGAAAAATTAATTTGTGCTTCGACTAGCCAAAGCCTCCTCCGTCACTCGTTCCGAGTGATTAAACACATTTCACATCTAATTATCGTTCGCCCTCTCCGGTCATTTTATCGATCAGATTTATTTCGCATCCGTAATTTTCGTTTCGTTTTTTTTTTCATCTGAATCCGAAAAATTATTTTGTTGGGAGACGGTGCACGGCGGGAGGCAATGTATTCTCAATTAAGTCTTGATTAGAGCCTCTGCGCTTCCATGGCACTTTCTATCTCCAGTCTAAACGAATAACTCGACTCACTGACCCTTTTATCTGGGTACGTCCAGATAAATGGAAATTGAAATGGGCACAGAAAGAATTGAAATTTTATCCTCGTGATAAATCAAATTTCAGGTGAAGCGCTGCCTATTTCTGAATTCTAATTTTTAAATTTGATTTTGTTGATAAGGAAAGAAAAATATTGATATTGACCTTTTAGTTATGCCATCGTAAATTTTTGTTCACCCTGCCATTATGATTTAATTCCTCGAAAGATCAGGTAGCAATTTTGTACACAATACTGCTGTGATAGTATAATTATAAAAAGTCAATTTCAGACGACAAGCATGGTACCGACAAATTTTCTAATCTTTTAGGAATATAATTCTTCTTTTAATTTGAATTAATATTATTGTACTTCCCTGGACTTGTAATGATTGGACTTTTTTAAATGATGTAAAAAAATTAACCTGAGATTTAGCATCTGCAAAACAGATATTATAGTATTCTTCAGAATGCAGCATACGGACTGGTTACAGGTTAAGGGATAGAGGTTAAGGAGTACGCAATTGTTTCATAAGAGATGAAGCGGCAAATAAGGCGCCAAATATATTTCCGCTTATTCTCTTAAATTAGTTTGAATAAAATAAAATTTTCTTTATAACGATATTGAAATACTGTAGTTCTCTAGGTGTTACTCACTTTTCATATGATATCACTTGAAAATGACTATGGTTGGAGCGACAAAATATTCGTTACTACGAGCAAATGTTTTATGTACTTTAAAGTAAAATTTAACTAACGAAAGTAACAAATATACTGGTCAAAACATTATATATATATCCTTTGTCACCAATATGAAACTATCTGGTTCTTAACCCTTCTTATTTCTATTAATAGTGTATATTAATAACCAATCCTACTTCGACCAAATAATTAATTAGATTCCAATAGATAAGTTACCCGGGAGTTACAGCGCTTGTCTAATGTCTTTTTTTAGTTTCCTACTAATTTATTTTGTTTTTTTGCTTTATTTGAAAGGGTGTACCTTATAGAGGATGAATAGCTAGAAAACTACCCATGTAGGAACGTTCAGCTTCACCCAAAATGTGTGATATTTGGGGTGTGAAATCTTCCTCGGAAACCATTAGTTTGACAGAGAAAGCAACTCGCCCACTACCATGATACACCCCATTAAACGTAGTATTAGTACCGACTATTTATTTTCCCTATAGTTTTTACCTATTATGTGTACTCCTATTCTTTTTCTTTATCCATGCGAATGAATAAGTTTTTACCAATTAGCGGGTTTTCGTTTTTGACTGTATGCGTTTATTTATATGTTTCTGTATATATAAACAAAAACATATACAAATAACATAGGTTATACATAATTTCATATTACATTGCATATTACAATTATGATAGTAGAATCTGGTCGGAAGACATTGCTATGTCAGCGTTATTTCTTATCCCAAAAAAGATAACGGCTACGTCACATGAGATCTACAGAACAATAAGTTTCTCATGCAGAAAATGTGGTTCACAGAATCATCAAAAAAATAATGGAGAGCTGTGATAACGAATTCTTAGAGGATGATCAGTTTGGCTTAGGAAGGGGCGAGACACGCGAGATGACACTGCAGTAATGAGATCAATAATTGAGGGAAATAGAGAATACAATGAGGACGTATTTGTCTGTTTCGTAAATTTTGAAATGCCGTTTGATAGAGAGAAATAGGAAAACTAACGAGTACTAGGAATAGATTGGAGAGACAGGAGGCTAAGCCGCAACCTCTACGTGTCTCAGACTGCTAAGGTGCGAGTGGGAACGGAGAGTCCGGATGGGAAGAGGTGTAAGGTAGGGTTGTCCATTGTGATCGGTGCTGTTCAGCATATACGTATGTAGATGTAATGGTTAAAGAGGCATGGGAAGAACTGGAGGTAGGGATAAAAGTCGGAGGGGAATTCGCAAAATCATTTAGGTTTGTTTTTGTTTGTCAGCCAAGGGGTTGCAGCGATTGTCGAGTGAATTTGGAAAAAGTGGGATAAATATGGCATGATAATAAATATAAATGAAACAATGACTATGCGTTTTTCCAGAAATAGAAAGGCTAAGTTCAACGTAAACATAAAAGAGAAAAAAACTAGAATAGGTGGAACAGTTTACGTATATCGGAAGTGTTTTGGAATGAAATTGTCGAAGTAGTCATAGGGAGCAGAAATACTATAGGCAAAGAATCTTTCACTAGGAGGAAAGAATTGATGACAGTGACATTGAGTAAGGTTGTTAAGAAATGGCTCATTAAAGTTGTGATATGAAACGTTGCTCGGAAACATGGCCATTGAAGCAGCAGGATAGGCGTAGATTGGAAGATTTTGAAATGTGTGTGGAGAAGGAAGGAGAAGTTAAAGTGAACAAATAGGAAAACCATTGAGAAAATACTAGGTAAGGTGGGAGAGAAGATGACTTTTTAATGAGATATTATAAGAAGACAGGAAAAATAATTGAAGCGGGATTTTGAGGACTGTGATAGAGATGAGATTGTTTGGCAAATATGGAAAGGGAGGGAATAGGACATGGATGTTGGATGGACTAAATGGAGGAAGTATATGGAATATAAGAGGGGCTTTTTGTGGAGAAGGATGTTGGGTTTTGATTTTTTGGGAAAGACGAGAGAATTTTTTGGTAGACTCTGACCATCCAAAACCGACCATAACTGAAAATTACCAATTTAAATATTTTGTATGCACAGGATGTTTTGTACAATCCTGTCAATCAAACTTTTGAAATGTGTTCATTCAACATTTCAGTTTACATAGCGAGATGAATCAGTAACTCTACGTTTATCCATTTGCAAACAGATTATGTTAGCAAATGAGCATATTAAGTGGCACCTTGATGATAACGCATAAACAATTTTAAATGCATCATGAATGGATGAATAAAATATCGAAAAATGTTATTAATTTTGAAATCGTATATTACTATATTTTAATTTTTATTTCTCAATATATTGTTGAAGTTTTTCACTCACTTATGCACTCGCTTAATAAAAGCTACAATATAAATTGAAGTTAGAAAATTTGACAGCTCTAATGCCTCTTGAAAAACACTTTTTTAGGTCCAAAACCCTTAGTTTTAGTCATGGTCACAGGCAACGAAAAATGATGGATTCAAAAATATGTCAATTTCCATTATTCTGCCATGACCATTATAAAGGTGGGGATAAATTTTACCGTTCATATCCAACGTAGGATAACCCACTAAGCCATTAAGGCGAACTGAAAAAGTAGAGTGACCTAGTTGGCCAACTTGGTCAATTTCTTTCAAAGTAAACGTCCTCTCGTGTCTTTTCATCTATTCAGAAACTCCTCCCTTATTATTTTTTGTTCAATGAAAAGAACTACCCGAGAGAGTAAGTGCCTTAGCATTCCCTAACGGGTCATCTAGAAGTGGTTTAGAGAGAGAGAGAGAGTAAGGAAAAGAACGAGTGGGCCATCCGGCGTGGTTGAAGGAATGGAGTTGTTGGAGGGAAAACGAGATTAATATCCAAGAATCACGAGGTTCAATTTTGACATAATCATACATCGAGAGGGAGAAGGGAAGAGAGAAGAGAAAAGTAAGTGGTGGTGGAAAGTGGAGGAATTAATTCATCTAAACAAAAAATAAAGAAATAAAATATACAATCTCACTTCCTCATCGCAACCTTTGTAATTTTATTCCAGAAGTATTTCGTTGTTTTTTATGCCTTCAGATTTCACGTCAGAACCAGCTTGGTCCCAATAACGAACTGGATAGCGAAGAGAAGTTGGTAAAAATAAAAACATAATTCACCCTCACACACACACGAACAAGCACACGAGTTAAAATCCAGGACATTTTTTTAAATACTACCTGCGTTTCATTCGAAAGCAACCGGGTCGGTTTTTTCGGTTCGTTTTGTCTCGCTCTCTTCTTTCTCCCAGCTCTTTCTCACTCTGTTCTTAGCTGCCGATTCGCCAGTAAGTAGGTCAGGTCACTTTCATTTCTTTTCCTCTTCTAGCCGCTTCTCTATTTCGGGGTGATCGAAAACGCTTTGCTATGGCACGATACTTGTGAGAAATTTGGAGGCGTGAGAGACCGCGGTAAGGGTTTTTCGTCCTAAATTTCAACTTTTCGTCTCGGATTTGGCTAAAATTTGGAGGATGACAGTAAAGTGGGGGAAGATTGATGAGAGATATTATGGGAGGAGAAAGAGGAGAAGGCGATTTGGCCGAGAATATCGGATTATGGGCCGATCCCCCCCTCTCTGTCCTTCTCCTTCACTCCTTTTTCGGACTCTTTCCACCTTCCAACCCTCCCCCCGTATCCATCTCGAGAAGGACCGTGGTCATTGTAACAAATGTTTTTTACAGTGAAGTTGCGGTGTGCTCGCGTTCCTCATTTCATTTCGCGAAAACCTATCACATTAGTGACGGAATGGGAAAGGAATTAATATTTCCGACTTGGAACCAGCCAGCGAGCCTGGAACCGACGAACTAGGGAGTTTTTTTATTTTAGTCATTGCCATTGCCGCTGACGTCAGCAATTGGTTTTGTGAGCGATGAACGCTAATGATTACGATGAAGTCGAGGCGTTGCGGAGCCCGAAATAGAATAGGAAAAGAAGAGAAAAAAACGCGGGTGACGCCTATTTTTCTCGTGGGGAAGGTGAAATGGTGGAAATATTGCGTCCGCCGAGCTCGTGGATAAATTCTATAAATGCCGGCGCAAACGGTCGATCCAAATTTTCCAGACCGATACGTGGCAAAAAGTGCTCGTCAATTTGAAAATTTTAGTTTCAACTTGAAAGTGTCTCTTCTTCGTTGAGCACTTCAGCAAGTTTTATTCCCCACTCGGCAGGAATGCCAAACAACTCCATCCATTTGGAGTTTTTATCCATGGACAAATATTCACGGAAATACACTTCAATCTTCGGGAGTGACCAAAAAAAAAGCGTGTCTCAAGAGAGAATGTGATAATCTACGAAATTCTCCAACTTTCTTAATTAGGAACTTCTTATTCATCCGTCACTGGCTCGATGTTCTTGAAATATAAAGAAAAATTCCGCAAAATAATCGGTTTTAAAAATTTTATTAAAAATATAATGAGTCATTTGTCATATTTGAGTTTATAAATCTCTACCGTACATTTTATTATCACATAATTTTAGTGACTTAATTTCATAGAGGCATAATACAGAAGCAGTATATATTACTCAGTAAATTTTTAATTAAATTGGAGGATTAAGGTTGCTTTATTAAACGCCTATTGGCTGAGATCAACGATTTCAAAAATTTCACCCACGGTTATCATGCATTACCAAAGTCAGTATATTTCGTGTATTGCGCGGATTTAAAGGTATTAATTTGATGTATTTAAGATAGTAATTTCATTATACGAGGGCAGTCCAGAAGGTTGTTCACATTTTGAAATAAAATATGAACCTAGTGTGAAGAAAAAGTTTCAATATATACGTTTGAAAGGCACTATTTAACTAATTATGAACATGGGTCGCTATTAAAATTGAGGAATTTAGCAAGACGATACACAAACTTGGCAATTTCGTCTCTAAAAATTACCTCCGACCCACATTTTAACCACTTGTTTACACCAGCATGCAATTCTGCGTCCCTTTTAATTCGCCTTCACTCATTATCCCCTCTTCCTACACTTCACAACGTTACCTATGAATTTCAATAGGCTTGTAATTTTTTTCTACTAAAAGCCTAATCACAGATCACATTTCACAACTCGAGCGATTTTCTATTGCAGCGCACATTTTAACAGTTTGCAGTGAGCAAAGTAGAAGGACCATAGTGTGCACACTACCCAAGTAGGCAGGGTACTAAGTGTAAAGACGTTTAGACACCAACGTGGGGGCCCTAGCCCTACCCACCGCCACGTTACGTCGAAACGTAAATCACTTTCTGGACAGGTGTCTTATTAAGTTTCACACAGGTATTAGAGGATATAATAACATTTGCACCAATATGGATACATTTTTATATTCCAATAGCCTTAATAATATAAATTTGCTTTGTCCCTGGTCGCATTTATTCAATTCCATTAATCTATCATGCCAATCGTATGAGACAACTAGCTTGCAAAGGATGTTCTAAATTTTTAGTAACCACCTCCATTAAATAAGACGATCAAAGACCATATATTCATAATTCTCTATCTTAGTCTAGTGTGTATCACTCCTTAGCATTCATATTTCCAACTAAGTCACCATTAACACCCCAATTATTTTTTGTACTAAAAAATAAACTCTACTAATATTTGGCGACAAACTTCACAAGCATGTTAATCTTTTTTCTGGTGCCCATTATGTCATTTTATTCTATTTTGATTGCAGCACAAAAGTATCAAATACCAATATACGTAAAATGCTAAAAGTAAATATCCGATGCCTCTATTCAAAATGTTTTGTACACGAACTACATTTAAATATCCATCGCCATTTTGATCCCGTTCTGTTGCTGTTGATATGACTATCGAAATCTCGCGATAGTTTACTTTGCGTTTCGGAGGAAGAGTTCTAAAAGGAACCGGTTTCTAGGTCAGAAAGCATATTTCGGGTTGTTTTAGAAGAAATATTCATTCGTGAATTTATATCAGCGAGAGCTTTATTTCCCTTTCATTTTAAATCCACTTCTTACCCTAGCATCAAAGACAACTGCAATTCATAATTTAGGGAGGAGCCCATACAGTGCTAATCCTAAAGGGGTGGGACATTCAAGTATCTGGAGAGAGAGGATACTTCCTCTCTCCGACCCGCCTTTGGTTTCCCAGGAGGAAGAGGTATCCGAAAAATAACGAAACGCGAATGAACCTGAGACTTCCCGGAAACGTGAGCCGGAATCGAATGCAGTCTTTTCGCTCGGTAGCCAAGCGCCCCACACACTGGATTATCACATCCCTGGAGAAAATGTAGCAAAACCTAAACACAGGCAGAAACTTCCTGGACGTCCCTCCTGTGAGGTTATCCCAGGAATTTGAGCAGCCATTCAAGAAGCCCCAGCAATGCCTGTTATAATGCCACCTTACAGTTAACGTAGAAACTTGCTGAATTGAATAAATTTAAAACTGACATACCATTTTTGTTGAATTTGGTAATTGTACTAAATTTTGGGAAGGGTGGATGAATATTGTTAATGTTAGAGCTAAAATTTTGACTCGCAAAGCAATACGTAAGATAAGTCGGTACACACAAATGAAATGAATTTTGTGTGTGTGTGTAAATTTTAGAAAAATATATATGTGTATATATTCGGGTCGCGGTAGTCCAGGGGGTAGATCGTTGGACTACCGGAGGGCTCTGGTTCGATTCCCGGGCAAGTCACTCCGGGCACCTGCAGCTCATCCCTATGTGATTTTTCGGGTACCAGATCTTCCTGGGAAACCATAACCGGCACAGGGAAAGGAACTGGCCCCCCTACCCTGATGTGTGAATATTCACACGCCGTCGGGCTTAGTACTGGATGAACTCTACCATCACCTACTAAACCGACCTTCGGGTTGTTATAAATTATAGTTATTTGCTAAAAGTTGCATACGAGTAAAATATTTCTAGGCTAAAAGAATAGAGATGTCATTCGAACTTACCAATGACCAAACCAACACAACCACCAACTAATACCAAAAATACAAAACCAACTAATTTTTCTTCAAATGCACGATATAATTTTCAAACTTAAGTGGGATATTGGGCTATTAGTAGTTTTTGTGGTATATGTACGTAGTAAGCTATGAGTCTTAATCTATAAGCCGTTACACTTTCCAATAAGATTCACAATACAACTGGAAATTAGAAAAAAAACAGTAAAAGTGTTAAAAATAAAATAAAATATTATAACTCATGAGTTAATATCTTCTTTTGATTCATACATCTTTTGAGCAATATTTTCGCTATGTGTTCGGAAATAGTTTTGACAAATTTCTATTAATAAAATTAAAACTTCTTCTCTCCACCTGTGCACATCCCTTCTTTCATCTCTTCCCAACACAATTTCTTGATGCACTGTTCAAAAATGATATTAGTGTAGTAAATCGGATGCTGAAAGCCTTTTAAAAAGGGATGAAAGGATGTAAAGCAATGTGCTTCGAGCGTTGAAATAAACGGCCCTTTGAGAATATTTGCCCGTGGCATATACCCGATAAACAATCCCTTTCTATACTCGTTATTTACCAAACTTTCCCATACTCCCAAAGGAAATTAAAAATTTCCCATCTTTTCGATCTCGCCCGGCGCCATTGCCTCGAGCATCTTACCCCCTCCCAAATGGAATTATCTTGAGTTACTCCGTACTCCCATAACCCCTCGATGTCTCCCTACTCCGACCTCTTACGATGACGATGAGGGTTAGGCCCAAGGCCTAACTCTCATCGTCATCTTCTCCTACTAAATCTGCTCAAACTTCCATTTCCAACTTAATTATTTGAATTCAACACCCGCCACACAAATATACAATTCTCCCGCTCGTAATATCTCGTAAATTAACATGCAAAAATTCAAGCCAATTAACTCGATAATTTCCCTATATTTTAACCATTGGAGTTGCACGTTCACTCTTGCACATCCTCTCTTCAAATTGTTGTAATATACACAGGTGTGTGCTCATGCAGACACACAAATGCACAGCACCCGTTACCTACCCAGCTCTTAGTTAAATGTTTCTAACCTGAGATGACACGATTAACTCCACAGCTCTCGCGCATGCAATGCCGACTTAGTGATAAGCAACTGCATGATTGAGCAATTAGTGCACCGACCTTATAGTCATAAAGCTCACATTTGGTTCCCGTTAGTAGCTAGTAATTATTGGATATTCCATGACCAGCCCTCTCGTGGAATGAGGGAAATGGCCGCAGTACGGTAGCGTTGGGGCTATTGTGTCACAAGATTCCTGTGGTATTTTACAGGGGGCGCCAATTTCATGCCACCTCACGATCGTCACCCTTAAGTGTCCTATCAAGTACTTCTGTTGCTTATTCTAATCAAGTGTTGCGATTATATTTCGATCACCTCTTATTGCTATTTCACTTTGGAAACTGTGGGAAAAATACGCAGTTAGGAACAGTAAATTTCTTCTCGCAATGAAAATTTATTTTATTTATCGACTACCAAAATAAACTATCCTCTCTACTGGAACTACGTAGAAGAGCAATCGCTAGTTCTATTTCAAAAGCAATCATTTATCTATGGAGAAAGAAAATCTAAGAGGAAAAAATGGGTTAGCCCCTTGTACAAACTTTGACTGAGTTTATCCTCCACGGTCTAATTATGTATTTTTCAGTCACATAAAATAACTTTGGGTTCAATTTAAACGTCAAAAAATATTTGCTTCATGCAAAATGTTTATAAAAACTATCAATCTGCTTCCATTTCTTGTTCAAATAAGCCATGACATCCAACATTCGTCAAATATTGCTATCTATGTCTATCTATATGTTAAATGTAGTTTCTTCTTGTTTTGCGAACAAAATGCTTGTGTATGGTGAAGTTTTCTCGGGTCTTTCACGGGTCAGGGGTTCCACGTTGGCCGACGTTTCGATGAGGATGATGCACGAGTCGGGCATCGAAACGTCGGCCAACGTGGAACCCCTGACCCGTGAAAGACCCGAGAAAACTTCAACATGCAAATACGCCGGGAAAGCACCAGATCTGGCTTGTAATGGGCTGAGTTTTTTTGATTTTATGTCCATTGCAAATAATTTAAATAAAATTTAATATTATATCATTTCACAGCCAAATAATGAAAGTGATGATTATTCTAGTTTGGAAGAGTCATTTGGACTTACAATCCAGAGCACCATTTTACACTCGAATTTTAAAGAATGAAGCCGATTAAAATCCTATAAGTTGTATTAGTTTCTATTGGCTCCTCCCAGATTTTTAAGATTTAACATACTTCATCTATTATTTGGTTGTACTGAATTGATATTTCTTTTTATATAATGGAACAAATTTCGCTACACGTCACCCAAACTATTATTTACCCAATATTCTCAAATCTAATTACTCTCTCTATTTCTCAACATTGTATTGCGGTTCATTGCTGGATTCTGTCACCGTTTGTCGAACTTAACTCTTTTGACCTACTAGTATGCCTAGATCTTCTACATCGCAGGCGCCTCCTTTTCTTGTCTTTCTCCGAGAAAACCCACCCACATCATGTTCCTAACTCCATATAACCCATTCCTATCACACCACGATCCGTAGGCTCACTCCTCTGATCGAAAACGTCCCCACTTACCCTCCCACTCCCTTTTTCTAATCTGCAATTGAAGAGGTTGGAGAGTGGCTTCAAAATGAGAAATTCCCGTACGCAAGGGTCCCTCTCTCACTCTCCGAAAAAATAGAGAATCAAGTAATCTCCTTCGACCCTTCGGGCGAGCACCCTCGTCTCTGCACCTCTTGCCTCAAACACCCGCCGCCCCATTCACCCACGGACAATAACCAAAATCGATCACCTCGCTTAACAATCTCCCGCGACCCCCCTCGTCGAACCCAAAGGAAGCCTGTAAAAAGAATCGAATATCGCCGTCTAGTATAAATCGAGCCCGAAAGGAAGCGGGGGATCGTTTTAATTTTGAACTTGCCTCCTTTGTCACCGTATGGCTCGAGGAGGAAAGGGAACCGGGGAAGTCGGTTGGGAGTTTTTTTTTACTTTGTTCCAATAGTGCGTCGCTCCTTGTTTCTTTTTGACTCCCAACGCCTCTTTTTTTCCATCTTTTTCCCCTTTTGTGGCTCGACCTGTGCTCCCGCGTCCCCTTTTCCTGGCTGCCTCCCACATGCGGTCGATTCCTCACCGGAAATTGCTTTATTAACCCCCTGCCACCCTCCCCCATCCCAATGTTTCCCAGCTATGATCAAATATTTCCAGTTCTTACACAGCGATGGCCTGCCCCGCGTCCTCGTCCTCCGCCCCCCTCTCGACAGTTCAGTTCATTTTCGAGGCTTTACTCCCTCACTTCCACTCTCTTCTCGAGCTCCCTTCCTCTCTTTCATACCAAATTCTATCCGCTCAAACCGCTGCCACCACCCCATAACCCGTGGATATCTGATAACTCATGGTTTCTCCGAGGGCAGGAGTGAGGCTTCGCGTTTCCAATTACAAAGCTACATCAATATCCATTTACTCGGGAAAGTTTGCCGTTTTCGATATTGTCACTCACTTGCTTCACCGCCCGCTTACACCCCTTCCTTGTAAGCCCACAGTCCCAATTTCCTTTTACTCACCTCCCCCCGCCCTTTTAATGAGAAGCCCACGTGCCCGCTAACGGCGGTCTCAAACCCCTCCTCGGGCACACTCTGGGGACAGACACATGGAGAATAAGTTTCCCATTCCAACTTCCGCAAGCCTCCCATACCCTTCTCTCCCGGTCTTTCATTCGAATTCCTTGCCACCCATTCTCCTTTTCCTCCCTGAAGCTAATCCCTCCACACCCGCCCACTCAAATGCCCCTTACCCCTCCAAACTCATACGGAAAAGGAGCGTGAGCGGCTCTCCTTTTGATGACTGCTGTCGCCCCATTATCTCACCAACGCTCCCCCTTTGACACACCTCTCCCGCCAGTCTGAATTCCCCTTATTCGTTAAAACTCATATCGTGTTCCCCCGGGCCAGATCCTGTGTTTTCTCTATCTCTTTTTTTCATTTCAAGACTTGCGTCTTTTTCTTTTATAATACCACTCCCTTGAACACTATCACCCTGCCCTGAAATAAAAGTCGTAATCTCCCTACTGATCGACTTCATCTATTTTTGAAAGCGGATTTTACTCATCATGAGTACCTTAAAAATAATATCTCCGCGGCTAATATGTTATTCAATTCAAACTTTTAAGGGGCAGGATGATGTTCAGAAAGACCAAATTCTCATTAAACCTAACAACAAATACCCCAGAGGGGATATATACATCGAGTGAAAAGAAAAGAATATGTGCACGGGAATGGGCATATGAAGAGGTAAACGAGCCGAATATATGGATGAGGAAAAGAGCAGGATCATATGGTTCAATTGGCGCTCGAGGGAGCAAACCAGATTAACTACAGTACAAATTGTGAATAGCTATATAATTTAACTTTTGACTTAATTAAAATTGAGCAACATTCGTTCGTATTCCTTTCTCCCGATACAGATTAGCCTCAATTAATGAATTATTTTGCTTAGTACTAAAGCAAAGGATTTATCCATTTTCCTCATTAATCACTGTGTAAATTTTGTCTTTTAAGAAAAAAAGTGCCCAGAAAGTTTCCTCGTAAAATTTGGCTAAATACAGTTATCAATTATGGCCTACAATTTTACAAAAAATCATTTCATCACGTATCATTTCGTTACCTATTCGGGAATTATATTTTTATTTACACTCAGCAAATTTCACGTTTTAGACTTTTTGAGTCCAGATTTGACAGATTCTTTACCTTCGGCAGAGGCCAGAGATACTTTTAGGGAGATAAAAGAAGTTTTCAGTCGAAAGTGAAGAAAGAAAGTGATACGATCGATTTAAATCTCACTTCCCAAAATAACATTCTTATTTTTTTTACACTCACCAACGAACGGACTTAATTTGCCACTGAAGGAATCTGGATTACCGAATTAATTACAGTATTTTATTTTTTCAATATTTTTTTCGCAGAGCACGCAAACATAAATTCCATGTTTCCATATTCCCTTTGTCTCCAAAACTCCGTTGCAGTCTTAATTGTATACAACGTACACAGATCTGCCTCCGCATTTAATAGGTACCCTCTCTCTCTCTCTTTAAAAAGGTCGAGCGGGGGAGGGAAACGTAGCGAGCACAATGGTGTTACATGCAAATGCACTTGCCTCTAATTTGAATGCGCTCAGCGATCGGGGAGCTTTGCTCACAAACTCGCGACTTCTCTCTCATATTCTCTCTCACTCCCCAACTCTTTCTATCCCTCCCATTCTCCGCTGCCAACCTTGGATCACGCGGCTATCATCCCAACCGTCGCCACTCTCCCGGCCCTGCACAGCAATTTATACCTCTGGAAAATAGCGCGTGTCCACGTCATCGCGGGTTACGACTGAAATTATCCTCCTCCCCACACCCGCTCCGCCGACATCCCCACCCCTATCTCCACAGCTCCCATCTCCCCCGACGTCGACAAATTCATTTAAACTAACCGTCCCGCTGTATGCACTGAAAAGTACTCCGCGACCTGTTTGCCGCGACTGCTTTAGCATCGTTGTGTCAACAGAAATTTGAAAAAAAAGGAAGTGGATTGAGCATAAACTTAAAGCTTAGTGCTCCGATTCCGTTGCATTGCACGCTGCACTGGGGGGATTCGTTCTCACACCGCCGCGGCACCCCTTCCCCTTTTTGTCTCCTCTTCCCTCCGCTCACTCCCGCCCCATATTCCCAACCCTCCCCTCTCACTCTTCTTCTACTCAAAACTGTGCGCTCTTTCTCCGAACTTGGAATCAGTTCCCTCCTCCAGTCGACACGACAACTCTCCCGCCTCCACTCTTATTGCCACGGCCGAAACCCCTTCCTCCTTTTTCTGCCACCATTTCCGCCACCCTTCGCACTCTTTGCTTCCGTCTCCCTCCGTCCTCCGACGTCGCAGCGGCAAACAATGAAACGCATTCCCTGGAAATGGTAAATTTTCAGGACGGTGAAGTGAGACGGGGTGACGTGACGTGGGGGTTGGGTGGATGGGAGAATGGGAGTGAGGTCGAATATGGCTGAGGGGATCAGGAGGAGAAGGGATAGGGTGTGGGAAGGGGTTGAGTGGCGAAGTAAAGGATCGAGGGCATGCAAAGATATAACGTGATAAAGGGAGAGGAGATTGCCATCGACGGTCGACAGTGCGAAAAAGAAGAGGGAAAATGAATAAATAAATGGAAGGAGTCGTTGATACGGATGAAAATTTGCAAGACAAATTTATAAAGTACAAATTACAGATACATTTATAAATACAGATACAAAATACAGACAAATTTATAAAGTACAGTTTTAAAGGTAATCTTTTTACTTGAGATTCTATGGATATCAACAATACATGTCAAGCGGTTAAAATTTTATCATCCATAATATAATAAGAACCACTTTTTGACGACCGCGTATATACGAAGCAAAGTCTTTCAAGTTTACTCTGATTAAGTCATGAATTAATGTCAATTATTGGTTGAAAAAAATACTTCCTATAAAATCACGTCAGGAAAACATGTACTCGTATAATAAACAAATAAACTTTCTGTGGAATTCAAGTTCATCAAAAGCTCTGTCAGATGACACACGGATAAAAGATAGGTGTGTACATTACCAGCAAACAAAGACTTCCACTAGAGAAAAGTGGAATCAGCTCAGGACTTCATATTGAATTTTTCTATTACTTTCCTGATTTAAAAATATAAAAAATCGTAAATAATGAAATTTGTTTCACTTTAGTCCCAGGTTACTTCATTTAAGGACCTCAGGCAATCGATACATATTTCGCGTGCTTGTATTGATAACATTTTGATACTAATACTTTCACCTTGGAATATGTTACGTGAGTTATATACATTAGACTGACAAAAAAATTTCCACACATTTTCATTCTCTTATCATGATTGGAATTATATTAATTTTTTTAAAGCATTTATCTGTTAGATAATCCCGAACCGATTGCATAATAGAGAAAAATTTGAGGCAAGCAGGTGAATTTATTAAAAGAGTATACTTTCCAACATGGCAACGGATCAATGTTCATGTTTGAGACGTAGGGAAAAAGTTAAATTGTGATAAAAACTGTTTCGTGAAGCATAAAACCTTTTATTAAAATACTATAAAATTTAATTAATTACTGTCATATACAATCCTTTTGTTATGCCGTAACAGTCGCCAGCTATGAAATTACGAATTAAAACAAATTTCAATATTTCAGGATTTTCAGCGTATTGCTCTCATTTAATTTAGTTTTATTACAACTTTATATGAATTCTTATGGAACAATAGCTCAAAAAATACCTTACATAATTGTTAAGAGTAACCCTGAAAAAATATTTCTTTTTCTTCCTCCGTGGGTTTGAAATACAAGTATGTAAATGATGATATTTGAAAGTCCACTGATATCAACAGCAGCCATCATTCCATACATTAGGGGAGAAATATCTGCGGTGTATTTTTACGTTTCATCACATTTCACGTACAACTTTTTTGATAAACGTTTATAAACGAAACAAAATTTGCAGGTTTTCTATAATAGTAAGGCACTAATTTAAGAAAAAAGTGTTATATACAAACTGAGTAATTTCAGGCGTAATGTGGTGGAAATCGAACATGATGAATAACTGATAGAAGCACTATTCCAGTGAATAACATTTATTGTACGAATATTGTATATATTGTATTTGAGGATGTAATAAATCGAAACCCGGTCGTGCAATAAATTTCATCTCGTGGAATAGTACTGCTATCAATTATTCACAACGTAATATATACTTCTCTGTGGATTGGAGTAATCTTCTGAGAAACATTACAATGAAAAATGAACTTAAAATGATAAGTTCTGAACAGGTAACAGTTATTAGTTTGCGAAACTAAGATAAATCAATTGATTATGATTTTAAATGTAGGCTATAATTATACAATAGTATTTATAAGTCATATATAGTATAGTGCCAAAAGAAAGAAGGTAATCACTCTTTTATTTACTTTCTTTACTTTTATCTAAATTCTAAAAGCATACCGTCGTAACACTTAAAATTAAAAAAAAAAGTTAATACTGGCAAAACTAGGGTAGGTGATATTCGGAATTCCATAAATGTAGAGAATTAGTAACTAATAATGATCGAGAAAGAATAATATGAATAACGTAGCAAATGAATGAATTGTCTATACACTATGATTAAAAATGTTGGACACAGTTCATGGATTTCACTTGCTACTTCCAGATTAATTGGCCATTGTCATTTCAGTTGCAGAGTAAAATGTTAAACGTGCAGATGAAATATGGTTAATAACTCGTTGTAGGTAAAACCAAAGCGTATTTTAATCAAAAATATCATGTGATAAATTGACCATTTGCAAAGTTTCTAATTTTTTTATAAAAAGGTGAAATTACCTTTTTATCTCAGTTACATTTCTCCAATCAAGCTAAAGTAATAGTTTGCTATAAAATAATATCCAATTCAAATACCTAAAAACACCAGAAGAATTCAATAAATGAATTGCGGACCAAATAAAGTATTTATCATACCTCTTTGAAGTTACGCCTAATTTGAGCAAAGGAGCAACAAATGAAATATCACCTTTCACCCAAAAGGTTCAAACTAGCTTTAGAAAAAAGAAGACTCGAGGGAGCAATACAATTGGGATGGACGTCTCACGATGAAACCTTGGCAATTTCTGACACAGAACAACGCACTCCAAATCCCATCAGTGGATGACAAACATTGCTTCCAATTGATAACAAACTTGACTGAAAACTCACTATTTCTCAAACGCACGGGGGGGGGAGAGGAGATAAGGTGAAGAACACACATGAGAGAAGAAAAGTGGAAATCGAGACAGGAGTGGATTCAAATGTGTGTGTGTGGCGAGACAGAGTGAGGGGGGGGGGGTTGAAAGAGAGATAAAGAAAGAAAGTGATATATGGAGATTTACGGCAAAGGGGTTGGTTGGATGGTAGGGTTGGAAGGGGAATAATAATACGAGGAGGCGGCAGGGGGTAGGAAAGGGAGACGCATTTTGCCTTCGGCGTTTGCACAGCGGGACGTGTAATATCCCCCGTCGATGCCCACCCACCACTCCCCCCATTCACCTCCCCTCCCAAACCCACTCCACTTCCGTCCTCTCTTCCACTGCCTTCGTATTCCTCTCAAAACGCCCGCTCCCTTTCCGTTACCCATAATCCCAGCCCCCTCCCACTTCCCTGTATGCCCTAGTCCCCATTTCTCCTCCGCCCGCCCGCCTGCCACTTCGGCGAGGGATGCGCCATCGAGAATCACGTAACGCTCTCCCCGGAACATCACAAAACGCCCCGCATTTTCACGATATGACGACGGTTCGCGTGATCATAGGGCGGAAAAAAATCACGAGGATGTGCATACAGAGAGGGGGAGAGGTGGGAGAGGAGAAGGGAGTGGAGTGTAAGGAACGAAAGGGAGAATGAAGTGGGCGGGGAGAGATTGAAGCAGTTTCATTTCGGTTTTTTCTTCATCCCAGATGTCGGTTGTAAAAAATATTCACCAGCGCGCAGGGCGAGATGTATTACACCAGCGAGGGAATGAGAGGATAAGAGAAGAGATACAGGCAGCATATTTAATCCCGACGTATTCCTTCCGGAAGAAGATAGGAGGAAAGATATTGGCCGCGAGATTTTCTGGTTTGACGTTTTTGAGGGTCCCATTTAAATTTTCAGGTATTAAATATAAATAATGCGTGCCGCAATGCTATGAATAATACATCACTCCCGTTCAAACACGTTTATCATTTATTATTTTTTTTCTGTAGGTAGGAATGAATAATGTGAAAAACACACTAGATGACACAGTACATAATAATAAAAGCCTTATGCCCCATTTGTGCCTTGCGAATCCCATAACAAAGCTATAAAAATGAAATATAAGTTGATGCAGGGGAAAACTGGTCTAGCTGCGAAATAATCCATAACTCACATATATTTGTTGTGAACCATATATCTGATCCGTAAGCATAGTATTTTTGTGATCATTATCTGAATTGTTTTTTGAGAAAATCTTTTCGCTTGATTAATGGCTCGAGAACAAATTTGGAAGTATTTTTTTCAGTATTACACATTTTTATTCGACGCTATTTTCTACATACAGCTCATTTTAACGGTAATGGCGTGAAATCTTAATACAATATAGGTAATGAAAAGAGTAAGATCTAATGCCGGAATACTACTATTGGCACCGCTAATTATTCCTCGTACATATTTCATTGGGTTTTCGTAAATTGAAAAACTGACCTATTTCCTAATTTTCTGCGTCGCAGAATATTATACAATGCTTTCAGCTAGTAATTTGAAATTTTTATGATATTATTACTAGCAACAGAATGGTTCATTAATTGCATAGTCGTCAAATCAGTTTTTAAGTATCATGGCTGTGCATACAAGTATTTAGCTTCCATGCACTCAATCCAGAATCAAATATATTTTTCTAGTTACACGTTTTAAACGTCAAACCTTTATAAATATCAATTTAACCTGAGAAAAAATTACACAAAATCATTACGACCGAGTGGACATAAAAATTTTCATGTCGGGTAAGGCAACTTTTATATCAAATCAGAATGCAAAAACTCAGATATATACTCGTATTAATAATAACTTATTTTTCCAAATCTGGCAATAAATTTTGTGATTCATCATGAAATTTAATCAATATACACTTTGTTGACGCACTCACCTCTCGCTTTTCTCTTTTTTTTTAGCATTAAGTTTAAATCAAAAACTGATAAGAGAAAGCAAGCAGGTAAGCAATAATCGATTTCCTTTTCGAAATAGCATTCGGTCCGAGGTCTCAATAAAATGAAACATTTTTGTTACGGATGGCGACACCCGACGAGGGGTAATCAATTCCCAAGAACGGCACACCTATGTATCTCTCGCAAACATTTCCCATGCCAGGGCTAGAGTTATTGTGCGGTATGGGAGTTGGTTTTACCCTCCCGCGTCACTCCATGGCGTGGGTTTCCCACGGGCAGGAGAAAGATGAAATAATCACCAAGCGAGCTGCCGAGTACACGAGCATATGGGAATGTTTGCCTTCATTCATTTTTTCTCTCGCCGATTTTGTATGAAAAAAATTAAACAAGATGGTATTATGCCGTGTAGTTTCCATTTCCAATTCTTCAGGTTCTGCCCTCCGATTTTCTGCTCTCCATGCCACCCTTTAACATTCCACCGCTCCCACCAATAGTCCTTGTCCCGTTTCATTTTCTCTTAACATTTATTCTCTTTCTTCTTCCCATCCATTCACCATTTTTTACTATTCGCCAGGTTGTTGTTTCGCCAACGATTCATTTCTGATCCTTATTTCACTCGCTGTTGCTCTTTCTCTCCCTCCTAACCCCCCCTTCCTCTCTCTCCTTCCTAACCCCCCTCCCTCTCACTCTCTCATTTCCCCCCTCTCTCTCTCTCTCCACACTCCTCATCCTTCCTCTCACCTCACGCATAACCCTCCTCCCTTTGCCTTTCCTACCTCTATTTTTTGACGCTCGAGAGGGAACTAAAACTCCCATTATACCTCTTCTCAGGTATGAGGAGAGACAGCAGTTGGAAACTAGGTAAGAAACGGGATGGTTGAGAAAGTTACAGAAAACGAGGCTAACTATGTAGAGGTTACCGAGAGAGAAAGAGTTAAGGAAAAAGACGTGATTGAGGGGCGGTATTATGGAGTCAAAGTACGGTAGGTCGGGGGACGGAGGACAACATTTGGACGTTAATGGTCAGGGTGTTTTTTTAAGAGAATAATGTGGTAGGCTTTATGAATGAACACCCTCCCATATGACACTTCCTCTTCGAGAGTCCTGCATTGAGCATCTGCAGCACGTGGCTATTCAAATGTCTCTTCATTATACGTGCCTACATTTTGCTTGTCATATTTTACTTTTTTATGGCATATAACATAAATGGCATGATATTATGAGGAATTCAAAGACAAATATTCATGAAGCATCATAATTATGTACTTTTCATTACAACTCTTAGTAACTAGTTGGTCATATTTGCATGACTAATGCCAAACTTCATTGTAATGAACAAAACTAAATTAAGATAGCCGTAGACCTAGGTCGTTAGTTAGAAAAGGCAAACAAATTACTTTTGCAGCGTAATTAACTAATAATATTAATTTATTTCCATCCTTCCAGGAGAGATTATGGGAGTTTTTTTTATAGATGAATCCAAAGTTATGCCAAATTTCTTACAACCTCTTTTCTCCATTTGACTTGGCATCTTATCGGCTCAAATACCAATCCCCCGCCTCGAACTGGATGACGCCATTTATGAACGACCCCTAACCGCTTCATCATTGGACAAGATCGCATATCACCACTAACTGACCTCGGGGACAGCCATGATAAAGGGATAACTTTTTACGTTAGCTACCTGTAATGTAAGCTCTTGATCATCGGAGTTTTGGAAATGCATAGGTACATGCAATTTTATCGGCGATCGTTCGCTTTTTTGATCTCTGGAAGGTATATCAGGATGTGATGTCAACCATTCCATGCTACTAATGGTGAGGGGTCATCCTCCAGTTTAAGGTAATGTTTGGTTGATACCGCTTTCTATCGCGTGGGATCAACGGGCGCTGCGATAATTGAATTCAAAATTTCGACGATGATATCGGATATTCGTAAATTGTTTCCAGCACTTCGGTGATGTATGGCTCTCGTTTATCTTCAATAGCCGATTGAGAAATGAAAAAGTAGAAAGGGGCGATTGTTAACTTTTTAGTAAAATAGAGATAAGTCCAAATAAATAAACTAGTTATTAACCGAAATAGATAATGAGCCCATCCTCTGTTAAGCTGTTTAGTACTCCATTAGATTATCAAGCATTACTTCTTTCTCTCTCTTGAACGTGTTTCGATTCTCTTTTCCCACAATACTTAATGAGTAATTTTAAATTTAACCAGACTGTTGAAATACCAAATTTTATTATTTCAAGTATATATTTATCACCACGAGTTACAAATGCAATATTTTAAAATACCTAATTATAATAACCGAATTATGAAATGTAAATGAAAGCATGCTGCTAATCGATACAGGAATTAATCGTTTCCATAGTTCTGCTATGAACTATTTCTAAGCTACACTTAATTAGACGTGCCTACCCCTATATTACAAAAAAACAGTTTTTGATTCCACACACTAAACAGCCCATCATCGTTTAAAATGAATACACTTTGTAACTTCCACACAATTTTTATTCGTACTACCGGTTTCAACGCTTCGGCGTCATCATCAGGTGTTGAAACCGGTAGTACGAATAAAAATTGTGTGGAAGTTACAAAGTGTATTCATTTTTAACGAAAATGAACCTCCACAAAGTTGAGCTTGAAACCATAGAATTCATCTCCCATAATGTCAGTCAACATAAATATCCTTTCCCTACCCATCATTCTCTCCTCCATCGGAGTTATCAAAATTTCATCGCCAGTCAAAATGTCCAGCATGCCTTTTCTTACCTCATTTGAATTCCTCTCAATGACTCTCTCCTAACCTGTCATGATCAATTTCCCTAATGTATGTTTTTCCATTAAAATATTTCTGTTTTTCCTTATACCCACGTATTAAAAGGATCCAAGTGATAATTATCGTCTTTCGTCAACCACTACATTTCTGAACCTCATAGATAAACGCTCCATACATGAGTTGACTCAAATATTTTCTTCGCATAGGGTCATTTGTGCCCTTAGGGATGGGTGAGACAGGAAGGCTGGAGAGAAACCCGGAGTCGGCATTAGCCTTCTCTTGTCGAAAAGCGCCAAGGGGTCCACAGTTCAGCGTCCCATCCGACGGAAGTCGAACTCACTCCAAGTGCTCTCCACAAAGCACCTCAAGTATGGATCGGGATACAAGTAAAAATATTTGTTGTCTCCAGGATTTGAACCCGAGCCTTTGCTGTGTTTTTTTTCTCTGACCACTCACGTACTGTCAAGAAAGCTGAATTATTGTCAATGCTATTGGCTAGGCCCTTCAGCTTAAATGTGTGTATCTAATGTATTCTTATTTCTGGAGAACTTAAATTAAATACCTTTATTTTATAATTTTTGAGTCTCATGCCCGCTGGTTCGGTGATGTGCCTAGCAATGATTTAAATCCTTCATATTTTTACAAGATATCGGAAAAATATCATTGATTTTCTTCCTTTCCTTTCTCATCAAATTAGAAACTTGGGAAAAACTGAACCTCAAATCAATGGTCTACTACAATTACGTAACTATTTTTCTTAACGTTTTCGTTACACTAACGCTCCATTAATGAAACATGCTTAATTTAATCTCAAATTATCACAGCCGGAAAGAACTTCCGCCATCGACAAAGCTTAACAAACGTCCTCCCTTATTGTGCAATAGGTACAACACCTTGCCTTTACACATACTTTTAATTCTCACGCCTCGGGTTTACGGAAAAACAAAAGTATTTTATTCTTATTTAACATGTGGAAATTCCAAGAAGTGAATCAATAGGGATGATAATGATGACATAAGAATTGAGATAACACCGATTTTTGAAATTCAAGGAATTTCGCATTGAACACGATGCTATGTGGAAATACTTCCATGATGAGACCATTTCAGCAAATGAAAGTTTAATACCTATAAAATTGAAAAGAGTAGACAAAGATCTTCGATGGTTTAATACTCAAGCGCAGATGTTTTTAAGGTGACAAGGGATATGCCATATATAAAATTTAACATTCCGATACAGATTTTCCTATTAGTGACCTTACTACGCCATTAGAAGATTACAAAAAGTCAAAAGTGTCTGGCAAAAGTAGTCCTTCGAAAAGCCCTATCTGATTTCAAGAGTAAAATTTTAGATGACTCATTGAACGAAAATCCCAATGCTTGCAAGCCATATTTGAGGGAAGTTTAACGAAATATGACGTAGCTAACCTCAATAAAAGACGAAAAAGGACAAAAAATAACATCCAACTTATAGGAAGCTCATGTACCTAATAACCTGTCCAAAATTGCATTCAATCCATGCCAGGATTAAACTAACGCAACATTACTTAGTCAATATTGGTATGCGATGAATGAAGTTGATATAATATCATGTCGCAGAATACTGTGTTAGTTAGAAAAATTCAAACCCAACTCCAGGTACCAATAAAATTCCATCCCGCGTTTACAAGACATTCTCGTAAAGAATGGACCCATTCTTATCAATAATTTTATAAAATCACTTTTGAACGCAAGGTACACAAGGATTGAAAATTAGTTAACATCAAGCCTGTATTTTAGAGTGGAAATGGGGAGGCACCCAGAAATTACATGCCAGTCTCTTTGACATCATTTTAATGCAACGTTCTAGAACATATAATTGTATCATCTGTAATGGAAAACGCCGACAGCCAGTATTTATTGATAAGGAAACAGAATGAATGCCAAAATCATAGATCTTGCAAGACACTAGTTCTACTAGCTAACTAGTTCTTTTCGTCCACGATGTTGTGAGGACTGGGGAAAATGACACTCAGATTGATGCGATAGTTTTGGAATTTAAAATAGCTTTCGGCATACTAATTACAAAGTTGAAAGCTTCGCGTTATACCATAAAGTTATATGATGAATCAGACAACTCTTAAATAGTCGAGCACATTGGGTCTTTATTGATGGGACAGTTAGTAAGTAACGGCTAGTTCTTGTTGTATAAAGTTGAGTTAACTTCAGGTGTCCCATAGAGGCGCGTCATAGGCCCGCTTTTATTCTTCAACTACTTAGTATTCACAGCCAAGAGTAAGATTCTCCTCTTTGCTGACGACGCAGGTAATGTATAGAGACATTCGTAGCCAGTCCAATAGAGATACGTTGACTAATGACCTTGAGGCTATTAAGGCATGGTGCATGTGGCATTTAGAATTAAATCTTAAAAAAACAGTGGAAACTACTGGTAACGAAATTTCTCTCCCGAAACTGCTCACAGAATTCATAATAACCAGCTAAAAAACCTACAATCTATAAATTATGTAGGCATCAATATTGCCCATGACATTTGATGAGGTAAGCATATTAGACTGAAAAAAGAGAGAAGTTGACCGAAAATTAGGTTTCGTCGAGAGGCTGGCTATTGGGGAAATGCGATGAGAAAGTGGAAAGGCGATGGTACTTCTCTCTCGATAGCCCTCACCTGGAGTATTTAGTCAATATCTGGGATACTCACGAGGAAGGTTTAATTAAAGAGTTAGATCGCGTGTAGCGTAGGGCAGCGAAATTTGTCAAAAGAATTTATGACACAGATAGTAATGTGACTAAATTGCTGAAATATTTAGAGTGGGATCCTCTCGAAATACGAGGATTATTTTTTAGACAGAATCTCTTAGGTAAATTTGAGACCAGACAATTTTCCACAGACGTTATCACATTTTAAAAATGCCAAATTACTATGGAAGACATCATTCATCAAAGATTGCAGAGACAATAGAAGGGATAGGTTTAAGATGTTTTTCCCGAAAACAACTAGAGACAGTAATAGCTGATAAATGGAGCAATTAGGGATTAAATAGATCCATCATTACATATATATATATACTCGTATATATATGTACGCAAGTAGGTATTTGTATGTATTTTTTACATATTTTACTGCATGAATATATATGTTTGCAGCAGTACGCGTCTCTACGCATATGCATGCATGCATACATAAATCTAAAGTATTTGAAGCTTCACCTAACAACAAACATATCACTCCGACATAGGCTTAGTAGGTCATTGCATGCCGAAAATGTTTTCCCTGCAGTTGTACACATTGCATTGTGCGTGACTGTCTGTTCGTGTGCTGTACCTGATATGGATACAGCCACTGCCACAAACCGTTTCGGTGGCTTCCAGGGTATTCTGTAGATGCAGATTATACCGATATTTTTGGGCTTCCTTTCCCGCATATCACCGGTTACTATACGAGACTGGTACAGTCGACGTTTTCAAATGATTCCTCACCCTTAAAAATAGTAAAACTCTCGTATACTTTCGTACACGTATTCCAAACGTAGATACCAATAATCAGTAAGCCCGTTAGAAATTTAAAGTAAATTCTTACGTGCATAAGGATAAGACAATATTTCTATGACGGTCGTCGTCGTTCAATGCCTTCAATGGCCAGCGTTGATAAGTTCTCGAGGCAAAAACAATCCGGCCGCAGCTCGGGTTGTGGGGGCATTATTCCCCCGCCGGCCATCAGCCACTCTACCCCAAGGACACACCCACCGAACCCATCCCGCAGCCCTATTCCGCTGCCACCATCGCAATCGGCCTCCAGATTCCATTTGCTGCGAAGTATCGCGATAGGAGTTCTCATCAGCCGCTCCGTGGTCCCCTCAAAACCCGCACCGGCCGCAAAACCCACCCGGGCGTCCCAATCCAAACGACCTCCCGCGTTAACACAACGTCCTTGGCACCCTTAACAGCGTTTAACGCGAACGATTGAAGGAGATGACCCCCCTCCAGAAAAGTAGAGGGAGTACGGAAAGCGAAGCGCCAGAAGCCCACGCACGGCCGTCCCGAGGCATCATTTCCCCTACTGAATCTCTTTTTCCCCCGGGTCGTCCCACCCCCTCGCACTCTGCGTCACGGATTGCCCGCCCCCACTCCCGCCACCGACCGCGCGTTGGTCAACGGCTGAGGGAGTGGAGGGTGGGCAAAGGTTGGCCAGTGTTTCATGCAACCGCTCACCCCGCCCCATTCATCCCGACGCTCGCCGTCGGGAAACGGACGTGACGTCGCCCTCGTGGGTAAGATCTGTTACAATAGACCGTCCGCAGTGCGCGCGGTGTGTTTAGAGGCCCAAGGGAATCGTCAAGTGGGCGGGGGGATAAGGCTGGAGAGATGGGCGGCAGTGGGGTTTCGTATGGCCAGGGGTGGATTGGTGGGGAAAGTGGGGGTGGCGGAGGGGAGGAAGGAGATAGGGAGGGTTGGTGCATCGGAGTTGTCAACGCGCGTACTCTGTGGGCGACTGAGGGAAGCTACTCCGGTACAGTGTGTCGCGCGCACACAAAAGAGAGATAGCAAAAAAACTCACACGTATCCATTTCATGCCAATCTTCCGGATGAACCCCTGGGAATGCAGGCCGCCATTGTCGCACTGGGAGGGTCAGGGGGTCCTTGGGATGGCGACGCGCTTGCGCTCGCGTGACTGTCGTGTATGTGTAGGTTTACGCGCGCGCGTGTGACTGTTTGGGTTGGAGGGTTATGTACGGATGGGGGGGTATATAGTTTTCCGGAGATAAGCGGATGTGATATGTGCCCCGTCATGAAGATAATTCCATGCTGTGGGTTTTGCTTTTTGATTCCCGCGTCTGCCAGCGGTTGAATGGAATAAATCGACTCGCTTCGAGCTAGTTCAAGTGCGTATTCGGAAATATTGAAGTAAAAGGCATCCCTCTGCACCTGCGGTTGTGCATACATCCTTTCCCATTCGATTTATTCCTGAGAAAATGGTTTAAAGGGTGTTTGCTGCACAAAAGAATATGATTTACATGTAATTGAAATGAAAGTAAAATAGAAAGTTATCGATCTGTTTCTCTTTACAAAGGCAGCGAAACCAATCGGTATCAATGCAAGTCTGCTTCCCAGAAACCTTCGTCAATGTGTAAAAAAGATTATTTATCATGCACTTTTAGTTAATTGTGAAGTATTGCAGGTAGCAATTAGGGTTTTCGAATTCAACTGTCACATGCAATGCTTATTTCTTTTTGCTGTGTTTATAACCGTGGATTTTGTGACAGAAGAACGAGAGTTGAAAACTCTCTAAATTATGTAGAACATTGGTAAACGTCACGAAAGCCGACAGAAGCGGAGATGGCGGATTACAGAATTCGTTACAAAAACATTAGTGGTTTCCTGCTACTTTCTAAGTCCTTTACTAAAACATATTATATTCTTGGCTACATGGACTCAAACTGTTATATCTAGTATCCTGTCGTATTACTTTCGTAACTATTTATTTACTAAACTAGCAGATTGTTACTAAGTATAATTCTAAAATTTCCTCTAAGAGTTTACTTAACTCATTTACCAGTTTAAAATGTGACCAAAACATGACAAACTGGCGCCTCTGTTTTACGTTTCCATTGCTATTTTATAACGAAGCCAATTTGTTGTTAGACAGGTTCCATATACTCGTACATATTAAAATGTGTGTTCTCAATAGAAGGTCAGCTGATATTTTGACATCCAGGTGTATAATTTATTCTGAGCACCTTATTGCAATTTTTCGCGTTTGCCTAATAATAATAACCAGAAATAATCTGGTTATTTTGTTTGTAACCGCATTCACTAGCCGTTACCTTAGCATTGATGCTAATCAGCATTATTAGGTCACCTCATTTTTGTAGAAAATAACCTTGTTTTATCCAACCATCATACCAAATTTCAAGAAAGATATGAGAAAACCAACAATGGTAAAAATGGAATTTATTTTACGTAATTCTATGTAATCATTTCTTATCACATTTTCGCCACTATTTCATTTACCCACGTTGGATAAGACAATCCGATTCACATACCATTTATAGCAATCGAAAATATAGCCTAAATCACGAGAGAGACAAAGAACGTCACCGTCCGTTAAAACTAGAGTGATATACTCGTATATCTATGCGAGAGGTATACTATATGTATGTATATATATATATATATATATATATATATATATATATATATATATATATATATGTATGTATGTGTATATATATATAATATATAATATGTATATACATATAAAGAACACAGTATTCAACCCGAAGGTCGGTTTGGTAGGTGATGATAGAGTTCACCCAGTACTTAGCCCTATACGGCGTGTAAAATTCACCCATCAAAGGTACGGGGCCAGTCCTTTCCTTGTGTCGCCTATGGTTTCCCAGGAAGATCTGGTACCCAAAAAATCACAAAGCGCAGGTGATGGTGCCCAGAATCGAACCCGGGCCCTCAGTAGTCCAACGCTCTGCATCTTGAACTATGGACTGCTGCGACTAAACAACAATGAATGGTATAACAATGTTCTAATTATAAGTAATAAAAATGTTGAAGATTTATTTTCGTTTTAAAAGAACGTTTAGTATTCACTAAAAAAAATAAACAAGCTTCCTCAATTTTTTCATCACTTATTTTATCATGCGAATTGATTTCTACGGACCTTGCACACCAATTCAGACAGTAACTTATTCTCAAAATGAAACTAATGATATAAAGCAATAAACGATATCTACTATCGTTATCTTACAGTTTATGTAGCTGTAAAAGTAATCATTTGGTAATACAACTACTCCTTTCGGAATTTCAAACCAACTACCAATATATTAAACTAGAATCGTGTAGGATAGTAAAATATAGATACATTTTTTCTTTCCGAGGCAAATAATAATGTATATTTTATGAAAATAATTAGAAATTTTGAAAACTATGAAAATATATAACATAGTTGAACCGTGATTACATGTTAGCGCTTTTAATCAATACTCAAATAATTAGGAATGGTTTATCAATTTTTAATGAATTATAAATTGGGGATTTAAATAAAATAATACCTTAAAAATTTGAAAATATTGATTTTTGGCGAATTACGAATAGCCCATAAATAATAAATTAATCGAAATCGAGTATTAGCACGAGGAAATCCACATATCATGTAAATAGATTTATAATATACGTAACTCCTTAAGTATCAGTCATACTTCGCAATGATGATCGTTCTTAGACACATTAGCTGAATGGTATCATTGTTGTATGTCTTCTGCCATTGCATAAATCATATACCAACTATGCAGAAGCACTAGAGCATACATTACTTGAATTAATAAATTAGATCGATAACACTATTTCGGTTTACTCGAAAAAATCCATGTCCAGAGTATAGTTAGTTTATTAAAAGCGTGTATTAAAAAAACGCTTTAAATAAACAAATTTATTATATAGATCCACTGAAGCATTAAATAAAATATTTAAAATTATGTAAACCATATTTTTTCGCGAATTTTATGTCATTTATGACCTTACTAAAAATCAACATTAATTTTCATAGGGACAAAAATTATTTGGCCAATGACCTAAGAAATGGCGGAGTGTTAAGTTTGTGTTTACCTAAAACCTATTTAAACAGAAGAAATAAAACGATAATAATATTTCGATGGTGATTGGTTATAGGATAACAAGAGAGAATTCACAGAAAATGCAATAAAAGGATGGATTTGGTACTTTTTTACAAATGGAAATTTGCAAATGAAAAATATTGAATGTTTAACGTCAAAACATGTCTTATCATCTGTCTAGGGTCGATAAGACACCATGACTACAGTTCTCTTTTTTCTAGTATTCCATTTCTTCACTCAGCACACGAGTTAGCACAATCCACGCACGAGACCGTTGATGGTATCGAGGATACAACCCTCGCAAGGGTTTCTTGAAATGAATTGCATCCTGTGCGGTGTTTCAAATAAAATGAGAAAACTGGGACCGCACTGGAAAAAGAAATCATGCCATGGAGACCAATGAGCCTCCCCTTTTTCCAGTCTCTCTCGACCGAGCAGGAGTGACTGAGAATCGAGTCTTCGAAGCACAGAGCTCGGTCCCCTCCATGATAGCGAATTCCACCAGCCTCTCCCCCGGCAAAATATTTCTCTCAAAATTCATTTTAGCTGGGAAATTTTTAGTTCCAGACCAACTATGGAGAGGACTGAAACATTTGCGCGGCCCTGGAAAGGGTAGGCCGCGGGAGAAGGGAATGTGAAAGCTCTTGAGTGCTATTGAAAGCGATAAAAAAATGGCTTGTAGATTTACATAGAAATGAATTCCGAAATTAATCGCGTTTGGGTAGAGAAACCAAATGCACCGATCACTTTGCGACGCAAATGATGACACTTCTGAAGGAAAACTACATTGACCGCAAAACCATTAATTCTAAATTACGTTTCGAACTTGGTGCGGTAAAAATTACCAGTCATCGTGGTATTCACATGCGACGAAGAAAACATCGCTATGTACATATAACTACTTCGTCATAAATGTGTATCAACGTTTTTAAGTGATGGCAGCTCTAACGACCACTGTTATATGGGATACGACTACTGAAAGGAGGTTCTATGCGAATTCAGCGTCGAATATGCATTAATGATTGGTACGTGTATTACGTTTATTCACTTACGAGTGTCACTGAATTTATTAAAATATTTTGCACGTTGTACTTCAGAAACAGAACTTCCTTCAATGTAATTGAGAAACGTAGTTTGAAGAACCACTAAGCCCAAGTAATCTCTGTTTGCCTTGATTTGCATAATTTAGGTTGATTTTGTTAAAAAAATGACAATCTCAATAAAAACACTTTCTCTTGATCTGCCTTTAGAAAATGTCAAAAGAAATTTCATTCTGTTTAGTGTATCATCTCAAAACCTCATTTAACTCCTGGAATTTGGGACTCCCCTCGATCGGAAATAATTACATCAATAATTATCATTTTCATAATATAAAACTCAAATTCCACGAAAAAAAAGATGCAAGAGGTTAGTTGAAGTGGTTTTAGTACACTCTGTCGTTTCAACTTGAAACTCAGACTTTAGGAATACATTTACTAATGGAGTTGAAAGGCTGGCTCTGGGTAACGGATTCAGGAACAGAGTAATTAGAACTTCTACTCTTAATGAGGGTAATGTTTTGAACTGCTAACTTCCGTATACTCAATTTTACAGTGAGGGGTAATTAAAACTCCATTATCACTAAAAAGATGGACACAAAAGAATATAATTGCACCATTTTAAAAGTGGACATTAATATGCAACAATGAACAACGGAAACTTCGGCAAATTAACATACCTAAATATCTTAATGTATTTAAAAGAAAGAGAATAATTAAAAGTTTGTGCATGGTGATAAAATAGCAGCCTAATCGGAGAAATATCAATTGCTGAATATCGAAAGTTGATCATTTCTGAAATAAAACAATGCTTCCTCAACTAACTTTGAGTTATTACGCCGGGTATCTTCTTCCACCATAGAACTTTAATCAACAGAGAGCTTAAATTTGAATATCTCAGCAGTAACTATGCAGCACAGCATAAGTGAGGTCATCCACAGAAAGGTAAATTATATTTTCCTTCTTGCAATATTGTCAACAATCTACCAAGGGGAAAAACGAAATTTGGTAAGATAAATGCAATTAAAAATGAATTAACCACAAAAAAGTCACTGACATGGCTTTTCATCATCTCAAATTAGAAAAACACGGTAATTATAGCATAAATAATTCCATTGCACCTTCAAGAAGAGTTTCTTATAGTTACCTTTTCTGCGATCCTTCCAGTTTAGCTCCAGTTAACAAAGCCACACTTCTAAATTCAGTTTTAGCAACAGATACATTGTGTAAAACGTTTCCTTTTAAGAATTTAGCCCCCGTCCAATGTTAAAGCGTAAAATGAACGGCAAAAGAGTAGAGAAGAATCAAAATATTTACAAATTTCTCTTAACTGGAGTAAACACTAATTTACTTCCCTACATTTAGAGTAATATAACCATCAGAAAATATTATGGTGGACTTACGTGAGTTATTACTGCACTTAACATTAAGCATGTATTTAAATACACTTCTATAATAATAACTGCATAATAATTATCGAGAACTGTCTACTTATTCATAACTTCTACTTGACATTTCCATAGACAGTTATCAACCCGATGGTAAGTTTGGCGGATGATGGTGGACTTCACTCAATACTAAGTCCAACGGCGTAAGAAATTCATGCATCAAGATAGGAGAGACAAGTTCCTTTGCCTGTACCACCTATCACATTTGTAAAGTGGCATATAAATGTGATTTACCCTGCTTTGCCATTATGAAGTGTGTTAGTAACTAGAGTAACTTTTATAAAGAAGACTATTGTAATTGGGATATACCGACACATTAAAATTAAATTTTCATTAATTTTTTTTTCGTCCACTCGATAAAAAATTATATTAAATAGGAAAATTATTGATTTTTCACTACGACTTTATGATGAGTATTTTACAAATTTGGGAGAATTGTAGGAATTATTCACACTCAAATTTCTGTATGCCCAAAGGTGTTACTCGGAGAAACATATTCCAGGAATATAAGAAATAATTGACGACTTTAAGGTATTGCTACTAACACCTTATCAAATATTTTCTAAAATGACGACAAAGGTTAAATAAAGGAAACTTGCTAAGTATTCCTACCTGTTGAGATGATTAAGGTGAGCATCACCAGAGGCGCCAGGAGCCCTCGAACGTTCGCCATCGCTGGAGCCTTTTGATGTTTCCTTCTGAGGGGACGGTCGCTGAACACGTTCATCTGCCCCCCTTCTTATCTACTTTTGTATCAGTTCAGGGATGTCCCAGAGGGCGTCACACTGCACTACACTTTGAAGAACCAAAGAAGCAATTTCACGCCTCTAAATTTATGTCGATCACTAATCAACACCTCAAAGAAAAATTGTGGCGGCGGAGTTTTGGCACTGTAAATGTTCCACTCTTTAGCGTAAGCTTTTGCCTTTATCCAAGGTAAAAAAAAATGGTATGTCGGCCGATGTATTATATTTGGTGACTACGTCCGTAGTTTTCACAAAAACACATTAGTTCTTTTTTAGAGCAAGAGTTTACAGTGGCTTAGAAACGATGTAGAAAAGTTTCGCTGATGTTGATCCTATTAGCCCTAACGAATCAATTTCTTTCGGTAACGTTGAATTAAAAATCGAAGACGACCACAAAAGCGCAATGAATCATCAATGGGACGGCAAATGCGTGATTAAATTACTGAGCGACAGAGAATAATGCTAAAAATATTTTAATCTCTACAAAATTGACAAAATATATATATTTTTATTAGAAGTTTCCTCTAAAGCCCGTAGTGGTCTGAAATATTAACTAGGACCAACAAAATTTTTAATATTTCAACTCCCTTCATCAGAGGGAGGCAAGAGTGATTGATCTCCCCCAAATATTTCCAAATGTTTTCTCTTGAATACCTTGGTAATTTAAATTTTAATACGTGTGAACGTAAAATGAACGTTGAAAATCATAAACATGCATGAAGATTATTATCCATTTAGTATCCACTCTTTTGACAGCAATTCTGAGCGTTGATTACCACTTTAATGACCACACGAGAAGTTCCTAAAAAAACTTCAAGCTTGCGAGCATTTGATTATCAACTAAAACATCACTATTTAAATCCAATTTTTTATCACGATCTACTACCTTCCCGAAACAACTGCTTAACCGAGGGGATGCAATTGCAAAGTTGTTTTGCGCGCACTTCGATTTTTTCAAAATTATAAACAATTAACACGTATTAGAATCCGCAGAATTGTCCCTTACTTGATGAAATCACATGCTAGAGGGTTCTTTCGCCATGGAACAAAATTGATTCTATTCGGAAATGAATTGGTTTGCTGTCGTTCAGCACCAACTAAAATTCCAACGTATTGGCGAGTCGCAGAACAGCTCATCCACCAAAATGAATGACTAGCAACCACTTGGGGACTTACTGTTTAACACTGTGTTAATGACGGTATTAGCAAAGTATGGAGCAATTTACCGCTTGGATCAGATCTCACGGCCCAATCGGTGGCTCTCTAAGGGGTACTGGCCGTCACAAAGACGAACGTGCCTTGCTGGAGTCATCGCCGAGGCGGGAAGGTGGTGCGGTTGACGGCGGACGCTGTCCCGCCCTTCTCCGGGTCATTGTCTCTGCGATGACCATCCTCCCACGGCATGCTCCCCGCTTTAGGGAGACAAATATATGACTCCACTTTCAATATGTCCCTCCCTTCCAGCCAATTACATATGCGTGCGGTAAATTACCAAGCTCCCTGGAGTGTGCGAGATCACTTCACTTCTTTTCCGATTGATACTCAATACACCTCTAATTATTCACCCTCGAGAGCTCCCTTAGGACGAACGGGGGGAAATGAATAATTAAAAAGAGGGACGCTATTGTTATCACACACATGGGGACGACAAGTTACACTTCCCCGAGACAAATTCTGAATCCGAGATTCGGTAAGAATAAATATTTTCTCTCCTCTCAGCTATTTCTAACGTCCCGAGAATTCCAGCGTTTACCGGTTATTCTCATGCACAAATCAATTTTCTTGCGCTTAGTCTATTACATAGAAGTCCAAAGCATATCTTTCATGGAAAACGCAGAGGGGCAAAACGTCACCAGAAGGTCGTTTGCATCCCGGTGGAATGGGGTAAGAAATGGAAGAGTAAAATAAAACTTTGTTCGGGAGTCTTCAAAAGTCCATCGAATCTTCGTCGTCAACACTCACTCTCATTCCCAGTGAATATTTAAAATGGGACAGAGGAGGGGTCCAATGGTTTCTGAGGACTGTTATGGAGGGATGACTCCCCCGGGAATTCACACTCTTCGGAGAAACGACGGGGTGTAAGATGGAATGTTAGTAAATTGGTGAGGGAAGAGGGTGTAAGGATGAGGAGGCTGGTCGTCGTATAAGGACCGCCAACTGAGAAACATCGGGGCCACTAGTCATTTCACGTCCGCCGGCATGACGGTGAATCGAAACTTCGCCGGTTCCTCTCGTCCGGTCATTGTACTTTCCGGGCGGCACTTGATTCGGGGGAGGCGGGAAGACGGGGGGAAATCCTGCAGGGGCACTTGCTTCGCCTTCGGGGTGTGGCGGTGACGATGGATACGGGAGGAAGGGCGAGCTCGATCTCCCCACAAGATCGGAAAATCAAATGGGTCTTCTCTCCTGGAAACCACCTCCCAAACACAGCGCGCGCACCAGGCGTGCGAGCAGGCGAGGCCACGATGTGGCACACGAAGTGGACCTCCGCTTTCACCGAATTAATCCCAGACACTGGTTCGGGACCTTAACATCCATTGGTACGATTTGGATCTCTGGACGTGTTCCCTCGCTCTATCCTCCTCCAGATGTAATCCCGACGAAGGAATCAGAAAGGAGGCCGGGGCATGCGGTGGCTGCGGTGGGGACCTTTGGCTCACTATCTCTACTGGGAGCCGGGTGAACGGCGGGGGATCCTCTTGCGGAGAGGTCTCGGCTAAGTTTGGTGCCGCCCGGTGGTCCACGAAAGGAGTAGCGATTTGGCCCGCTCCGTATCACGCACTACCGTTCACATCCCTCCCTCCTGGCGATGCGTCCTCGTCACGCGTTCCGGGACCGCTCCCCGAAAGTATCATAGACGGGAAGGACGGCCGGGAATAAAAAAAAACTCCGAAGCGCACAAACGCGGAGAACCTCCTGATCACTCTCCAATTCCACTGTAATCGGGGAAATGAAAAAAGGGTCGGGTGAGAATGAGTTGGTAGTTATCCTTCCTTCCCTTTCTTCTAACGCTAAAGCAAACACTTCGTGAGTTTATCCTGAACAACAAAGAAGAGAAGGTCCTCTGCGTCTTTCTCTCTCTCTCTTTCTCTCGCGGACGTCGCCCTCGTCGTTGCCTCCGGGGGCTCCCCACGTCGATTCGCTACGGCGGACTCTCTCACACTGCGCAGCGCCGAACTACGCCGGCGTGTCGGGGAGGGAGGCGGGGGAGGAGGGGGCGGCAGCGAACGCCGGAGGGATGAAGAGGGGGAGGGAGGGAGAATAGAGGAGGAGACCTCCCCGAGAGTTGGCTGGAGGGGGGGGGGAGAGGAGAATGGGGAAAGTGTGGGAGTCGACTGGGGAGGAGTATGTGAGGGGGAGGGGAAAGGGGTGTGGGCGGATGGAATGGGACGAGGAAAGAAGGAAGGGTAAGGGTTTTTGGAGGTTGGGGTATCGGAGTAAATATCTGGGGATGAATAAAAGGAAGACCTCGCCACCTTTTGCGATTGGTATGTAGATTTCTTCCTTTTTTCCGCGATGATTCTTTTTTTTTTGTTTCAGGGGGTATCCGAAGGTTCCCAGACATTGTCAAGAGCAAAGGGGGAAAGGGAAGCAATTGTCAGGGTGGTGGAGAGGTTGTGGCAGAAATATTTTTTTTTGGTGTGTCGGGAAAGGCCATGGATGGTTAAGGTCGTGAGTTTAACGGCGGGCGATCAGAGAATGAAGAACTAAAATATTGTACGATTAAATAGAACCTATCCTTCCACTATGCGTATGCGAACTGAGTAAACCAACTAGGTCAGCTCTTCCACCCCTCAGTCAGGCTGCCCTTCACCTTTAGTCTTTTCCAGCCATCATACGCTACGCTATGCTAAACGGTTAAATGCGTGCCTTGTGTGCTAGCCGCAGATAAGGGATGTGTGTTGACTTTTATTTCTGTGGGCGTGTTCAGACCTCGCAATTCCTCCGCCGCGTCCGATACGATTTCAAAGAATTTTATGACCACAGGATCACTAAAATAGGTCAAATACGCATGGAACTGAGAATATTGACTTATTTTCCTCATCCCCATTTCAGAATAGTATAGTGAGAAGTAAATTATATTAGATTCGGAAAACAATATCTCATAAGATGGAAGAGTGAGGGCACATTCCCGTTTAAGGTTTAAGGAAGGGTTTAAATTCAGAATATAAATATTAGAGCGAAACACAAGTCAATTCTCCTCTTAAATCTCTCCTTTTAAATTTCGAAACACATGTCCAGTGTTTCGCTGTAATATTTATATTCTGAATTTAAACCGAGTAAATGAGACCTTTGACTCTTCTAAAAAGATGGAAAGAAGTAAATGGCTTAATACACCATGGTTTTTGAAGCTACCTATCTACTAGTCTACTAATTATCTACTAATGATAAAGAATCTCTTCATTAAAAGTAATCGCATATTTTTCTCAATGTTATTACCGAATGGCATTTTTCATTGTCACCAAAGTCTTGGTAGTGTGGCAAAAGCTAGACTAAGCTTCTTCATTTATACTTGTGTAAAATCCCTTTCCCTCCTCCAGCATGTTAAGGTATACTATTTTCCTTCTGCGCACTACTGGTACTCTCCCCGACCTTTGGCCTCCTCCTGAAATATATTTTAACGTCCTTTATATGCAAATCATGGACTTTGCAAGGTAACAGAAATCCATTGTTATCAACCGCTTGGCTTAATTTTTTATAAAAAATCCTAAACATTAAATGAAAGTTCCTCCAAATAAAGTCATGGTATTTTATCGAAAATTTATTGCTTACCTCATTAGGGATATCTCGATCACCACAAAAACTCAATGTGGAAATAATTGATTAAGCATGCAATCCATGGGCACTTGGTCCCTACTCGGGGAGAGTGGGATAACTTTGTAATGAGATTTTCGCACAATGCCCTACATGCTCCACCAAATTCGACATATCGCGCATGAAACAATCTGTCAACATCACAACTTTGTATCTGGCGAAAGGACACATTAATTACAAAGGTAAAATGAATACATGGATGGATGAATAAATAATGGAATACAAGGAATATCCTCCTGGTTAAACCAATTTTTAAACGCAGCATGAGAGAAAAGTGATTATAATTGCTTCTATAGAGAATTTACGAAGGTGCTTCATGAATAGGTGAAGACAAATTGTTATATTTAAAAAAGCATGCATTACACTTCGATAAATGTTAGGCCAGAAAAAAATATCGAAATAAAAAGACTTCATTAATCATTGGGTAATAACATGTATGAATCCCTGGAACACAATTTCATCGAACACACCAGCAAGTGTAACTTTTTAATGTAGTATGCAAATTATGAGTTCATTATCGGAATATACAAAATTTTATTTTGACTTGGATTAATTAATAAGGGTAAATTAACGCTTAATTATTTTAAGAAAATCTCATTTTACAAAGGGGTGTTAAATAATCAATTAAATGAAATCAAAATTAATTAGTCAAAGTATATATGCTATTTGGCCATCATATTTAAAAATTATGAAATTTATCATTTCTTACCTATACCTAGCTTTGTTGCAATGGCAATTTACCGGTAGAATTCCGCGTGCCAGATAATATGGTAATTCAAGGCATTGCTATGAATGCATAAGCTTTTATTTATTTATTAATTTTATAAAACCACGTAACAAAGGAATTATTCCCGGAAGCTGTGTATTAACTGGTCATTCACTAATGAACTGAAAAATAATGACACTACCTCAAAGGAGCACTTTCAATAGCAGTTCAGCGTTGAAATGTCTCATAAATTACTCTTACTCCCGAGGTGAATTCTAGTACCGCAGTATGAAAAATAATACTTTAGATATATTTATCTCATTATCTTTTAGGTTAAACTGTCTTAATGGAATGTCACAGTTCATGAAGGACCTAAATCTTGAACAATATTAAAATCATAATGTTATATGAAAGTCAAAAAAAAAACCGAGCATCATACTATCAATGATGTTTTTATTGTCGATAATCTCTTTTTTGCAATGTCTTATAATATCTCCTACTATGAAGTGAATGCGTTTGTATCCTGTGCAATGCGTATCTATATCAGTGCAATAAATCAAATAAATTGAAAACATAATTTTATGTTCTGTAAAATGATTATCACCGAGAACATATTATTATTATTATTAAAATGTACATGTGCAAATAGACAAATGTCAGGTGGCACACAAGTCCCAAGTATTACAATAAACTTGCCTTGGAAAAATAACATGATTTCTGAAATCCAATCAATATCACAAAAGATAATAAATAAAATCAGTCAGAAGAAATACACTTAAAGGAAATTTCCAAACACAAACAAAAAAAGAAAATCCCCATATCATTCACATTTGTTTCCCAATCAACTAAAAAAAATTAAGCTGTTACATTTAATTTTATACAACACATAAATCAAATTATTACAGAAATTGATTACATCTTTTCTTAAAAGTTTGCACTCGGTTAGAAAAGGGCTTAAATATTCTTCATCTTAAATAATCATATCTCGCTGCGCTAAAAGACACGGAGAACTAAGCAACGAGTGTAAAAGTATGTTTGAGAGGAAAAATTTTAAAAATTATTTTTCAAATGATGGGTAATGAATGAGACAAATTATCCATTCTTGAAAGAAGTTTCAGAATCATAATAGATAGAAAAGTCCAGTCAACTAATTTTACTCTTAATATCAGGATTAGATTAAAGGCTCAAAATGACTAATGATTGAAACATGCTTCCTTAGTCATGGGGACCCTCGTAGATTAGACTTCTGAGCTGTTGGTAGGTGAAGGCTATAAAAAATAAAAAGAATGAAAGGAAATCAAACGATATTGTTCGAATTACGAAAGATAGGGAAAGAGATGGCTGTGCGAAAAAATCAGTGGGCTATAAATGGGAGTTACTGACAAGCGACGGGCTGAAATCGATAACAGAGAGGTTAAATTGGGAACTCGAGGTAGGATCAAATAATCGGATGTGAACGTGTGTGTGTGTATACATATATATATATATATATATATATATATATATATATATATATATATATACACACATTCAAATACGAAATCCCGCCATACGGCGCACAAATATTCATTCAATCATAGAAATAGGTGTAAGGAAAGGGGACAGAAAAACACATAAAAGGCGAACACAGGACCTGTGTTCACCTAAATGTGTTTTCCTATCCCCTTTTTACCTATTTTTATGTTTGAATGAATATATATAATATATATATATATATATCCATATATATGTGGGTCGCGGTGGTCTAGTGTGTAGAGCGTTGGACTACTGACCGGATGGTCCCGGGTTCGATTCCCAGGTAAACTGTGTTTATAGTTATATATATATATATAACCATAAATATATATATATATATATATTAATATTATTATAATAAGGTAATCTACCGGATAAGGTAGGTGTTTGGCTGGACACAACTACCAAAATAATATATTGTGAATCCTAAATGAAACACAGTCCAGGAACCTAATCTACAACAAGTCTCCCTTCATCACTGTGTACTTCCTTCCTCTCTTCATCCCGTCACACATCCCTATCCTGTTCCTGCCCTTTCCTCGTTTGCCTAATATTCTCCCCTCTATTACCTTCTTCAACATTCCACTACCGCTCAATACGCCTTTCATCCATTTTTCCTGCCTCCATAGGATTGCTCCCAACAAACACCTCTCCTCGCTCACCATCCGTAGTACTTCCTCATTTGTTTTCCTTTCGGTCCATTTCACCTTCTCCGTTCTTCTCCACACCCACATTTCAAAAGCCTCTAATCTACGTCTATCCTCCAGCTTCAGCGACCACATCTCCGTGCCGTACATAGCTACGCTCCATATCAAAGTTTTTACGAGTCTCTTCTTTTACCTCCCTACTCAACGTCCCCGTCATCAGCTCCCTCCTATTTGATAATGGCTCTTTCCCAAGTACAACTCTTCTCCTTACGTCCCTACTACTTTGCCGTCTTGGTCCAAAACTCTTTCGAGATACGTAAACTGTTCTACCTGCTCTATTTTTTCCCCTCCTATTTTAATTTTTACCTTAGTTTTTTTCCATTCAGGAATATCACATATCCTTTGTTTTATTAATGTGGATTCTTATTCCATATCTATTGCACTGAATTTCCAATTCACTCAGCAATTCCTGCAACTTATTGGCTGGCTGACAAACTAAGCTTGGTCATCAGTAAACATGATTTTAGGAATTACCCTCCGAATTTCATTCCTACCTCCCGTTCTACCCATGCCTCTCTAATCATTTCCTCCATATAACTATACGTTGAACAGCACCGGTGATAACGAGTAACCCTGCCTTACATCTATCTCTTCCTAACATTGCCCATCCGGACTCTCCGTTTCCCACTCCCATATGCTTCTGCATGCACTCAAACCAATTTTCGTAATACCTTTTCCATTCCGATTGAGGTACCTCGAAAACATGGTTTTCGAATGCATCAACGGCTTATTTAGGAGTCGAAAAATGTTGTACACACAATTTTTTCTTTATAAACGGGAATAAATAGAAGTTATTTGGTACTAAATCAAGGCAGTTCGGAGGATGACCCATTTATACTATATGAAGTTTTGGCCAGTCAAGTATGAGATGTGCTATTTATATTTTCAGCCAAACTCTGAAAAGACAGTAATTTATTTTTGAAAATGGCTTTATTGTTTTTCTAAGTATTCTCCATGATAATAAATGCACTTTTGCATGCGCTCGAACCAATTTTTGCAACACTTTCTCCACTCCGATTGAGGTACCTGCAAAAATGTTCTTGGATGCAAAACAAAAAGGTTTTTGAATGCATCGACGACTTCTTCAGGCGCCGATAAACGTTGACTATGCCATTTTTTCTTAATAAACTTTTAATTAAACTAAATTTTCTTAATAAACAGGAATAAAAAGTAGTCATTTGGGGCTAAATCAGGGCTGTACGGAGGGTTACCCATCAATTCGACGGTGTGGCCAGTCAAATAGGTTTCTGAAGATGTGTGAGAGCTTGTATTGTCATGATGAAAAATGATCCTTCGTTACCGCTTCTTTTTCCGTATTTCACCAATCACTCCTGGCAAACAAATGCCCGCGCACCAATCAAAATTTACGGTTCTAGGTTGATCTAACGGTAAGGTTGCCACCTGTTCAGTTATTCCGAAGAAACAGGTGACCATTCGCCTTGATGTACTTCGTGCACGAATTACCTTTGTCGGATTTGGCTCGTGTTGGAAGATCAATACAGTAGATTGCTTTTTTGTTTCGGGCTCATACTCACAGATCCAAGGTGCCTCACCTATGTAGATGTTATACACATCTTTTGGTGCCCCACGATTTTATTTCTTGAGTATTTCTTTGCACCAATTGACACGAGTATATTTGAGCTCTTGTCAAATCATCCGGGATCCAACGAGAACAAATTTTTTTACAGCTAAATCTTATTGATGCTCGTCATTGTAATTGCCGACGATGCCTCAATCCCACGGTAAGTCACATGACGGACGATCTTTTTTTACTCGTTCTTGCACAGCGCCAATGTTTTCACAACTGATTTAAGACGACCTTCACGACTTTCGTCCCTGAGTGAACGGCGGCCTTGATGGAGTTCATTATACCAACGTTTCACAGTGGTAAAGTATGGGGGCATCATCGTCAAAAGTGGACGTAAGTTGATCGATGCACTTCTGTCTTGATAATCCTCGTCGAAAGTCATGAAAAATTATCGCACGAAAGTGTTCACGAGTTAACCCCATTTTTTCGCTGAGACAAAATTATTGGGTCACTGTAAACAACATTACTTATGATCAGACTACAAAATATTCTGAACAAAGAAAGCGTTAAAAGGGTCAAACTTTAAGATGGAAACGCCAGATGGCGCCTGTAGCACCTACTCCTTCCAAGGCCCAAAGTGTAGATAGCAAACCTCGTATATAGTTCCTTCTTTCCTCAGAGGAAGATGGTCTTGCCGTCGATATGCTATTTATATACATACATATAAATATTTTGTATATTTATTGATGTATTCATTAGCTAAAGGAACTATTCTCGAATTAAAATATCATAGATTTTTATAATGAAAATGAAAAACATTGTTTATGAAGAAAGAAATGATATGTTTAAAAATAAATTAAGAAAAAAGATATGTTTAAAAACCAAATAAAACTTTAAAGCGATTCCTATAAAATATGCCCAGACATACTTCAAAAACGTAAGATATAGAATTGATATGCTACTGAGAAATGAAACATTGGGCCAAACATGCAACACCGGAAATTTGATTTAGGGCCACGGCCAGATAACGATATCTGAAAACTGAGAACTCTAAATAAGTACCGAATAACACTGCCTACCCTGGAATAACCCCTTGATCCAATATCCGGTTACACTCAATGGGGGTAACTCCTTAACATCATTTACAAGAATTTTTAATTATTCATTACTAATACTTTTGGTGTTGACTGATGTAATTAAATAAATAAAGCTATCATAATATGGATTAGTCTTTTAAATTCTTAAAATTGTCGTCAAATTCAATTTATCATTTTTCAAGAAAGGAAAATGGCCAAATTTCGGCCCGAAAAATGTACGAATGAAAGTTATGAAGAAATGTATTACCAAGTTATTGAAGTGTATATCAGTAATAAAACACAATAGTACAGACTGAAAATTATCAAAATAAATTACGTTAACAAATAACGTGCCAAAGATAGACATATGTTATCATTATTAGTTCAAACATTTAATGAGACTTCCTTCGTCAAAATTATTCAAATGATCCTTGAAAAAGAGTATTTTAATCCACACTGTAAGCAAAACGACGAGTGTTTTTATATTTCAATTTGAACGTATTATGTTTAATTATGATTGATATGTTGCTAAATTCCGTTTAAGGAAAGAAGGGCAATATTTTATTGTGTAAACACATTGAACCTATTAAAGAATCAGACGGGTAATAAAAATAATTTTAAATAGTTAAAAATTGCTACAAGCAAGGAGAACTTAAACATGTTTCATTCATAATGATCGCAGGCACAATCCAAATCATCCAGAAATTCCTTTCATTTGATCAAACGTGGAATGAGTTGTTTTCTATATTGACTGTGTCATTTCGCAAAGCTACTCGAGCTAAAATGGACAGAGCAATAGCAAGTCACAATCACCATAAGCATTTAAAAAAATATTTTATTTCTATATAGTATAAGTACCTGTATAAATGCGTGAGGTATTTTAAATTTTTTCTAAGCAATCCTTAACTTTCGATAATTTGTTGTCATTCTTAAGTATTCGTTTTATTTTCCGCATCTTTATCATTACTAAAAAAACACATTTGCTCTCACACACACTCAGACTGGTATAAGAGTACACAAGTACACAAGATAATAAAATATTTTCATAAAAGTCGCAATGTGTCAAGATATACCATAATGAATCCTACTTCATCTTAAAAACTGAAAACTATATTTTTTTCAGCCAGTTTATTCAAATATCGGTGTCGTAAATTTTATTTATATGCACAGCTACAAATTTGAAAATTCAATATTTCCTTGCCTAGCAAATATACCTATTTCCTTCCATTGATTGATTTTTTAATTTCAAGGGAGATAATGAGAAAAATCTCTTCTATTAATATAACAAAGATGAACGTAAATCAATGCAAAAAGAATATCCCTTAATAAATTTGGTCTCATAGAATGAACGATGACCTGACTGATGGAGCTTTAACCAAAGCATTTCACCCGGTGAACATATGTAGCATTGAATTGATATCTCCTAAAGAGCTATCTCGTATATACCGTTTGCATTCTGGAGTACATAAAACACGATCATATATTGTACAACTGGCAAATATCGATCGTGGCTAACTGAGAACTGCGGTCTAATTCCACATATGATTCGGTTGAATATTTAAATTAAATTTATTTAGCATGTAAAATGCTTTAAAATAATGCATGATCTCATTCGATCTCATTTGACAATAGTGTCATTGTTCATGATTAATAAATTCCATATGTTTCGTTCCTTAATTATTTATTTTGATACATTCAGATACTTTTTAGTTTCCACTTTTATTTTCCCTATTTTATTTATAAAACCATTTATAAAAATATATAATAATTTATAAAACAAATTTTAAAATATATTATATTATAAAGCTTTAATTTTATTTGGGGGTTCGATGAACAAAATCTCAATGTAATATTTCCTTTTCTATCATGTGCTGGCCCCATATTTCTCCTTTGCCGCAGTTTTGTCGGACTATGGGAATATAAACAAATATCTGACTATGATGAATCGCAAAAATAATCGTTGTCTTTATTTTTCACAAAGACGTTTGTTTTAGTAAGCCTCAAAACGTAGATATTAATATACAATATAATACGATCCTTAAAATATATGTAGGTTCTAAAAATACTAAGGCACCTAAAAGTATCTTTGATTTTGCTTGATCTCAGAGTTGTACCATCATCATATGTATTTTAATCCAAAGACTGGTTGACTGCAACCTTCCATTCTTCTCCATTCAGTTTGAATTCCCACCCCACCTAATAGATTTTCTGATTCACCTGTCTTCAATTACTCTATGCACTTGTTTTTTGGCCCTTGAATGCAAACTTTGGCACTTTGAACATAGTTATTAACTCTTCTTCATTTACACCTTCTCCCTTGGGCTCCTCTTTATTTGATGACGGTCCAATATTTTCCACTCAAAGTTAAACTGCTGCCTAGGTTGATGAAGGAATTCACTTGCCTTAGTTTTACTTCTGTAATAGTGATATCCCCCTTGTCGCCTGTGTTATCTGCTTAGCCTGTCTCTTACACACACAAGGACTTAAGTTTTTTCCTAGATAATGCCCATATTATATTTCCGAGGTACTGGCATAGACTTCGGAGTTTCTTCCAAGTCCTCTCGCGTTTCCGTGACTGCTGTGATGCCATCTGGAAACCGAAGCGTGCTCATTTCTTGCTATTCACCTTGACTCCTTTCATTCCCAGTTTCTGTGTTCCTTTTATTGCGTCTTCTGGATCTAGGTTGAATATTGCCAGCGAAAGATTGCATCCTTGTCTAACTCCTTTGATTTTTTTCTTATACTTTCCTTCCATTTTTATTTGTATGTTTGCTTCTTGATTTTTAGATAGTTGACGGATTATTCCTTTGCCTTTGTATTCCATTTAAAGCATATTGAACATCTTGTTCCAACGGACGTAGTAAAAGGTATTTTCCAATTCCACGAATGCGACCGGCTTGGTTATGTGCACCTTTTTTCGGCTATATAAATTAGAGATTCGAGTGTGATGTGGTGAAACCGCTCCATAATAACAAACACGTAAACTATTAACATTTTTAAGTTAATTAGGTTTTATTTCCGTCTAGTTTTTATTTTCTCTAGAGTAATTTTCAAGTTTTAAAAAGGGACTTGAAAACTATGTAGTAAATCGAAACTAGTCGGAAATAAATCTTTATTAAGTAGAAAAATGTCATAGTTTTCGTCTAAGTGAATATGAAAATTGTCTATCTTGTTTCTAGATGCTTTCAGAATCTAAATCGGTTTTCAATAAGGCTTTCTTTTACCTTTCCGTCTATTCATCGACTAATTATCCGATAGTGTTTTCGATGCGTGAGATATCAGATATTGTGTTCTCCACACATACTCGTATTTGTTCTCCGTTTTTTTTGACATTGCATTGACAATCACACTCTTCTCAAAGTAATGTGGTTTTTTAGCCTGTCATTTCCATCTCTAATTATTTAAATTGACTATCCTATGCTTTGAAGCCGCATGCTTTCATTATTGCTTGGTATAGTACGTGATATACTAAATTTACTTTGCTGCTTGTCAGGCCTTCATTTTTTTCAATTTTATGCAATTAATTAAAATTTCTGTGGCATTCGCACCTCAGCATGTTTAGCCCTGTTTTTATTCTTCCTTAAGATTCCTTCTTTTAAGTGGTTTTGGGCCCTTAATAGAGCTCTTTAGCATATTACCTTATTGTCTTCCCAATATCGCAAATCTGTATTAGTATCTTTGCATTAGCATCTCGGATGTTTTAAGGTTTTGCTCGGAATTATTTCTTAACCACTTTAGAAGGGTAGTATTATAATCCGTTTTACTATTTTCCTCTAAACAAGTGTGATATCATATTTTTTCTCATAGCAGCTTTTTCAATCCACTCATTTTTACACTCTCATATTATTTGCTTCCGAAACTTTTTATAACGATCTCCTCAGTTTAATTTGATAGATTTTGTTCTATTAATGCCTCAATGAGTCTCCTACTTGAGCTTTCATCCACGTCTGGTTACATTTTAGCCCCTTACTGACGAGTTGCTCACTACTTAATGCTTACTCCTTCACGATAGGATCTTCCTTATTTTTTCCATCGTCTTTCTACGCTGGTCTCCTAGATCTCCTTCCATTTTCCTATACATGATCGCGGTGAACATTTCACTTTCTTGATATTCCTTAAGTATATTTGTGCTCCATCTGAGTTCAGGGTAATTTCCTTCATCTTCTTTTATTGCAGCCCATGCTCACCAGATTGTGGTTGCTAATTATGTCTGTGCGGGAATAGATCTTCCGTTAATTAACTTAATTCTTGTGTATTTTTTGACCAGTAGCAGTCAATTTGATGTATTTCCTTCTCCTCCAGCATCTAACACGTGTATCTTCTTCTACGATGTTGTTTGCTGCTGCAAGTACGAGTTTTGTTTTCCTGATCCGAATTGCCCCATGCTGATTCTCAGGATGTTCCTGGGAACATCCTGTGAGTGAGCTAAATCCCTGGTTTTACCATCTCCATCTCAGCATTTTTCAACTTAACCCCCACTCCTAATTACCTAACATTCCATATCTCAATCCTGCATAGTTGTGCCCTTTGTTTGATGTGCTTCTCTCAGTTAGAACAATACTATTTTACCTCTAGAAGTGTTTATCGGAAGAAATTCCAACGCGTCGTATTTGAATGCTAGGCTTCATCTTTAAGAGAGATTAATGTGATGGTTCCCTTTGCCTTTCACATAGCATTATTTTGGCAAATTCTGGGACTTCCACTATCGTCCACAATTGTTGCAGTTGATCCTGGACTAATCGGCTATTATCGTTGCCTTTCTCTAGAAATATCATAAATACATTTTTTTCCAATCAGAAAATATTTTTCACCTCGGGGAATATAACAGTTTCTAATCTAAGAAGATGATTCTCACTCTCTCTTCTCTTCAAGTTAGATATAATTAAACAATCCGGAATTAATCTGCTATTGATTAATCTAAATAGCTGTCACATTAAATGATAATTTGATAAAATAATGAGCAACCAAATATTTTGTACATTGTTATTGAGGAAAAGGTATATTTGGAATAGTTTTCCAATAGCAATTCGGGATTCTCCAAAAGTACAACACTGAATTTAAAAATACGACATTGATTGTACGTTAATATGATAAAATACCTTGATTTGAGTTTGTATTTGCCGTTGATCTCTAAATTAACTTATATTTAATAGGATTGATAGACTGACACTTCCCTTAGCGGTAATGCATAAAAAACATGTACATACAAAATTAATATTTTTGTAGTTGCCTCTGAAATAAGACTATATTTCTAGTGATTTCCAATGTTTTCACCGAATGCTCCGGTGATAGTTATGCTCCGAAAACAAATGTTAAATGTTATATGGACTTTTAAATAAATAGATACATTCTCCTCGTAAAACCAGGGAGGGAAAGTAGCAGTAGTTAATATGAAAAGTGACCCGTATTTGGAGGTCATTTTCGCATACATTTACATCTGCAATTTTCTGATAGGATTTCAGTAGGCGAAAGAAAGACGAAGAGAAATCAGGCGTCGGAATTAGTCTACTCCAAACGAAATTTGCCGCGGAGTGCAAAGTTTATCGTCCCATCTAACTGATGAGCATTATATGCTTCAATTGCACTTCAAACGGCACAAAAGCGGGAATCGGAGCGCCATTAAAAAATTACACAAAGTCTAATTCAATACGTGGGAGGCGAGTAAACCAATCGCATTCGATTCTATGGATGAGACGGAATTGTAGAGGCAATTGAACCTATTTTCACCTACTCGAAAAGCATATCCATGGATTGAAAAGTTACAAATCTGGCTGCATTGGAAAACATGAAACGAGATTGCAGTTCGAAAATAACATTTTCCATTAAACCAAAGAAATAATTATATTTAAACAAATAATTTACGTTTATCATTTTCACTCTGCTGCGAATGTGTCCCACTGAAGGTAAAAGTGCTAGAGAAAAAATTAAAGAAAATAATGGGAGTACAACGCGGTTTGAAAGACCTTTAAAATAGAATATTTGAGAATGGGGAGTAGTAGACGATAAAATATTCAGAATCATCAAAAATAAATCAGTCCCTGAGTAAATTAATGAAAATAACCACAGATAACAAACTTACAACAAGGATCTGTACATATATGTAACTGGATAGGAAAGAGTAGTTAGGATTAATTAGGGCTATTGTAACTGGTCCAGTAGGATCATATTATAATTCATTGAATTTTTTTTCTGATGACACTAAAACAATAAACGATTGATATACGATATGAGATGGAGAAAGAATTCTGGAGATAGATTAAGTTCCCACTATCCAAAATATTACTGGACAACCCAGACTACGCTAACCTTCTGGATCGACTACAGCCAAAGATAGAGGAAAAAAGGTCAGGTTTGGCAAGAAATAAATCCATAGTTCATCAAGACAACGATGGCAAGACACATAAGTGTCGTTGTCACGACAAAAATACGATAACTAAGATACGAACTGTTGCCTCACCAGTCCTATTCGCCGAAATTGGCTCCATGAGATTTTCATCTCTTCCCCAAGCTCACAATTTTCCTCATGGACAGAGATTTTCTTCAAACAAAGAACTAACAGCCGCATTTGACAGCTATTTTGCAGCACTGAAGAAATCTAATTTCAAGATGGGATCAAGACATTGGAACATCGCTTGACCGAGTACATTAGTGTACAGGGAGATTACATAAACAAATAATAAAGATTTACTGTGGTACGTCGTTTATT